>JAGSMR010000040.1:3592500-4192500 GCA_029286605.1 Sericinus montela
ATATCTTTAAACAATGAATAATTAATTGCTACATAAATTTATTGCTATATATTTCAGAAATAAAGAGTCTTTTCCATTCTCAACACTGGGGTAGGCTGAAGTTAAGACAATGAAGTCCTTTCGATCCACCTTCCTCCGATGACATTGTTTAGGACGTTCCTATTACTAATAACTTATTTTGTTGCGTTAGATGACCTCTGTGGATGAGTAGCGTAAACAACGGTTTCCTAGGTCTCGCTATCTCGAGGTCTTAATAGAAAAACCACCTTTTCTACATTTTCTCGGGTTTGGGTGTTTGTGGTGCCTTCGTTGTTTCCGATTCCCATACCACAAGTGCTTAAGCATATAACATTGGGATCGGAGCGATTTATGTGATATTGTCCCTGTATATATAAATCTGTCTATATGTGTTTCATATATATTCATTTCCAGGAGTCGAACTTTAGTTCCGATTCTTGGATGATTAATGATAACTCAAAACAATTCCATTGGTTTAGATAATTTTATTTCATGCACATTTTTTGATATATTTCATTAAGCATTGTATATTAGGATGGATATCGACAAATTGTAGAATTTAATAGTTTACTGACAGATAATCTAATTTTCAACTATCGGTCGGTATTTAATAACCGAATATAACAAATACATTAAACTAAAACAGATGTAGGACGGGCTTCTGAACTTGACAGTGGAAACATTGTACAGGTTAGGTAGGATAGGGAGTTATTCAGGGTTCGTTTCTTGACAGATGCTCGCTCTAGCACGAGCGATGCTACATGAGAATATTTTTTTGGGCGACATTTTTTTTGTGTTGTAAGAAGTTGGACATGTGCGAGGTATATTTTGTAACAAAAATCGTAAATTGTACTATAAAATATCGATCATTCAACTCGTATATAAATAAATAAATATCTCCAAGCAATTCCCAGTAACGGGGGTAGACAGAAGTCTCTTCTTTTTATGTCCAAGTATCTTTATGTCCAAGTCAATGATATAAATCGTATATAGGTTTTTTGAAAACCCATTGGTTCGCGTTCTGCGGCTTGGGGATCGAACTCGGGTCTCTTGACTCGAAATTCCGACCACCCAACCACTCAGCTATCATGACCTTTTTGTGACCTGAACTCGTATATGGTAGTACAACATCTTGCAGGACGTCTCGCCTCTCTATCTCTGCTTTTTCCTCAACAGTTTGGAGTCAGCTTAATACCCGCAGCTTCGTAAATTTTTCTGATGTACGTGGACACAGTACTCACCATAAGGCAAGCCGTTCATACGTTTGGAGGCAAACGTATCCAATACATAATATAAGTATTTATTGATACACAACATTTCTTTGGTTTTGATTGGAAGCAGTGATCTTTTCTATCAGATTATCTCTCAAATCTTATCAAATAAGTTACATCGGTATACATGTGCAGATAAATTGCATTGTATAATGTTTTATACGAGCATTTACGACTGTCACTCATACGCCAAGCAGAGATTACGTTTTCCTGTTCATACCATATATTGCTCATACATTGTTTTCTCCCAACAAACACATGGCAGAAGTTTGACCGTAGCCCTTAAACCGTTTCATGGAATTGCATTTTAAGAAATCAATTGATACATTTTCTCGGGTTTGGGTGTTTGTGGTGCCTTCGTTGTTTCCGATTCCCATACCACAAGTGCTTAAGCATATAACATTGGGATCGGAGCGATTTATGTGATATTGTCCCTGTATATATAAATCTGTCTATATGTGTTTCATATATATTCATTTCCAGGAGTCGAACTTTAGTTCCGATTCTTGGATGATTAATGATAACTCAAAACAATTCCATTGGTTTAGATAATTTTATTTCATGCACATTTTTGATATATTTCATTAAGCATTGTATATTAGGATGGATATCGACAAATTGTAGAATTTAATAGTTTACTGACAGATAATCTAATTTTCAACTATCGGTCGGTATTTAATAACCGAATATAACAAATACATTAAACTAAAACAGATGTAGGACGGGCTTCTGAACTTGACAGTGGAAACATTGTACAGGTTAGGTAGGATAGGGAGTTATTCAGGGTTCGTTTCTTGACAGATGCTCGCTCTAGCACGAGCGATGCTACATGAGAATATTTTTTGGGCGACATTTTTTTTGTGTTGTAAGAAGTTGGACATGTGCGAGGTATATTTTGTAACAAAAATCGTAAATTGTACTATAAAATATCGATCATTCAACTCGTATATAAATAAATAAATATCTCCAAGCAATTCCCAGTACAGGGGTAGACAGAAGTCTCTTCTCTTTATGTCCAAGTATCTTTATGTCCAAGTCAATGATATAAATCGTATATAGGTTTTGAAAACCCATTGGTTCGCGTTCTGCGGCTTGGGGATCGAACTCGGGTCTCTTGACTCGAAATTCCGACCACCAACCACTCAGCTATCATGACCTTTTTGTGACCTGAACTCGTATATGGTAGTACAACATCTTGCAGGACGTCTCGCCTCTCTATCTCTGCTTTTTCCTCAACAGTTTGGAGTCAACAATACCCGCAGCTTCGTAAATTTTCTGATGTACGTGGACACAGTACTCACCATAAGGCAAGCCGTTCATACGTTTGGAGGCAAACGTATCCAATACATAATATAAGTATTTATTGATACACAACATTTCTTTGGTTTTGATTGGAAGCAGTGATCTTTTCTATCAGATTATCTCTCAAATCTTATCAAATAAGTTACATCGGTATACATGTGCAGATAAATTGCATTGTATAATGTTTTATACGAGCATTTACGACTGTCACTCATACGCCAAGCAGAGATTACGTTTTCCTGTTCATACCATATATTGCTCATACATTGTTTTCTCCCAACAAACACATGGCAGAAGTTTGACCGTAGCCCTTAAACCGTTTCATGGAATTGCATTTTAAGAAATCAATTGATACATTTTTTTATCTTAACGCACTGGGTAGACAGAGGTCTATACAATGAAGTCCCTTCGAACAACCTTTCACCGATGCCTTATTAGGACTACGTGACAGGTGGTGAGCTTATCGCTATCTTATCTCTATCCTGTACTATCCTATCTTAATCTCCATTTTAATAAGATCTGAAGCTTTTAAAGGCGTTGTTCACTGATACTGAATTTCTGACGCACACTAACAGCAAAGATATTAAGAAATATTTTTAAATAATAAATTCAGAGGAAACAACAACCAAGAATTAATTAGGCACACGTCTATGTAGAAAACCTTGGAATTGTCGTCACCTGGTAATTTGGTTACAAAACAAAACTTGAAACAAAACACAGAAATTATCTCAGTAGAAATTATTTTGATGTTTACAAAATTTAAAGTTAATCGAATTCGTGTTCTCAGTTCGAAATACTTATTTCAACCTATTTAAAATTGAAATTAGCTGTAAAACTTTAGGAAGGGGAACTTACTTGTAAATTCAGTGTATGTTGTGGACGCATTTAACTGTACATAGATGCTTGAAAAGCTGGATCGCAAACACTAAGAATAAAGTTGTTATTAAATAATTACATTGCACCTTTCCGCATGTAACAAATAAAAGGTATATGTTACCTGGTCCGAAGAGAAGAAGTTCACCACCCTCCCAATAATTCTACTGGATGTACCACCACCACAATACTACAATCAAAACCAGGTAACATATACCACTACCGACAACGTGACTCGTGTTTCGTCTCACAACAAGGCATTATCAAGAGTCTACACGCTCCATGATGAGCGACCGCAGAGTCATCTGTGACAGAGAGGTTGGTGCACTTCCTCTTTTCGGACCAACATATGCCTTTTATTTTTTGAATGCGGAATGATGCAATGTAATTATTTAATAAAAATTGTATAATAATGAACTTCCGCAAAGTAACGCCTGAGTCTATTAACAATCTTAAATACCAAGAACACAATAATACACATTGCATTTTATTTACGTGTGTGTATATGTATATAGACGTATGTCTAAAATACATTCATGACTTTTCTCATGGATTCTTTTACACCCACGGGAAGAAAGGAGGCAGTAATATTCTTACGCCGGTATATGGCGATTGTCATTCTTTTGCAAAGCAAACTGGTCTATGGACATATATGGTCTTTATATGTGTATATACATATATGTCAAATTTAGTTATTAAAAGCAGCGTATCGTGACCGCATACTTATTAAAGTATTAAATTACTAAATTTAAATTCATTTGCAATTGTGGTATGCTAAGTGGTGAGGTCACGATAGCCGAGTGGTTGGGTGGTCGGAATTTCGAGCCAAGAGACCCGAGTTCGATCCCCAGGTGGCAGGCTCGTACCAATGGGTTTTTCAAAAACTTATGTACGAATTATATTGTTGGCTTGGACATAAATACAGCGACGGGCTCACCACCTGTCATGTTGTCCCGAAAATAACTTTGATGGAAGGTAGGTCAAAAGGGACTTAATTGTCTAGATTAGACCTCTGTCTACCCCTGTATTGGGAATTGCGTGAAGATATTTATATTTTTTTAAGTGGTGGGAAATGGAATCTATCATTTCACTGATCTAGAATGAAGGGGGTATTTCAGGATCGAATCTCTGAAAAGAGGAATCGTAAATAATTACAAACCGCCACGGTGGTGGTAGGTGTTTCTATTTTTTGTATCTAATTTTTCTCCACACTTTATGACTATTCACTACAAAAATTTGTAGTTTTTATTGGAAATAACAATTTAAACTACAAATTTAAGTTTTAATAAATTTTAACAACTCATTAAAATCATTTAGAAATGTAGTGTAGATTTTTAAACGACTACTAAAAAATAGTTTGAAATAAAAAAAGTTTTCAAAACTACCTCTCACATAATTTAACGGCTTAATATGTAGCCGTTAATTTAAAATCTTTTATTAGTCTTTCGGAACTAACTTCTCGGCTACTTGTTGCCACTTCCCACGCAAGCGGTCTGCATACATTTGCAGGCTCTTTCATTTTCATACTTAGCATAAAACAAGCCCCGACACAGAGTCATTATGCAGTCTCGGATTTCGAACTACAGCTGCATAAATTCACGCCATTATCAAAATATCGTGAATGAAGTAAACCGAGCGTGAAACGGATTTAACCAGTTTAGGGGGGTCATTAACGCATGCAACGCTTATAGTCCTGTTTCCATTCCGCTTGGTAAAGTTAATTCTCTAATTAGTGTGCGTGTGTGTGAAACAAAGATAATTATTATTAAACACGATGTGCTTATTATATAAAGATGTAATTCACCTTTACATAGTCAAGATTAAAAGTGATCTTCGAAGTAAATAGTATTACACGTGTTTTAGTCTGTTTATGTCCAGGCCAGAATATTTGATTTATGAATATAGATAAATAGACATATACACATCACTAACTGATCTAAACTGAAGTACAAGCATATTCGTCACACAAATGTTAGTCGCTAGCGGGATACGAACCTACAATCGTTTGCAGGGTCAGTATCAATTAGGTATCAGGTTTGAATGACATGTGTATTGATAACGTTCTTAGTCATTCGTTCCGTTGCCCACGCTCACAAGCTTCTGGTATCTAGACTGTTTGCAGACGCAACAATAATAAAAGAATATTGATTGAGGTAAGAGGATCGCCACGATACGGCATTGGTCGTGGGAATTGTTTTTAGGATATTTGAAATTTTTTTGTAAATGCAAAAATATGTGGATGACAATATATATATGACTGTATACATTTGCATTTACGTATATATGTTTATTTGTGATTATGTCTAATGATATCTTTGAATTAATTTAAGTATTAAACTTCTACTCTCTGTCACGATAGCCGAGTGGATGGGTGGTCAGAATTTCTTGACTCGAAATTCCGACCACCACAATTGCAAATGAGGTATATGGGTGGTCGGATTTTCGAGCCAAGAGACCCTAGTTCGATCCCCAGATGGCAGGCTCGTACCAAAGGGTTTTTCAATAACTTACGTACGAATTCTATCGTTGGTCTTGGACATAAAGACGGCGAAGGGCTCACCACCTGTCACGTTGTCCGGAAAGTATATGTTGATGGGACTTAATTGTCTAGACTAGACCTCTGTCTAACCCTGTATTGGGAATTGCATAAATATATTTATTTATTTATTTATTAAACTTCTAGACGAGTTCTAAGTGCTTACCAAGAAAATATTAAAAAGATTTATTACATGTACACCTACACATTTAAACTTTTAATAATTTTTTTTATTAATACCAATTGTCTGTTAACTGAATTCGAGCTATTTATGTATACATATATGTAGGTTTGTACAGTATTATTTTAAACATCTATTTCATTTAAGTAATGCTATACAATATATATTTGAGTGTAAAAAAATATCTTCACACCATTCCCAATACTGGGGTAGACTGAGGTCTAGACAATTAAGTCCTTTTGACCCTCATTCCACCAAAGACATTTTTGGGGTTATGGATACAGAAGAATTATTAATGGTGTTCCTTTTAGGAACAATGCACCACAAACAGGTCGATAGTGAGATTAAACATCATATGTTCATTCCATATATATTTAATGTAATTTAATAATACCCGTGTTCTTAAATTTTTTCCTTAGTTAAAGAGCAAACTTTTGAAAGTTATATATCATTTATATATTTAACTTTTTTCTTCTTCTTTACAGCCTATCAAGAGTCCACTGCTGAACATAGGCCTCCACCAAAACTTTCCACAAAGTTTTTTTTATACTACTTAATAGTTTACTTTAAATTTAGTTTTTTCTTTATAATTATTGACCTGCATTTGTTGCGCGTCCATATCTATTATATTCACCATAACCTTCTATCCATTTCTTATAAAGTGTAAAATGTGTTAAATAGTAGTTTTAAAATACACTAAAAGAAATGTACTACACTACATATTTAAGTTACGTAAGTTTTTATCTTAAAATGTTAAGTCCATTAGTGATAAAATTTTGTTAATTCATTACGAATATTTGTTACGTTGAATATATTTATCTTTTCGCACTTTTAAAATCTCAATAACGCTTTGCTAAATAATTATGTCATTCATGTCCGTCACTACCAGTGAAAGGCATTCTAGATATTCTTTTGTCACAGCAAAAGTCATATGTGATACAATGGCATGACTCTATTGAGAGATGTCATTCATTTTCTTGTCTTTGCATGACAGTGTAGATGAATACAATATTCTTTATTGCACACCTAAGAAATAACGATACAATACAATGATACACATTAGTTAAAAACATGTGATTATAAAGCTGTGATGATCTCCGTGGACGAGTGACGTAAGCACCGGTTTTCAAGGTGCCGCCATCTAGAGGTCCCGAGGTAGATTCCCGGTCGGGTCAATGTAGAAAAACCACTTTTTTACATTTTCTTGGGTTTGATCGTTTGTGGTGCCTTCGTTGTTACCGATTCCCATACTACAAGTGCTTTAGATTTATCTAGATCGATCGGATCTATATATAGATCGGAGCAATGTATGTGATGATGTCCCTATCTATATATGTATTTATAAAGCTGTTATGTTACATGCTGACTTTGAAAGTGTTATGCAGTGTGAGTGTTTCTGTTCGCGCCTGGCGGCTATTTTTCTTGCATATATTTATTAAGAGAATTTATTTAATCAATTACGAGACCTGTAGGCTCTTCCCTGTTGCCCGAAGGTGTAAATATTTAAGTTGACTTTCAATATTGAGGTGCATAACGGGATCTCTTGTATTATTTAAAATAAATAAATATCTACACGCAATTCCCAATACAGGGGTAGACAGAGGTCTAGTCTAGACAATTATGTCCCTTTGACCCACCTTCCACCGAAGATATTTTCGGGACGACGTGACAGGCCCGTCGCCCTATTTAAATTAATAATAATAAATAAGTATCAAATGAAGGATCTACGTCCGCAGTAGTAGACCACGGAGTACATAGATATACTCACTGTATTATATTATATTATATTTTATTTTATTTGAACTAAAGGCTAAATTAATAATCACTAATTTTGATAAAAGATTTAGTTGGTGATTAAGAATTCTTAAAAATGAGGTATTTTAATGTACTAATACTGTATTATTCGTTTTATCTAATTTTGTCAGTACTTATCTAAATCCAAGTATGACAATATCCCTAAACATGTCTGTGACAATGATTTTACACATTCAGGTTATCCATGAAATATTTTGTAGAGAAAAAGAACTAATATGCATAGATGCATAATGCTGATTATTACTGACATATTTACTACTAAAAAGAGCTAAATAACTTTCACATAAGTAATTTATCGTTTAGAATAAACTAATATACTTTAAAAATGTGCTATGCAATTTTTATTGATTTTTTTAATTTGAATTTTTTAGGCATGCTAGTCACGATGGACTTTTTATCATTAAATTGACGACAAAATTGTTTCCGCAGATTGTTCCCTATTCGTTAGTTATTTTTCATAATCTAATGAAATACTAAAACATTTTTTTCTAAAATCTATTTACATATATTCTGGAAAAAAATGCAAATGAGTGACTGTACTTTAAAAGTATTTAAGAAAACAATAACTGAAATAACGATGAAATACGATGTATCCGACTCCAAAATAACAAATTAGAGAATCTTGTCTGTTTATCTGTTAGTTTAATTATCAAGCAATTTTAATATGATTTTCATTACTCTTCTATGCAACAACTTAAAAACTGTTGCAAGAATGATTAAAATGAGTTTATTAATACAAGTCTTTACGTAGCTGAAAATCCATTGTTAAATCGACCCTACGTAGTCTTAGTCTCTTTGGTGAAGCTAGTGTATATCTTCACGCCTTTTCCAATAACAAGTCTAGACAGAGGTCTAGATAGTTAAGTAGTTTCAACCCACCTTCTATCAAAGATTTTTTTGGGATTATAGATACCAAAGATAGTGAAGTATTAAAAATAAAAACTTAGTTTTGCATTAAAGCAAGCTCTATATAAGCCTTGACCGTGCATGAGTAGAGACTAAAACACTAACTGTCATATAAAAGATAAAATATCAGTTACCAAATGTTTTTCTATCTCAAATGGAATCACGATAACGAATTGAAATCATTAAGATAACATTGTAAACTGATAAAATGGATGGTGATTGTCAAGTGTGTTATGTTTTACGACAATTTTTCGAATATTACATGTTTTTTTATTATGAACTTATCAATGTTAGAGTTTATGTACTCGTATATTCAGTAAATCTTGAGCAATGATATTTTGTTTTTATTCCCTACCCCATTTTAAATATCTATATATTAATACGAGAAGAGTGTCGCTGCCGGGAACAAAGTCAATGGTGCCCTGACTGCGTTAGTCAAAAGGTAAGGCGTAGTGAAAAGTGCACGCCTTGCAATACATAACGCAGTGTTGGTACCGAATTTGTTATATGGCAGCGAAACCTGGGTATGCCAGAAGAAGCATAAAAGCAGGTTGAATGCAGTGGAGATGCGATCTTTTCGTAAAATGTGCGGCCTTACCATGGCCGACCGAAAGCGAAACGAAGAGATTCGCAATATGGCAGGTTTGAAAGATGACCTTGTCACAAAAATGAATAAGGGCGTGCTTCGATGGTTTGGGCACGTTGAGCGAATGAGTGAAGACCGAATGGTGAAGAAAATATATAGCGCGAAAGTTAATATTAAAAGGTGTCGAGGTAGACCGAGACTTACTTTCGAAGACCATGTGAGCAAATAGCTCGAAGAGGGGAGGGTCAAGAGTACTGGATACCTAGACGTGCATGTATGAAGAAGAGGATGAATCTGAAAGAAGCGAAAGAAGTATGTAGGGTTCGTGACACTTGGCGATCTGTTCTCTCTGGCTACCCCATCAGGGATTGTGCGTGAAGATAAATAAATAAATAAATACGAGAAGAGAATATATATTGCATCCCTTTTAAAAATGCACTGAGGACCGTGAGATTTAGTAAACAGGTAATATAAAATATGTGTTATTGTAAACAGAAATGGTTGGAGAGAGATCTTTCGTGCGGGAGGAGAGTTGCTGGCGGCATGACTACGGTACGATTACGGTGTAGCGAGCATCACATTCGACACTCACTTGGTGGAACCTCCGTCGCCGATGGCCAATAGAATTATTTATTCATGTGATTGATTGTGTAAGGCGAGAATAGAGCACCATTTTCTTATACAATTATTTACAGTCCACTAAGTGTTTTATTTAATAGAACGCGTTAAGAAACTAACAATGCATTGGTTCGAGTTAGTCTCGGCCTACCTCGACACCTTTTAATATTAACTTTTGGTGCTATACCTTTTCTTCACTATTCGGTCTTCACTGATTTGCTCAACGTACCCAAACCATCGAAGCACGCTCTTATCAATTTTAGTGATCATCTTACAAATTGGTCTGCAATATTTAATAATACATTCTTTTCTACCATTGTTTATGTCAAACTTTTCGGCTACCCTTGCTTGATATTATTGCTAGTGTTCGCTTCTTGAAGCTTCCAGCTTCGGATGCTCGGTGTTCAGTAGCGCCAACCTGCGAACAGACCCTTAATCTAGTAATCACTAGATAATGATCCGTTCCCAGCTTAGGACCCTGAACTCGCGCGTATTTATCACCTGTTTACGCATTGGGTAAACCTTAACGTCAAACTTTCCAAGCACCGACTTCTGTCTTGTTCGAGCGGTGCCAATACATCCATTCAAATCACTACATACAACAATTCTTTCGTTTCCTCTAACCAAATCTAAAACTTGTGTAATATTCTCCCACGATTCCATCAGTTCATCCCTGGACGATGAAGCTACCGGCGCATAGACAACCAAAAGGAATTTATAAGTAAGTGTCAGTCTCAATTTAACGCGAACAAAGAGAATTCTTGGGTTCACAATCTCATATTTAGTTATAGCATCGACCGATCGAGACGACAGCAGCACCCCCACCCCTGGTAGGCGCACTCGCTCTCCTGGACTTCCGAACGTCCGGGACAGATTGGCCTCCGACTGTAGTAGAATTAGTTGTAGGTATGTCTGTATAAAAAAATAGAGGTAATGCCACCAAAAAGCAAACCCGAGTACGGAGAAAGTTTTCAATTAATGAATGCTGACTTTCGCACAGATACTGAATAGGGTACTAGAATACAAATTACTAGTGATAATATAAATTAAGGGCAAGATGACTAGAAACGCAGTTGCAAACGACAACGTTTTCATCGATCACAGTTTGCTCCTTTTTCACGTTCAACTATTTGCTTAAAAATAGCTAAATCTACAATATTTTCAGTTTTTAAAACAGAAACTAAAATCATTCTTATTTTGTGTCTGTGAACTTTATCAGAAAAGGGCATGCTTAAATGGTTTGGGCACGGTGAGCGAATGGTGATTGAACGGCGAGAAAAATATGTCATGTGAAAGTCAAAAATAAAAGGGGGGGCCAGGCCGGACCTAATTTTCGAAGACCCAGCTTATTGCTCGAGGAGAAGAGGGTCAAGAGGACTCGGGTACCTTGTCGTGAGTGTGTGAAAAAGACTGAATTGGGCCTCTGTTCTGTCTGTTGTTGTTGTCTGTTGTTTAAAGACTACTGTTTATAAACTAGTTATATTTAAGCATCCACAACCTTGAGGAATCGACTACAGCCAGCGATATTTTCAAATGGTTACGATTTAGGGACCTTCAAGAAAAGATCGTGTTCTTTCCTTTAAGACTGGCAGCTCTACTGCGGCTCTTCTGTTGTTGCAGATGTTCGTCGGTACTTACCATGTGATGAACTGAAAGCTCGTTTGCAAAAAAAAAATGCATAGTCAGTTGTAAAGAAAATCATAAAATAATAAAAATAGACAAACAACGCATCATACGCATTAGTAATATCGATTACTAGGTAGTTCAGTTGGTAGTGATAAAAAGCTGCCTTCAAAGCTAAGGGTTGCAGATTCAAATACCGCTAGAGGCAGCTATTTGTGTAATGAATGTGTTTGTACTCGAGTCATGGGTGTTTATATAAATATTTATCTATGTCGGAATATATTTATGTAAGTATATTGTACCGTTAAATAGGACATTTAAACGGCGATAGGCTCACCTTCTGTAATGTAGTCTCAAATAAGCTTCGGTCAAAAGTGGAACGAAAGGTTTTGTCTAGACCTCCGCCTACCCCCAGTATGGGATATTGCGTGAGGCTATAACACAATAAAAATAATATGATAAGTCTAAGTATCATATCAGTGGTCCTTAACGTGTTAAAGACGTAAGGTATGTTTTAGCTGTATCATAGCATCGATACGATCCAATTCGATTTACGGTTCCATTGTTTGAGATCGAACAGGTATTCTCATTAACTTCTGTGAATTGCTCTTTACGAATTTAACGTAAAGGCTTAAAATTTATATTTAGCTAATAAAAAAATACTTTTCAATACATTTTATGTAATGTATTTTTAATTGTTTACTGAGTCGGTAAGTGACGCTGCCCTAACAATTTTTTGTAAAAACTGTACATGTACATATTTTAATAAAGACATTCAGAATCAATGGTATCAAAAATTAACTTCAAAATTATTTTTGAATAGCTGCACTTTATCTCTGAGATTTTTGTATTGAAACATAGTATTTTTTGATGCAAACCTTCCTTCCTCAGGCATTATTAATAGTCCGTTCTGTGCATATGTATGTATTTCAAAACAGTATACATATATAATCCATATAAAATCCGTGTGGTAACGGCGTAAGAATATTACCTATTATTAAGAATATTACCTAATATTACCTTCTTCCCGAGGATGTCGTAAGAGGCGACTAAGAGAAACAGCCTTGAATATCGTTATGGCAACTGATATATGGCAGGATAACCATCTCTAAAAATATCAGACCAAAATAATCAAACCGATGATGAGCAGCAGCGTCTGAAGTGCAAATGACCTGGTACTGCGATCGTCAATCCGCTTGCCAAGCGTGGCGATTATGGCAAATCCTCCCTATAGAAAAAAACTATGTCCTGCAGTGGACTTTAATAGGCCGATATGTATGTATATATGTAAATACATATATAATTAGACATAGGCCTCTTCCGTTAGGGAGGGTTAGCCTATATCGCCATGCTTTGCAATCGGATTGGCGATCGCAGTACCAGATATCTCACATCTTAAACGCTACTGCCCACCACCAGTCTACTTAAATCTCGTTTGATATTTTTTGAGATGGTTTCGTTTCGCCACCTATCACTAGGCAATTGCATTTTTAAAACTTCCCCTCAGTAGCTTCTTACGACGACCATTTAAAGAAAAGAGGGTGGTATATTTTTCACATAAAGTACACTCCGATGAAACAAATACATTTGCAAACTGATTTTTTTCTAAGTCATCACCAGAAATTTTAAAGATGAGATAAGGGAAGGAATAACTTCTTACACTGCTACTCAAATTAGTTTTTCGATTCGGTGCACGAGTCGAAGAAAATTATTTTTAAGCTACAGCTGTGACATTGCACGTTCCGTTGCGCTTTCATCCATCGCGTTAATTGTCGACAGCCCGAGATAGCTCCGGAGTTATGGCGTCACATAACGTGCTAATGACGTCATAACTGCATTGGCCTCTAGTTCCACGGTGCTGTCTAGCGTTAGTGGCTTTAATGAATACCACGTACATTAATAACGCTGAAGCAATACTTTTTAACTCATTTTCTACATGTTTTGTGAAGTCACAATTGTTATTAAATATTACATCGCGATATTTTTGTAATACACTAGATATATTTTCTCAGATTAAATATTTTCTAGTACGATTTGTTGGTAAGTAGACAAGTAATTGCGTGGTTGCCTGTCCGCATGCCTGGTGTTTTAAAATATAACAAAGCCTCCTAAGGAGAGTGGTCAAAGACATGCAGTGTTCTTTTATCATCCGTTAAGTCAGTAAGTAAGATAAGTAGTTTTAATTTTACAGTATTTCACACAGTTCAAAAAAGTCACGATCGCCGAGTGGTTGGGTGGTCGGAATTTCGAGTCAAGAGACCCGAATTCAATCCCCAGGTGGCAGGCTCGTACCAAAGCGTTTTTCAAAATCTTATGTACGAATTATATCGTTGGCTTGGATATAAAGACGGCGATGGGCAGTCACGTTTTCTCGAAAATATCTTCGGTGGAAGGTGGGTCGAAGGGACTTAATTGTGATTAGACCTCTGTCTACCCCTATATTGGGAATTGCGTGAAGATATTTATTTATTTATAAACGCTAACAGTCCATACACAAATAATAAAATAAATGAATCTGCATTTTAAAAATTTGGACCTTACGAAAACATTCTTGTTCCAACTCGAATACAAAGCAAATGAATAAGCTCATTATAAAAATCTTTAAATGTCAAAGTATATTCGTTACAATAACAAGCAATACATTTTGGGATTAAGTGATTTTATTTATTTAGCAAAAATGCATATCCTTTGTTGTTACTTTACATACATGCATTTTTTAAGAAATTATATCAGGTAACTAAAGTCTTATTATAATGTAAAGTGACACAAGTGAATCTATGACAAAGCGGAATAAACGACTCGTATTTTTTTAGATTCAAATTAACTAAATCAATATTTTTTTATAGAAAAGACCAGCAAACGAGCAGGCGTCTCACGTGATGGTAAGTGATTACCGACGCCCATGAACACCCGCAATACCAGAGGCATAGCAGATGCGTTAATAAAAAAACATAATCGGTTTAGTCTAATCATAATTGGGATAAATATATCAATTATTAACATTACTTATTAGTTAGCAGCCGAAATTGCGACTACACTGCCCAAGTAAGATATGAAAAAAGATAATAAAAATCTTTACGCTATTCCTAATTGGGGTAGACAGAGGTCCAGAAAATGAAATCCATTTGACCCACCCTTCACCGAAGACGTTTTTGGGACAACGAGACAGGTGACATCTTAATGTTCAAGCTAACAATATAAATTGTACAAGTTATGAAAAAAAAAACTTTGGTACGGTCCTATTACCTGGGAGTTGACTTGAATTCCGAGCACCCAACTATACGGCTCTTGTGACAAAAAATAATAAATTATATAAATAAATAGATTGGGATAACAACACATATACTGCTTTGATTCTAAAGCAAGTAGCTAAAGCACTTGTTATGCAATCAATCAATGGAGGTGCCACAAACATCCAGAACCAAGACATTACGAAAAAAGTTGTTTTGTACATTAACTCGCCCGGAAATTGAACCCGAGACTTACTGGTCATCTTGAAAACTTGGTGTGTATATCATCGACAACCGAGGTTGGCACTAAAATGGCACTTAACTATTTTATTTGTTAGTATTTTATGTAAAAAGTATATATATTGATGACCAAGCTTTGCTTGTCAAGTAATAGAAAACATTTTTTTCCAATTAATAATGATGATGATGATGAGACTTTACCGGAGATTACTGAGAAAATTCGTTTAAAATTTGTTTCACTTATTCAGATGAACATTGATTGTAAAAGATGTCATTTGTCACAGACATTTTTCCTCACTAGGTGCCTTTGATCTCTGTACATCCAACGTAATGAAAAACAATAATAAGTGTAAATAAATATAAGACAGGTATAACATCACAACATACAGATGTATCCCAAAGTAAGTAGCTGAAGCAATTACGTCATAAAATTAGACGCATCAAACCCTCATCTACGGAGTCTGTCTTACACAACTATTTTACAAAATAAACTTTGTTATTATTAAAACACCAACAAGTTACTGACAATTATTCTAACCTTAAGAGTAATTTTGATATACCAATTTATACTTTTTTATATAATTTGTTTTAAAGCTCTTTTTAAATGATCAACATCCATAATAATATATCTATGGCATATTGATGATAAGAAATAAATAAAAACGATTCAATGTTATCTGAAATAATCCTGTTTGTTTTGTTTGCGTCCGTATCACAAACAAGAATTATTTCCATTCAAGTGAATTTTTCTTAACAAATATTTTGAGTAGACTGAAACAACATACGTTTCGCGGTTGAGTTGCTCGTTATAATGAAAGGGATGTTAGCCCCTAAAGAATTCATACCACTGTTGAAGCATTTTGCATTTATATTTACAATAAATTATAGAATATAAATGGAAAAATGTTAACATTATACAAAAATTATTTTAATTATTAACAAATTTCGGAATGGTACTAAGCTACTAACATGAAATCAATTTATTTATTTTATTATATAATTCATATATTATTTTGTATCCATCAATCGTTATTTTTGAATCTACCACCGATTCATAACAGTTCCTCTGACGGAGAAGACACAAGAAAACAACGACAGACGAAAGAATCTCCGTAAAAACAGATACACATATAACACAGGAAATACACAATTCAACATTAATTAAATTAGAAATAGGATGGGAGCGATCTACTTACTCCCAATATATAATAATATTATCTGTAAATAATCCACAGCAGGTTTCTGCTTCTCTCATAAGGCGGATTACTCATAATCTTGGCTGATTGCCATATTGGCTAGTAGGCTAGCTATAGTTCCAGTCACTCGCACCATACGACGCCGCTACTAATCGTCGGTTATATAATTATTTGGAATATATCGTTAGATTTTAACATACATTTTCTATAATTAATCATAATTCCCTATGTTAAAGTCGTAAAAATATGGCATATAAAATAGTTATTCAGTCTTTAAGACTCTATTGGCACTCTAGTACTCTAGTAGTGCAATAACTACGTCCAACACACTACATCACAATAAAGGAGATCGATAGCAGTACCGTATAAAATAAGGAGCAATCTGCATGCCCAGTTTAGAGATTATTGCAAATTCTCCTTACAAGGCAGCTTTGTTATGCGAGCGACGTTTATAGTGTAAATAAGTTAAGTATATAAGTCTGATTGATGCCCGTGACGCAATTCCGCTCTGGTTGTTTGACTTTTAATTGAAGCCCAGGCGAATTAAAAAATTTATATCATATTTTAAGTCACGATAGCCGAGTGGTAGGGTGGTCAGAATTTCGAGTCAATAGACCCGAGATCGATCCCCAGTTGGCAGGGTCGTACCAATGCGTTTTCAAAAACTTGTGTACGAATTATATCATTATGTCGTTGGCTTGGACATAAAGACGGCGACGGGCTCACCACCTATCACGTTGTCACAAAAATATCTTCGGTGGAAGGAGGGTCGAGGGGACTTAATTGTCTAGACTAGACCTCTGTCTACCCCTGTATAGGGAATTGCGTGAAGATATATTTTTCTTTTTTTTATATCATATTTTTCTAAAAAATTAATACATGTTAATACTGATAATTACACTGTTAAAATTAGGGTAACATTGGGGTAATTTTTTTTTCAGAAACGCTTGCCGCGTGGTTGTGTGATCTGAATTCAAAATTAACATCATACGTTTTTTCATTCTTATCGTTGGCTTGGACACTACTTGAGAATACGTTCTAGAGCTTGTATTTTAGACAAATTCGGCGATCTATAGTATTTTATCTTTGCGTAAACGTAATGTTGATTATTTAATCTTTGATTAATTTAATCATAATAGTTGCTTCGATATTTTGTGCACGCTGAGCCAATGAGTGAAGACCGGATGGTAAAGAAAATATAAAAAAAAAATATATATATAAAATATCTTCATGCAATTCCCAATACAGGGATAGACAGAGGTCTAGTCTAGACATTTATGTCCCTTTGACCCACCTTTCACCGAAGATATTTTCGGGACAAAGTGACAGGTGATGAGCCCGTCGCCGTCTTTGTGTCCAAGCCAACGATATAATTTCTACATAGGTTTTTAGAAAAACCCATTGGTACGGCCACTTGAGGATCGAACTCGGGTCTCTTGGATCGAAATTTCGACCACCCAACCACTCGGCTATCGTGACTTATATAGGTTATAGAAAATATATAGCGTGAAAATTGAATTAAAAGGTGTCGAGGTAGTCCAATACTAACTTCTGAAGACCATGGGAGCAAATTACTCGAAGAAGGGAGGGTCGCCAGTACTCGGATACCAAGATGTGCATGTTTGAAGAAAATTATGATTTTTTTTATATGGAAAAGGGAGGCAAATGAACAGGTGGCTCAACCCGCAATACCAGAGGCATAGCAGATGCGTTGCCAGCCTTAGAGTGACGACCCCCTCCCAACCCAGAATTGGGGGAGGGGAGTGTGTGGGCCTCCGGTTCGGTGTACTCACCAGACCAAACGCAGAAGTTTGTTAGACTTCTACTTCACGCCGGTATTCTGTGAGGTCGTGGTACTTCCCCGGTCGAGCCGGCCCATTCATGCAACAACAAAAGCTGTTGCGTGGCTCTACCACTGCCAAATACCAATAGAATTTGAAAAAAGGTAATATCGACGTCAATCGTGTTCTCTCTGGCTACCCCGTCAGGGACTGTGCGTGAAGATAAGTAAATTGTGTTATGAAGGAGATAAGAAAATGCATGTTTCACGTTTTATTTATTAAATACCGTGATTAACTTATATAACTTTAATTAAATGGAAATGCAACGTAAACTGAGTCTTGTAGCTTGGTGCTATTTGGCGCAATAAATGTCAGACGTCAGGTGCGACCGCTATAAATCTATTGCGGTTGACCCGGCTTCATGAATCACTCCTGTGAATTGCACTTTGTACAAGTACGTGCCGTATAGAAAGGAAAGAGTTAAGATGTCAAGTTTCAATACAGATGAATAATTTTCTATTGAAAATATTTAAGGTCAAAGTAACATAAGCCTGATATTATATGGTGATACTTAATTTTTTAATTCAGTCAGGTATTATCGTAGTCATTTTTACATTTGCAACAGGCTCCCAAGAAGCAAAATGAACCTTACTGGTTGCATTCTGTCACAGACAGCATTGTGTCAAATGTCTGGTTCTGAGGTCACTAATCCACTTACAAAGCATGTGCACTGTATCAGTTTCTTCTTATAGGGGTTGCTTAGGTTCCGCGATTGGCTGTTAAGTAAAATTTATTATATCATTAGCGATAATGCTAAGACACTTTTGTTCGTTTGCTTAAGGGAGTTAAAAATAATAATAAATGAATGTTGAAAAAATTCACTTTCAATGGCCCAAAGCAAGTAGCAAAGCACTTGTGTACTTGCCGAACCAGAAACGACAAAGGCACCACAAATACTCAGACGACATAGATAGTGACACCATCAAAATCGTTGTGTGCGTCACTTGACCACGAAGTGTAACGTAATTTTTTGAAAAGGTTTAATTTCACTAGTTTGTTTTATTGATACATTTTAATAAATATTTAATAATACTACACATACTCAATGCACAATATTGGTACCTAAATAAATAATAAACCTATATAATATAAATAATAAATGAGAGTTAAGTTTTTCTGGAGAGACTTCAACTACAGTTAAATTGCGGGTTTGAAACTACGACGCACGTTGGCAGTTCAAATTATCATAAAATAGCTACGGTCCAATGGCAAAATAGTTTTCTCTATACCGCCCTAAGAAAACGAGTTAACATAATTTTACCAAAATATTGAGCACCAATTCTGGGAACGGTAGACACTCATCAATTCTGGGGATTATTTTGGATACATTTACAAAATATTCGTGAGATAGCATGTCTACAAGTGAGAAAAAAGGTTATGGGACTCGTATGGTTTAGTAATATAGAAGGGACCACAAACACCCAGACCCAAGTAAATTTAGAAAAAAAAAAGCGGTTTTTTTGCATTGGCCCGACCGGGAATCGGTCTTCTTCGGTCATCTTGAATACCGGTGTTTACGCCACTCGTCCACGGTGGTCGTCAAAATTTCATAATAATTGCTGTAAAGTATCCCAATTCCTTACAGCTGATTATTACTTTTAATAAATAACCGTTGGTGTTGAATTTTTACCATTGGTGTTAATTTTTTATTGAAATTTTAAAGCATGCTAGTCATGCTAGGCTCTTTGTTAGTAAATTAAAAAGAAATTTAAAAAATCAACTGTCACGGTCAGGATACAAACCCGCATCCTCTGCCGTGCCATGGCAACCACGTGGTTGGTAATTTATTTTTATTAAATATGGTAATTTATTCGCAGTTTTCGAATAAGTAGAAATTTATGATCAAGTTTATTTTACACCCCTATCCAATAATATAGCAAAAATATCGTTAAGATTATGCAGTTGTAACGACAACACTAAAATTTTCTAAAATTATATTTTAATAATACTAAAAGAACCTATATTAGTTATATTAGTATCTATTATTATGTAACTTCGTCATAAAGCAAAAATGATTTCGAATTTATTTGTGAACTTATTCAAGTAGCAATAAATTTACGTGCATATTTAATTGATGCTTCTGCAAGTGAATCTGACGTAGTCGAACTTACTTCATAATTGGGCCTCAATAAGTGGTTCGCTAACGAGGTCCGCGCATATGCCAAAACACGAGTTGAACTTTATAAAGTATAAATATGAGCGTCGTCATTTATATGTAAGTTTTCATTTTTTTTTAAATTTTTTCCTCTTACATTCTAATAATCAAATCTGAAAGAAATGAAATACTCTAATTAATTTATACGTTTATTCTAGAAATTTAATTCTAGCTTGGATTAGACACTTTAATATGGTGGAACTACCTATAAGAACTATGTAAATTCACGGAATTACGAAAAAGACTTTCTATTAATTTAAAAAATGTCTTTAACTGAATAAATCGCAATAGCCGAGTGAGTGGGCGGTCAGTATTTGAGTCAAGAAACCTGACTTCGATCCCCAGGTGGCAGGCTCGAACCAATGGGTTTTTTCAAAAACTTAAGTACGAATTATATCGTTGTCTTGGAAGTTAATACGGCGACGGGCTCACCACCTGTCTCGATGTCACAAAAATATCTTGGGTGGAAGGTGGGTCGAAACTAATTGTCTAGACGTCTAGTCTACCCCTGTATTGGGCATGGCGTGAAGTAATAACCCTCGCGGTTTTCATGGCGGTAGTAGAAAAATAAAACAGATTGAGGTCAGGGAAGGTATAAGCTAGTCCAGGGTAGGTTGATAAAATCTTCCTCCTCGTCGAAATAATGGTTTTTCAGAAATTCAGGTATCCATTTTTGGCTGATCGCCATTTAAAATTGAGTGCGTTAAAATTTTAGTTATAATAATATTTGTGGTCCTAGCTAATAGATCGAACCTGGGTCACTCGTTTATATGACATCAAAGCGAGTGCAATGTTCGCTTCGCTACTACGGCTCTACACAGTAAAATAATGATAATTATTTTATGTAATATATTGTACTTCAAGACTTTTTGCTTTTCCTTTTCCATTTCGCTGATTATGCTCTTGTCATTTATTTATTTGAACAACGGATACGTAAGAAAAGTTTTCGTTATTTTCGTATCTTTTTATGATTTTTGTTCTTATCTTACAAGGACAAACCCTAAAGCATTTGGTAGATTAATAGCAACATTTCTCAAGGTTTTTCTTAGTTTTAACATAAGACATTACTAAAGAAACGAGTTGCTAAAGTAAATGTACAAAAAGACATCAAATACGGTTTTGATTATGATTAGACTTTACGAAGTATACTCAATCAATAAATGGGTCTCGTTAGGCATTACTCTACGAAGTCCGGACTCATGCCATGACGGATAGTATAGGTTACTTATCTAGATTTGTTAAGCATCTGAATTTACAGGCGAAGTAATGGATTTTATAATAATTATAAATCTTATTAGTTTTCTTAATTATAAATCTTCTTAGTAAAGTAGTACGTAAGAGTCATGACATTCGGCAGTAGGTTCTCAATTTTAAAAACAAATTATTGGTCAACTAAGCCAACGATGTAATTCGTACATAAGTTTTTGAAAAAACCCATTGATGCGAGTCTACCACCTGGGTATCGAACTCAGGTCTTTTGACTCGAATTACTATCACCTAAACTCTCGGCTATCGTGACTCATTATTAATTTTTCATTATTGTAAATATGAATAAATTTTTCTTACTTTGTACATACTAAAAATACCTGAATGACCTAGATGATATTTTCAGAAATTCTATACTTTTTTAAATATTTTAGAACTTAACTGTACTCTATTAGTACGGCGTAAACTTGTTCTTGTTCGGTTATTTGACGGATCGCTTAGATCTTGAACATTCTTACATGTGTACTAGACATGAAGCACTATTAATTAAGATTTTTAGTATGATATCAAAGGAAAATTAACTTGTGTATTTCTACACGTCAACACAATTGACGTAAAACCTGATTTAATAAATACAATTTAGCACTTATCAAAATTATTGATCTCTCAGCCAGAGTCCGAGTTCCTGATGGACAGGTCAATGTTTGTTTTACTTTGTTTTACCTAGTTTTTAGTTAATTATTTAAATAATAGTTCAATGTACTAAATCGTGTACTAAATCTTACAAAGATCTTGCCGAATACCAGCCCAAAATAAAAACATGTTAAACATGTTTAAATGCTTCTTATCCCCAGCCCAATTTACGTCCCTTTTCCCCAATATTTCCCTATTCTTTAAACATATGTCGGCAAAGCTCCAGTAATCACTTCTCATTGTAGTAATGATAGCCAAGTAGTTGGGTGGTCGGAATTTCGAGTCGAGAGACCGGAGTTCGATCCCCAGGTGGCAGGCTCATACCAAAGGGTTTTTCATAAAACTTACATATGTATTATACCGTTGGCTTAGACATAAAAACGGCGACGGGCTCACCACCTGTCGCATTGTCCCGAAAATATCTTCGGTGGAAGGTGGGTCGAAGGGGCTTAATTGTCTAGACTAGACCTCTGCCTACCCTGTATTGGGAATTGTATTTCTGTAACGAACATCATAACGTACGAGGGTGAACTGTGGACCAATATTTTATAAGTTAGCGTGGTTAAGTGCCCTCGAGGCTACTGATCCCACCTGAAGCTGCCATGTGGTACTTAGAATATATCGCTCTTTTCTTCCCGCGGGTATTGTAAAAGGCAATTAAGGGAAATATCTTCAAAATTTTATTGTTTTAAAATTAAAAAAGAGTCTTGGTAGAGGCCTAAATATTCCCGTGTAATTTTACAGTTGCCACGATAGCCGTGTGGTAGGCTGGTCGGAATTTCGAGACAAGAGACCCGAGTTCCATCCTCAGGTGGCAGGTTTTCAAAAACTTATGTACGAATCATATCTTTGGCTTGGAAATTAAGACGGCGACGGGCACCGGTCACGTTGTCCCAGATATATCTTCGGTGGAAGGTGGGTCGAAACGAAACTTAATTGTCTAGACCTCTGTCTACCCGTATATTGGGAATGGCGTGAAAATATTTATTTAGCAT
Organism: Sericinus montela; assembly: GCA_029286605.1. Lineage (NCBI taxonomy): Eukaryota > Metazoa > Arthropoda > Insecta > Lepidoptera > Papilionidae > Sericinus > Sericinus montela. The sequence goes on from JAGSMR010000040.1 coordinate 3,615,786, forward strand.
GTATGTATGTAGTTTAAAGAGGGGCAAATATGTGGTGTTCATCCAGAAAAATGCGAAGCGTATAAGGGCAAAGATATGTATATACATTAAAAATAAAAGAAAGGTGATTATTTTTTTTTTAATAAAACACAACATATCAGTTATACTAATTTCTACGTGGAATTTTGGCAAAAATGTGGGTTCCCGATATTATGTGAAGGCAGCCTTAATTACACGTTATCGTCCATTGTTTACTTGAATTTGAATTTTTGTATACACATAGTTTTTATTTTACAACCAAAACTTTGTTGGAATTGTTTTTCGTTTATAAAATCAGTACGTTAAAAACTTGATTAGTACTACTAATTTGAGTTTATTTTTGATTTCATGTATTTATTATTTGCATAAACATAGGATTTGTCCTTATCAGGGATTTTTTACACATTGCAGTTTATCGTAAATTGTTACATTTATTTTATCCCGAATGATATAAGAGCTATTAATTTCCACGGGTAATATGCAAAACGTCGAGTTCGGCGAGTCGTAAATACATCAGCGGCAAACCGTGACATATACTTGTTATAACTTTGTCCTATATTATATATAACATAGTTACTATTATATTATAATAGTTTTATGGTTATAATTTTCCCCCCACATAAGTTAATTGTTTCGGCTGTAATCATGATCGACTTGTAATGGAAAATTCGTCAGTACAAGGCGAATTAAGGATTCGCCTTCCGCAAGCTAATGATGGGAAGCGGTATCTCAATGACGACAGTTTCATCACTGCTTACTAACTTGTACATGGGTTTGATAACGTTATCCTTTTATCTTATTGCTTTATACATATTTTTTATCTTATTGCTTTATATTATTACGATTAATAAGGAGGCCTGTAGTGTGATTTTTGAGAAGTGAAATTATTTACATATGAGTAACATGCATAGTCTTACTCGGATGTAAGTTAAGCGTTCTCTCGTGTTTTATAAAATTTTGACTCGTTCCTAGTTAAAACTTAAGACGCGTTTACTCGTTATGAGTTGACGAGAACGAGTGGGGGCGTAAGGGGTGACATCAAAGTGAATTAGCGAATGTTATTTCGGGGCGTCCGTTTGTAAGCAGCTTTGAAGTAAGACTACCTGTAAAGTACTTTGTTAATATGTAACAAAGTTTGATATCTTTTATTTTCCTGTTACTTACACGTAACTTTGGCATAAATTTCGTATCTTTTTATTTAATATACATACTATTGTATATCATTACTTATATTGAAGTAATAGATTCAGTGATAGATTTAACTTACATCCTTGCTCCTCATGTGTTTACCTTTTAACAGTGATATAGAATCTGGTGGACCTTTTTTCTGATTGTAATATAAAACATACACTTTGTTAAATGCTGCCGTCACCACTACGTTTATTCATAACATTCGACGTACATACTAATATCGAAACAGTTATGTTAATAAAGAATATAATACCGTTAAAGTAAATAAGTATTAATTTATAAATAAATAAGAATATTAATGATTATAAATTAGTGATAGAATTATATAAATTGGTAGTATGACTATTTTGATTAATTAGTGTCAAAAGGCTGGCTATAAAACTACGTCGTAACTTTGTAGTAGGGTCCTTATTATTATGATTCAACTATACGGCGTTACGCTGCTGAAATATGAAGTATTACTACAAGTTTTCATGTGTTTTATTTGTCATTCGATCTACATCTGTAACACCTTATACAATTCTAGTAGTACTTCGGGCTCCTCTAAATTTAAGCATATTGCGGTACTACCAACACTTATACGATTACACACTACATCACTATTAGGGCATCCGCGCTTGAGCTAATTAACTCGTATTTATGTAGAAGAATCCAAAATGTTTTTATCAATGAGATATGTTCTTTTCGATGGATTGTAATAATGGACGTGGTGCAGAGCTTCAGTTTTGCTATATTTCTTTTCACATTTACATAAATTATTTTCATGAATACATCTTTTAGAAAAATTTAGACATTAATATTTTTCAATCATGGCTAGTTAATACATATGTGGGTGGTGGTAGGCAAAACTACTGAACCGATCTTGATGAAATTTTGTAAATATATGTAATTTGGTTCAGTTTTTACAATGCAAACGTCGCTTGCAGGGGTAACTTGTTCAAAGGTCGGTTTTTAAGTTGCGACAAGTAAATTCCTAGTACAAGCGCGAAGCCTGCCTATTAACCGGTTTAAGAAATTAATTAAGGAAAAACTCTATATTTAGAGTTATTACAATATAAATGAATACGTTAACAACATTAACCCCGGAATAAAAATATCTCTGCAAAGCTATTTCTAAAAAAATATTCCTTACAAAAAATCGTTTATATTTTCGTGAAAATAATACTCTATTAAAAATATTTTTTTGATCAAGAGAATCCCCCACAAAGAATATTTCTTCTGTTACTTTTTTGTTAAAAGAATTTCATTAAGAAACGGTTTTAGATTCAAAAATTGACAACGATAAACGAATATTTATTCTTATTTCGACGACGACCTCCATGGACAAGTGGCGTGAACACCGGATTTCATGGTGTCGCCATCTCGAGGTCCCGGGTACGATTTCCGGTCGGGTCAATGTAGAAGAACCACTTTTTCTAAATTTTCTTGGGTATGGGTGTTTGTGGTGCCTTGTTTCCCATTCCCATAACAGAAGTTCTTATATTGGGATTGGAGCAATGTATGTGATGTTGTTCATATTTATATATGTATCTATACATAAATTATTTTATTTTACTTGAATATTCATAATAAATATATACAGTATATGGTTTACAGTAGATATTTAAAACTATGAATCAAACGTCGGATTGGCCATGATTGGCCAAACTCAACAATATTAAGATCTCCAATCAAAACCAGATACATACGAATATTTTGATTCTGGTACAAAATCACATCTAAAAAAAGCACAGAAGTCACGATAGCCGAGTGGTTGGGCGGTCGGAAATTCGAGTCAAGAGACTCGAGTTCGAACCCCAAGTGAGCTCGTACCAATGGGTTTTTCAAAACTTATGTACGAATTATATCGTTGGGTTGAACATAAAGACGGCGACGGGCTCAACACCTGTCACGTTGTCCCGAAAATATCTTCGGTGGAAGGTGGGTCAAAGGGACTTAATTTTCTAGACTAGACCTCTATCTTCCCCAGTATTGGGAATTGCGTGAAGATATTTATTTAGTTATTTTTTTAAAAAAGTATGTCTATTAAAAACAAGCAAAATTAAATTTAATGAAAAATATAGCCACTGATATGCGTCACAGGTATTTGCGTTATTTCATCAAAAGCGCTTTTGTAAATTCTATTTCGGTGTTTATTCACAAAGAAGAGGAAATAAAATAAAATATGAACCACAAAGCATTCTTGCGGTTGCTTTGTATCGTTTTCAATCTACAGCGTAAAGGTATGATGTAACCACTGGTAGTTACCAGTTCTATTTTAGAAGATGAATAAAATAAATACGCAAGTATATATAGGCTACATATAGGATACTACATCACCTATGAGATAAAATTTTTTAAATTAGTTATTTTATTTTACTTGAATATTCATAATAAATATATACAGTATATGGTTTGCAGTGGATATTTAAAACTATGAATCAAACGTCGGATTGGCCATGATTGGCCAAACTCAACAATATTAAGATCTCCAATCAAAACCAGATACATACGAATATTTTGATTCTGGTATAAAATCACATCTAAAAAGCACAGAAGTCACGATAGCCGAGTGGTTGGGCGGTCGGAAATTCGAGTCAAGAGACTCGAGTTCGATCCCCAGTTGGTGGCTCGTACCAATGGGTTTTTCAAAACTTATGTACGAATTATATCGTTGGGTTGAATATAAAGACGGCGACGGGCTCAATACCTGTCACGTTGTCCCGAAAATATCTTCGGTGGAAGGTGGGTCAAAGGGACTTAATTGTCTAGACTAGACCTCTATCTTCCCAGTATTGGGAATTGCGTGAAGATATTTATTTAGTTATTTTATTTTACTTGAATATTCATAATAAATATATACAGTATATGGTTTGCAGTGGATATTTAAAACTATGAATCAAACGTCGGATTGGCCATGATTGGCCAAACTCAACAATATTAAGATCTCCAATCAAAACCAGATACATACGAATATTTTGATTCTGGTATAAAATCACATCTAAAAAGCACAGAAGTCACGATAGCCGAGTGGTTGGGCGGTCGGAAATTCGAGTCAAGAGACTCGAGTTCGATCCCCAGTTGGTGGCTCGTACCAATGGGTTTTTCAAAACTTATGTACGAATTATATCGTTGGGTTGAATATAAAGACGGCGACGGGCTCAATACCTGTCACGTTGTCCCGAAAATATCTTCGGTGGAAGGTGGGTCAAAGGGACTTAATTGTCTAGACTAGACCTCTATCTTCCCAGTATTGGGAATTGCGTGAAGATATTTATTTAGTTATTTTATTTTACTTGAATATTCATAATAAATATATACAGTATATGGTTTGCAGTGGATATTTAAAACTATGAATCAAACGTCGGATTGGCCATGATTGGCCAAACTCAACAATATTAAGATCTCAATCAAAACCAGATACATACGAATATTTTGATTCTGGTATAAAATCACATCTAAAAAGCACAGAAGTCACGATAGCCGAGTGGTTGGGCGGTCGGAAATTCGAGTCAAGAGACTCGAGTTCGAACCCCAAGTGAGCTCGTACCAATGGGTTTTTCAAAACTTATGTACGAATTATATCGTTGGGTTGAACATAAAGACGGCGACGGGCTCAACACCTGTCACGTTGTCCCGAAAATATCTTCGGTGGAAGGTGGGTCAAAGGGACTTAATTTTCTAGACTAGACCTCTATCTTCCCCAGTATTGGGAATTGCGTGAAGATATTTATTTAGTTATTTTTTTAAAAAAGTATGTCTATTAAAAACAAGCAAAATTAAATTTAATGAAAAATATAGCCACTGATATGCGTCACAGGTATTTGCGTTATTTCATCAAAAGCGCTTTTGTAAATTCTATTTCGGTGTTTATTCACAAAGAAGAGGAAATAAAAATAAAATATGAACCACAAAGCATTCTTGCGGTTGCTTTGTATCGTTTTCAATCTACAGTGTAAAGGTATGATGTAACCACTGGTAGTTACCAGTTCTGTTTTAGAAGATAAATAAAATAAATACGCAAGTATATATAGGCTACATATAGGATACTACATCACCTATGAGATAAAAATTTTCAAATTAGTTATTTTATTTTTTAGTATTATTACGATTAATAAGGAGGCCTGTAGTGTGATTTTGAGAAGTGAAATTATTTACATATGAGTAACATGCATAGTCTTACTCGGATGTAAGTTAAGCGTTTTCTCGTGTTTTATAAAAATTTTCCTAGTTAAAACTTAAGACGCGTTTACTCGTTATGAGTAGACGAGAACGAGTGGGGCGTAAGGGTGACATCAAAGTGAATTAGCGAATGTTATTTCGGGGCGTCCGTTTGTAAGCAGCTTTGAAGTAAGACTACCTGTAAAGTACTTTGTTAATATGTAACAAAGTTTGATATCTTTTATTTTCCTGTTACTTACACGTAACTTTGGCATAAATTTCGTATCTTTTTATTTAATATACATACTATTGTATATCATTACTTATATTGAAGTAATAGATTCAGTGATAGATTTAACTTACATCCTTGCTCCTCATGTGTTTACCTTTTAACAGTGATATAGAATCTGGTGGACCTTTTTTCTGATTGTAATATAAAACATACACTTTGTTAAATGCTGCCGTCACCACTACGTTTATTCATAACATTCGACGTACATACTAATATCGAAACAGTTATGTTAATAAAGAATATAATACCGTTAAAGTAAATAAGTATTAATTTATAAATAAATAAGAATATTAATGATTATAAATTAGTGATAGAATTATATAAATTGGTAGTATGACTATTTTGATTAATTAGTGTCAAAAGGCTGGCTATAAAACTACGTCGTAACTTTGTAGTAGGGTCCTTATTATTATGATTCAACTATACGGCGTTACGCTGCTGAAATATGAAGTATTACTACAAGTTTTCATGTGTTTTATTTGTCATTCGATCTACATCTGTAACACCTTATACAATTCTAGTAGTACTTCGGGCTCCTCTAAATTTAAGCATATTGCGGTACTACCAACACTTATACGATTACACACTACATCACTATTAGGGCATCCGCGCTTGAGCTAATTAACTCGTATTTATGTAGAAGAATCCAAAATGTTTTTATCAATGAGATATGTTCTTTTCGATGGATTGTAATAATGGACGTGGTGCAGAGCTTTAGTTTCGCTATATTTCTTTTCACATTTACATAAATTATTTTCATGAATACATCTTTTAGAGAAAAATTTAAAGACATTAATATTTTTCAATCATGGCTAGTTAATACATAATCTTATATATATATATATATATATATATATATATATATATATATATATATATATATATATATATATATATATATATATATATATATATATATATATATATATATATATATATATATATATATATATATATATATATATATAATCATGTGTCACGATGTTTGTGGCAGGTGGCAGGCAAAACTACTGAACCGATCTTGATGAAATTTTGTAAATATATGTAATTTGGTCTAGCTTTATAATGCAACGTCACAGAGTAAGTAACTTGTTCAAAGGTCGGTTTTTAAGTTGCGACAAGTAAATTCCTAGTACAAGCGCGAAGCCTGCCTATTAACCGGTTTAAGAAATTAATTAAGGAAAACTATATTTAGAGTTATTACAATATAAATGAATACGTTAACAACATTAACCCCGGAATAAAATATCTCTGCAAAGCTATTTCTAAAAATATTCCTTACAAAAATCGTTTATATTTTCGTGAAAATAATACTCTATTAAAATTATTTTTGATCAAGAGAATCCCCACAAAGAATATTTCTTCTGTTACTTTTTGTTAAAAGAATTTCATTAAGAAACGGTTTTAGATTCAAAATTGACAACGATAAACGAATATTTATTCTTATTTCGACGACGACCTCCATGGACAAGTGGCGTGAACACCGGATTTCATGGTGTCGCCATCTTGAGGTCTGGGTAATGATTTCCGGTCGGGTCAATGTAGAAGAACCACTTTTTCTAAATTTTCTTGGGTATGGGTGTTTGTGGTGCCTTGTTTCCCATTCCCATAACAGAAGTTCTTATATTGGGATTGGAGCAATGTATGTGATGTTGTTCATATTTATATATGTATCTATACATAAATTATTTTATTTTACTTGAATATTCATAATAAATATATACAGTATATGGTTTACAGTAGATATTTAAAACTATGAATCAAACGTCGGATTGGCCATGATTGGCCAAACTCAACAATATTAAGATCTCCAATCAAAACCAGATACATACGAATATTTTGATTCTGGTACAAAATCACATCTAAAAAAAGCACAGAAGTCACGATAGCCGAGTGGTTGGGCGGTCGGAAATTCGAGTCAAGAGACTCGAGTTCGAACCCCAAGTGGCAGGCTCGTACCAATGGGTTTTTCAAAAACTTATGTACGAATTATATCGTTGGGTTGAACATAAAGACGGCGACGGGCTCAACACCTGTCACGTTGTCCCGAAAATATCTTCGGTGGAAGGTGGGTCAAAGGGACTTAATTTTCTAGACTAGACCTCTATCTTCCCCAGTATTGGGAATTGCGTGAAGATATTTATTTAGTTATTTTTTTAAAAAAGTATGTCTATTAAAAACAAGCAAAATTAAATTTAATGAAAAATATAGCCACTGATATGCGTCACAGGTATTTGCGTTATTTCATCAAAAGCGCTTTTGTAAATTCTATTTCGGTGTTTATTCACAAAGAAGAGGAAATAAAAATAAAATATGAACCACAAAGCATTCTTGCGGTTGCTTTGTATCGTTTTCAATCTACAGTGTAAAGGTATGATGTAACCACTGGTAGTTACCAGTTCTGTTTTAGAAGATAAATAAAATAAATACGCAAGTATATATAGGCTACATATAGGATACTACATCACCTATGAGATAAAATTTTTTTAAATTAGTTATTTTATTTTTTAGGTCTGGTCTAGTGTATAGCTTTGGTAGGCTAGGCATACAATAGTTTTCTCAAATATAATATATTTTGTGTGCTCTTCATAGAGGGGTTTCCCTGAAAAATTTTGATTTTGGATGTCGATAATGGCTAAGGGACGTTAACAGTGGAAAGTTTTAGTGGAGGGTTATGTTCAGCAGTGGACTCTTGATAGGCTGTACAGAAGAAAAGAAAAAGAAATATAATATTGGTGATCAGGATTCAATCCATATCTCTGTTGTTGAATTTGATTTGCGGTTATGATACTAGTACATTTGCGGAAATAAAAAAAGGTCTTTATTTTTTAATCGCCACATTCCATTCATCATTCTACATAAGAATAGCATAAAATACCCTTATTCGCCATGTAGTTACGGCGCAAGAATATGTTACCTCCTTTCTTACCATGGGAGGCGTGAAAAGCGGCTAAGAGAAAAGCATGAAAGTGTATTTGGCTACTAATAGATATGGGATAAAAATTAAGACTGCAGCGTGCTGCAGTGCCTAGGGTACAAGGTGTTTCGTACAACCCTCGCCAATACGCGAGGGTTGTACGAAACACCTTGCGCCTAGGGTAACGATTTTGGCTAACTCTCTCATATGGGAAAGCCTATACGATGACGATGAAAAGGCTCTTCATAGTCATATTCATACTTAAATGATATTATAAAAGTGCATCCGAAGAAACGCATGACGATATTAGTACATTTCGAAACTTTCGGAACAATCTAATACAACAAAAGTACGAATGCTTACACAACTGTTCATAACATAGGAGTAGATTAAATTTGATTTGATAATTATGACCAAAGTTTTATTTTAATAAAATAAATTAATATCTTCATGCCAATCCCAATACAATGGTAGACAGAGGTCTAGACAATTAAGTCATTTCGACCCATCTTCCACCGAAGATATTTTAGGGACATCGTGACAAGTTGTGAGCCCGTAACCATCTTAAAGTCCAAGACAACGATATAATTTGTACATATTTTTTGCTATTGTGCTGAGGATGTGTGCTCTAGAGTTTAAACCGGTTCTAACGAGTCTTTTTCGGTACTCCTACTCTGAAGGCGTCATCCCGATGACATGGAAGACAGCTTTGGTGCACACGATCCCTAAGAAAGGCGATCGCTCAGATCCGGGTAACTACAGACCGATTGCCATAACTTCCTTGTTATCCAAAATAATGGAGTCCATTGTAAACTGCCAGCTTTTGAGGTACTTAGAGAAGCACCAGTTGATCAGTGACCGTCGAGGTCGCTCGGCTGGTGATCTTCTTCTGTACCTCACTCATCGATGGGCGGAGGCAGTAGAGAGCAAGGGTGAAGCCCTGGCAGTTAGTTTGGACATAGCGAAAGCCTTTGATCGGGTATGGCACAAAGCGCTTCTCTCTAAGCTTCCGTCATATGGGCTTCCCGAGAAATTTTGCAATGGGATCACTAGTTTTCTCACAGACCGGAGCATCAAGGTCATAGTTGACGGTGCATGCTCGGACTCCAAGTCTGTGAACGCTGGTGTCCCACAAGGCTGTGTGCTATCGCCAATCCTGTTTCTTCTGCATATCATCCATTGCATGCATCATAGGCAGATGACAGCACTGGTGATGTCCTATATACCGGCCGTGCCAATATTTCTCGGGAACACGTCGACGAGTACCGGAACAAACTTGTGTCTAAAGTCGAGATTTTGTTGGACAAAATCTCGGACTGGGGCCAACTAAATTTAATCCAGTTCAACCCTAAAAAAACACAAGTTTGCGCGTTTACCGCTAAAAAGAAACCCTTCATCGTATCACTTCGTTTTGAGAGCACTCCCCTAGTTGCCTCAGCCAGCATCGGAATCCTTGGCGTCGACATATCTAGCAACGTTCAGTTTCGCGGTCATTTGGAAGAGAAGGCCAAATTAGCCTCTAAGAAGCTTGTCGTGCTCAGTAGAGCACGACAGTACTTCATGTCGGCCCACCGCGTGCAACTTTATAAGGCGCAGGTTCAGCCACACATGGAGCACTGTTCTCATCTCCGGGCGGGGGCACCCCAGTGTCAGCTCCTTCCATTTGACCGTATCCAAAGAAGAGCGGCTCGAATTATAGACGACCATACTCTATCCGATCGGCTAGATCCTGGTGTTGCATCTCTTTGCATTTTTACAAGATCTATTACGGGAGTGCTTCGAGGAAGTGTTCGGATTAATCCCAGCCGCTGGATTTCACCATCGTACCTTACGGCATAGTCAAAATTTCATCAACACTACCTTGATGCTTGGCATTCCACCACAGTGCGCTTCTCGCGGAATTTTCTGCCACGCATATGCACTTCATGGAATGTGCTGCCGTCAGCGGTTTTTCCGGACCGATACTACTTAGAGAACTTCAAGAAAAGAGCCTATACCTCTCTTAAAAGCCGGCAACGAATCTGCTATTCCTCCGGTATTGCAGGTGTTCATGGGCGGTGGTAATCACTTACTATCACGTGTGCCACCTGCTCGTTTGCCTTACTTTTCTATAAAAGAAAATAAGTTTTTGAAAAAAAAAACCCATTGGTACGAGCCTGCAACCTGGCGATCGAACTCGGATCTCTTGACTCTAATTCCGACTGCCACTATGGCTATGGTGACGTTTTAATTTATTTTTTTGATTTTGATGATACTGCTTTTCATTTCTATTTTTTTGCCCACCACATATCTTTTTAAAGGTGGAAGTTGCAGTAATGGGATTGTTTGTGGGAGTCGGATTTTTTTTAAACAGAGATAACGATTTGTCTCTTACGACCACCACCACTATCTAACGATCCACCAACATCTATTATATATATTTTAACCAAGATATACAAAACTCAAATTTTTTATAATTGTATTATTTTGTGATTGAAACGATGAACTGTGTTTAAAACAACTTATATAATCTCTATCTCTTGTTTTTGTATCGGTTTAGAAAATAGTATAAATATATTGCATGTCATATATTCGAATAAAGCGGCGCTGGCGACAAACATATCGTAAGGGACTTAGTCTACATACTCTCCAACAGGCTGTTAGCAAACGTTATAACCCATTACACCGAAGCAAATAACACCGTTTATAGTGCAGTAGCTATTAAATTGCTTCCACGGCAAATAGCAATCTTATAGTACCAAACTATGATAAAATTATCGTAAGAGATCACATAAAAATCTTACTACCCTAGTTTTTGAATTTGAGCTCTTCTTTCTTAGTTTTAAGGCCTTTTTAGAATTCTGGGAATGTCAAATCAGTCATGGGAGTGACATAAATTTGAGTTTGTGATGAGTATTACCGAGTTACGAGGCTTATGCATAACTTGATATTATACCTACATACAAAATTTAATGTTTTGTTATGTAAACCGTGTGGTGAAATTTAAAACGGATATTCAAAAATAGGTGTGTCATTAAACAATCAAAAGAAATCGTATATATTGAATGCTATTGTAGAATTCCTTCATCTGGTTGCGGTAGTCAGCTCATGCGCACTAAACGAATACGTTGTAATTGAAGTTGAGCTACTTATGTACAATTTTTATTGTTTTTAAAGCAAATAAGTTATGCTGAAATTTTTGTTATTAAAGTAAAGAGAAAAATTTTAACTGACACGGGCGGGATACGAACACGCGACCATTGCCGTACCCTGGCAATGGTCTTACGTCCGAGCCACCTTATCCTACAATCATCAGTTGAAATTTTAAATCCCCTTTTAATTTATGCATATTTTGGCATTAAATTAAATTTCAACAGTGGTAGAGTCACGCATCAGCTTTTGTTGTTGCATGAATGGACGGCTCGACCGGGGAAGTAACATGACCTCACAGAATACCGGCGTGATGTAGAAGTTTAACAAACTTCTGCGTTTCGTCTGGTGAGTGCAGGTAACCGGAGGCCCACACCCCCCTCTCCCCCAAAACATGGTAGCGGATGAAAAAAATCTACCCCAGAGGGGTACCAGCACCATCGGTACTGGAGAATCCCCCTCTGGGCACCCGCGCTCGGGCAACCAATCGCTGCCTGAGTGTGGATGCTCAGGCTGCTCCTCGTATTCTGGGGGGAGGGGGGGCAAAGTTCTGCTTAGTTCCCACACTGACCGAAGCAAACGAAGCAAAAAAACGCTTGCCGTGGATTTCTACAATATCAGGGAACTCTACTCTAATCTTGATGCCGTCCACTACCATCTGGAGACGGCAAAGCCGGCCTTGCTTTTTCTTACCGAGACGCAGATATCCTCTCCGGCGGATACCTCTTACCTTTCCTAAAAAATGCCATCTACTGGAGTATATTGAGCTACTAAGCTAAGTTTAAATTCGCTAGAATATAAACAAATAGCGGTAACTTAAGAACTAAAATATTACAAGTGACATATGTTTGTTCAAAATAACTATTACTTTACATAGCATAACTTTTCGAAAATCAGAGTTTAATTAAATAATTGTATTATTAAAAATACCTAGAAATGAATGTATGTTACAATAACTTAATTGATTTAAAAACTAATTTTAATTTCATGTAAATATTTCCATGTTGTAAACTAAGAATTTATTGTTTTTCTAAGCGATTAAGCGATTTAAGAAACGATAGCCGAGTGGTTGGGAGGTCGGAATTTCGAATCAAGAGACCCGAGTTCGATCCCCAACAGGCCTTACCAAAGGGTATTTCTAAAACTTACGTACGAATTATATCGTTGGCTTGGACATAAAGGCGGCGACGAACTTACCACCTGTCACGTTGTCTCGAAAATATCTTCGGTGGAAGGTGGGTCGAAGGGACTTAATTGTCTAGACTAGACCTCTGTCTACCCCTGTATTGGGAATTGCGTGAAGATATTTTATTTTTTATTTTAAGCGATACTTTGCTAACTCGATGGCGATTTGTATCTATAAATTCGTATTATTTTACACTTATCTGAATTATGCATGGAACTGTTTGCTTTGTATGCCGTGATCCCATTCTGTAGTCTATTCGGAGAAGGTTTGCGCTTTTATGTTGTCATTTATTTACTCCCTATTAAAATATTCTGTCCATTGAAACGTAAACTCGATAAATGTTAACATCGTTTGGTGCGACTGAATATCAATTTATATGCATATCGATAGTATGTAAATGGCTGTGTATAAGTTTTTCATTACTTTATTTTTTGTATCAAATGCAAATAGATAATAGAAAAAATAAAATTTCAATAAAAGTAAAAATTAGTCATCGACATATCGGTCTCGGTATGTACTTCTTAATTTTATGCTGTTTATGATTAGAGTGCCCAAAAAGTCTGTGTCTGTTAAAATAAATAAAAGGGTAAATATGGATAAAACATCTCATCGCTCTCCCTTCCGGGAATCGAACCCGTATTTCAGACCTGATGAGACCTTGAAAATCTATGAATACGGGGCAAGACAGAGATCTAGTCTAGACAATTAAGTCCCTTCGACCCACGTCCCACCGAAGACATTTTTCAGGACAACGTAACAGGTGGCGAGCCCGTAGCCTTCTTTATGAGATTCATCATCAGTTATTGAAAAAACCCATTGTTTCGAGCCTGCCACCTGGGGATCGATCTCGAGTCTCTTGACTCGAAATTCCGACCACCCAACCATTCGGCTAAAGTGACTTTTTATATATCTATAATATGCAGAAACATATCATATTATACAGGTAAGCCAGACTTAGTTATTTTCATGAATTAATTATATTAGTATGCATCATAATCAATCTTTCCTCATAAACTTATGAAATCAACTGACATGAATCTCTAATTAACCAAGAAATTATATCTGCCATTGTGTCAGTGTCCTTGAAGATACGTTGCCTTGGTGTGTAAGAGAGTTGCTAAGGTGAGATCTAACCTTGTTTATATCAGTTGATTTCTTATGATTTACTTAAATGTCAACAACTAGCTGTTCCGCAACTACGCCTACGAGGAAACACTATATCATACAAAATTAATTTCTTTTCTTGAATAAAAAGTACCATTATACCCCTCCTTAAGATTTAGGATACCTTACTTAGTTATTTCTTCACGCACAGTCAATTCTGTCATTGTCAGGTCGATATATTCTAACAAACGTCTTTTCTTTCAAAGTCATAATTTTCTCGTTACACGCACGTCTAGATCCGTGTACTCTTGACCCTCCTCCTCTTCGAGCTATTTGCTAAAATGTTCTTCGAGAGTTAGTTTCGGCCTACCGCGACACCTTTTAATTTTAACTTCGCGTTATATTTTTATTAGCCTTTCAGTCTTCACTCATTTGTACTCTTCAACGTACCCAAACTATAAAAACACGCCAATATCATTTTACATTTGATATTTTGATGATAAAATCATCTTTCTCCTGCCATATTGCAAATCCTTTAAGCTACTTTTATACCAAAGCGCAACACAGCGGTACACAGACAAAGAGAGTTACATTCACATTTATAATATTCGTATGAAAGAATGACGAACATAAGAAAAGCTGAATATGGATCGCATGTTAAAATTTTAATAATATTTGTATTATAAAACATTATTTACATACGTTTCTACGAAAAAATCCTACTTTTTATTTATAATTTATTCTTCGTACAAGTAAAAAGTTTTGATACGCGTTTATTCGCAACGAGTTCCGTATAAGGGAGAACATGGGTGTGTGAAGTGACATCAAAGTAAGTTGTTACCCGTTTAAAACACTTTGCTTTAGGCATTTTATTTTACTGCCAGTCATAATTAGGTTCATATGAGCATTAATTTAAAATGAACATTTTAAACTCTTCCGACCCCTTAATTGGGTTGCCCGAAATCTAGATGTTTATTTTTAATTGTTTGGAATAACAAAGTGTTATAATTATAATTGTAACACGTTACACATTAAAATGCTATAATTAATCGCAAAATCAGGATATACTCGTATGTACAATTATTAATATATTTAAACTGAACACATGTTTTTTTTTCACGGCTGGCAAAATCTTTCTTTATATTCTGGAAATTAAGAATCGATTGTGAATTTATAAAAATAAAAAATATCATACATTACAACTTATCACCTACTTTTATCCAAGTTTATCTATATTTTGCATAAAAGTTATGAGTAAAGATGAGACTACATTTATGGTATTTATATGGAACGGGATAATCTTAAGCCACTATATATAATGTTAAGTGTAGCATAGTGTAAAAATCTGATAATCATGACAGCCGTGTAATAAGTGGTAACTGCGAAAGAATTTACAATCCTTAGATAGTTATTACTTATCACACGCCTTAAGCTTTTTTTCTGGGGGTGTCGTAAGTAGCGAAAACCTGAAATTGACAACGACTGTCGATAGATGGAAGGATAATCATCTCTAAAAATACCAGGATTAACTTAAAATTTAAAAGGTTCATTTGTGAACACACTTTGACTGACTGAGTTCCCAATACAGGGGTAGACAGAGGTCTAGTCTAGACAATTAAGTCCCTTGGACCCACCTTCCAACGAAGATATTTTCGACAACGTATCAGGTGGTGAGCCAGTCGCCGTCTTTATGTCCAAGCCAACGACATAATTCGTACATAAGTTTTTGAAAACTTCATTTGTGGATCTTGAGAAGGCATCTTGATAAGGTTGTAAGGAAGAACATGTGAAAACTGTTGCCGGGGAATGGTGTGGATGGCCCCTGCTAAGGGCTGTGCAATCGCTCTATTGTGACTGCAAAGCCTGTGTCCGGGTATGTCATGACCTATCACCCATGTTTAACGCCCAAACGGGCGTAAAACAGGGTTGTGTCATGTCCTCCTGGCTGTTCATATTGTATCTCGACAGCTGTTTACGAAAGCTGAAAGATAGTTGTTTGGGTGTGAAATTGGGTGACATAAAAGTAAATTGTCAACTGTATGCCGATGACGTAGTGCTTATTGCACAGTCAGAACTGCAAGAATTAGTCACGTGTATGAAAGAGGAATGTGAAAATGAAGGTCTCCGTTTGAATGCTAATAAAACTAAGGTTCTGGTATTTGAAAGGGACGAAGAAAGAACGACGTGTGAAATATGGGTAAATAAGGAATGTCTAGAACAGGTGAATGAGATTGTGTACTTGGGCAGTGCTTTTAGCCGGGATGGAAGATGTGATATATATGTGGACAGGCGTGTCGCTGCCGGAAACAAGGTCAACGGTGCCCTGACTGCGTTAGTCCAAAGGAAAGGTGTAGTGAAAAATGCACGCCTTGCGAACCTTAACGCAGTGCTGGTACCGACTTTGTTATGTGGCAACGAAACCTGGGTATGCCAGAAGAAGCATAAAAGCAGGTTGAATGCAGTGGAGATGCGATCTCTTCGTAAAATGTGCGGCGTTACCTTGGCCGACCGGAAGTGAAACGAATAGATTCGCAAAATGGTAGGTTAGAAATATGACCTTATCAATAAAATGGATAAGGGCGTGCTTCGATGGTTTGGGCACGTTGAGCGAATGAGCGAAGACCGAATGGTGAAGAAAATATACAGCGCGAAAGTTAATATTATAAGGAGTCGAGGTAGGCCGAGACTAACTTTTGAAGACTATGTGAGCAAATTGCTCGAAGACGGGAGGGTCAAGAGTACTCAGATACCTCGACGTGCATGTATGAAGAAAATGATGAATCTGAATGAAGCGAAAGAGGTATGTAAGGATCGTGACACTTGGCGATCTGTTCTCTCTGGCTACCCCGTCAGGGATTGTGCGTGAAGATAAATTAATAAATAAATATTGGTACGAGCCTGCCACCTGGTGATCGTACTCGGGTCTCTTGACTCGAAATTCCGACCACCCGACCTATTTGTATTTTTTAAATAATATTAATATTCCGTCTGATATACATCCGAAGAGGTTTATTGAAAATATTGATTTTCATTTAGCGTGACCAATCCTAGCCAAACAGCTTTAGTTACCTTCAATTAGCTTAACTTTATCATCATGATCATATTACTTGATATTAATTTATGAAAAAAAAAAGTAATATTTTAAAAATCACATTTTTATCAAAATTTACTTTAAAAAATAAGATGCATTAACTCGTTACAAGTTAGCGAGGGTGAACAGGAGTGAAATGGGTAACATCAAAGTGAATTAACAAATGTTGTTTAAGGGCGTCCGCTTGTAAGCTGCTTTGAAGTCATCAGACTACCTGAAGAGAACTTTGCTGAAATGTGGCTAGGCTTAAGGTGATTATTTTGTTGCCATGCGCAATTGCAATTTAGTAAGCATTTTAAAAACTTTATAAACTTTGTATTTACTTATATTATCGACAAATAAATCTTGAGAAATTTAAGTATGGGTATCTCTTGCTTGAAATTGGCTCAAATATTAATATTTCCAATATTGAAAAATTTTATTGGAATTTTATTTAAAACTTTACGAAAATGAAATTAATCTAATGTTGTCCTAAACGTATTTCATAGAAAATATGAAAATAATGTACTACGATACTTTAATTGACTTATTATTAGAAATGTTGTCGTTGAGCAATGTCGAAACTGGCGGCTCGCAAAGTTTATAATAGAGATAACGAGCTCTCAGAAAGTTGCTGGAAGATTTCCTTTCCTAACACTATTTACGAGAAGTTATTTACTTTCCAACTGAGGAACATATATTATGCTAGTCAGTTAACTCACTGACAGATGATTTTCGGATCGTTTTCAGTTGTTAAAATATGTAAAGAAAATTTATAATTTTCGTATAAAATATAAAAATATTATAAATTAATATTAAAATTACAATTTATGTGTTTTTACATTTAGCGTAAGAAGAATATCCGTAGAAGACCCTCCCGGGCACCCATTCTCATGCCTCAACCTACAATGTCACACAAGTTTTTAGTCGATAAGGGATCAAGATGTCTGATCCCGTTACTCTAGGCTCTGGTTTTTTACTAAAGACCTAGCAGGTATGAAACTTTCCCTTCAGTGTTAAAAAAAGGTACAAGATCCCGAACAATTAATATAAGCCTATATTTTAAATTTACTACCTTACTAAGTGGCTACTATCTAAGTGTAACTACCATGACAAGTAAAATAGAATAAGCGTAGGTTATTCGCAGTATAAGATATCAGAAAATATTTCTCGTTTGCTTAAAATACGCTATTGTTTGGCAGCCATTACTTAATGTTCACTATTCTATTCTATTATCATAAAGGTTTAGCAATTCCTCATAGGTCCTCATTTTGAATGTGAAAGAAAACTTTAAGTAGTAACCCGGTTTCGCACATGTAGATAAATATTCTGATTCTTTCCGGTTTTCGAATGACTATTTTAAACAAAAAGCGATTACTGTGACTTTGCGAAATTAGTTAGACTCATAGTCATTGCGAACTTCAAACCTCCAATTAAAATAAGACACATACGAGTATTTTGACCCTGGTAGAAAATGTACATCTGATAAAAGTACAGAACTCACGATAGCCGAGTGATTGGCCGGTCGGAATATAGAGTCGAGAGACCCAAGTATGATCCCCAGGTGGCAGGCTCGTACCAATGGGATTTTAAAAACTTATGTGCGAATTATATCGTTGGCTTGGACATAAAAACGGCATCGGGATCACCACCTCTCACGTTGTACCGAAGATATATTTGGTGGAAGGTGGGTCGAAAGGACTTCATTGTCTAGACTAGATCTCTGTCTACCCCTATATTCGGAATTGCTTGAAGATATTTATTTTTTTATTATTAAGTAGACTAGAATTAATATAGCGAATTTAAATATAAAACAGCAGAAACAATTTCTTATATTATTTTATAGACTTCAGCGTCGAAAATAGTCCTAATAAAACATATTCTGGTCCCTTTATTAATATTTTACGGTACTTTAATTATTTTTGTAATTTTTATATTTATGTTATACGTGACAATTGAGGAAGAGAGAATTCCAAATTAAAACAAGTTTAATTTATATGTACGATAATTAAGCACGAAAGTTTAATTAATTAATGAATTTAACGGAATCCACGAGCAGACAGAAACGATTGGCTGAAGTGCTCACAAAACGAAATTTCGTAATTAATGTGAACAAGAACAAACGTTTCGTTATTTTCGATGCTCAATAGTACTCGTCAATTTTAAGTCAATTATTTCAATTCGAAATTCATTTTATTTGATTTAGTAAATTAATAAACAGTATAAATTTTTAACGGTACACATATTCATAATAATATTCTACCTTGTGGTATCAGCAAAAGGATCTACCACTTTAATTAACGTGGGCACCATAAAAGGCCACTTATGGTAAACAAAGAAACTCAGGGTTTGCCTTGGAAATGGCAATGGCTATCGATAGGGTATAACAGAATGTTATAAAACGAATGTCCTCGGTGGACTTTTCCAGACTGTTAAGTAATTATTGTAAAATCACCTGAATAGTAATTAATACATATTTTTTACGGGACGGTGATTGACACCAAGCCTGAGGTTCAAGACTTCTAGCATTTCGTTAGCCGTAGTTAAATTCTCCCGTCGGAAAAGGCTTACACCCACAAGCAGATTCTTTGTGGATGTACATAAAAGTCGATTATCTAGCCTATCTTCAGTAATTGAACAAAATTATTAATTTTGTACGATTACCAGTACGATTTTTATAAGAGATGGTTGCAAGGTAGGATTCGGTTCATCTGATGGTAACCTATTAGTGACGCTTCTGTGGAACCTTAGAGGTATTGTGTAGTTATTGTTTTGTGTTATTAGTTGTCTATCTATAAAAAATGATCTGATTACGGCTGAACCTATTCCATACAACCAAATATACACCTTTTAGACATCAATTTATACTGTCGCTGTGGTTTCGTAGAAGCTTGACTTACCTGGTAACTCCATTGTATACTTACTTTTCATGATGTTCTAATATAGGGAGACACCGAAAAGGCGGACAAGGGAGGATTTTCTAATTCTATTTTTTAACCTATTAAAAGTCTAACGCAGTACTTAGGCTTCCGACAAAGATTTACAAAAAAAAAAAAGATCATAGACTATTCGCGATATTGCTGGTTGTCATTCCATCCTACGAGGAGTCGTTGCGTTTTTTTATACGAGGTTGCGACTCTACGAGTAAAAGCTATCTTTACCCAACAGTTATGTGGAAGGCCTATTTCCTTCGTTGCAGATTGAGGATGTTTTTGTGAATTATATCATGCAGAAAAAACACCAGATAGTATTATATCTAATTAGATAATCTTACAAATGAAAGTCATCAATAAAATTAAACAAGCTTAATTACATCATTGACTCTTCAATATCATTCTGGTTTAATTAGTGAATTCATTTTTCCCTTTCGAGTTCGAGTGATGCAGTGGCATTCATAGAGATTGTTGTCAATTCCAATAGCCATGACATAAATAATGATGTGTATGATGCTATACAACTTTCAATGAGCTAATTTTTAAAGTAAATTAAACAATATTTACTTACAGTAAGCAATTGAAAATTATTGAAATCTTTAGTATATTCTATTTATAAGCATTGTAACCGACTCCGAAAATTAGGAGACTTTCAATTCGGTTATATCTTCCACTTTTAGGAGTACTAGCCACAACGGACCTCCTGCGATGTTTAAAATTTTGCGTGTATTTAAATCAGTGTGTTCAAAATGTTCAGACATTTTTGGGACCATCAATACATTATGAAAACGTTATGTTCACTACATACTTAGTGCTTATTAAGCTTTTAACGATATGGCTTTGTGGAATGCCAGCGGTTACGGCACGTTTTCATAATGTTGATTGAAAGCGATACAAAACCGCCGCAAGAATTTTCTGTGACTTTAAATATTATCGTAAATGTATATATTCGTTTGTTTCTCAAAAATAAAAATAATAACTTAAATTTTTAGAAATTTTTTGGAATTATTTAAAAAAAAAAGTAAATAGGAAAGTATAAAGTTTACTTGAACACTGTATTTATTTTATTTATTTATTTATTTATTTAAGCTTTATATGCACACATTATGAAAAAGATGTACAAAACGGCGGACTTAATGCCTAAAGGCATTCTCTACCAGTCTACCTTTGGTTTGTGCAGAGAATCTAGTGATGGGTGCAAAACTCATTATTAAAAAATTAAAGGTTTTATATAGACTAGTTTTATGTAGTCTAAAAACATAGAAAACAGATAAGAACCACATAAAATTTAAAACATGATAAATTTATAAGTAACGTTTTTCTTTTGAGTTATTTTTATTTTGAATTCTGGTGTGCTTAACTTTCTGACAAAAAGGCTTAAAATAAATAGGCGTATCAATACAAATTTGAAGAGACCAAAAATTTTCAATCAAATATTACACTGCTAATTTAAAACAAACATTTTAAACCGAACAGTAACTAAATGTGTTTGTTAACGATCGAATTAAATAAGAATTATCGTTTTGTAACTACGCCGACCCAGCGCTTCGCTTTTGTAAAGTCCACGGAATTCATTAATTAAGTTAAACACGCTTAATTATCGCACTCTTCAATTTAATCCGATTAATTGTCATGTTTTTGGTTGCGGCTTTAAGGTTTAACACTGAATGAAGAGAGGTTTCGTAATATATTTTGATGTGTCTGGGTCTTTTTTTTCAAATCAAACAGTTAACAACGTTTGCCAAATTAAAAAAAAATTAGAAAGTGCAAGTGTTATATTGTTCTGCAAGCCAATCTTCTGATCTCAAAAAGAAAAGTATTAAAAAATCCAACATCAATTTGTAACATCAATGTGTAATACACATATTTATGAAAAATCGATAAAATAAAATTGTTTTTGCGCGTAGGTGCGTCTTGTTTTGAGAGGTTTAGTAAATTTTGTGACAGTTTATTTTGGTTCCTCATGCAGTTATTTACGATCAAGGTATAAAGTTATATTCCCTTTATATGATACAGTTTATCTTTATAAAAACACATAAAATATTCCTGTATTATTTACATTATTACTATTATAAAAAAAGTCACGATAGCCGAGTGGTTGGGTGGTCGGAATTTAGAGTCAGTAGACCCGAGTTCGATCCCCAGTTGGTAGGCTCGTACCAATGGGTTTTTTAAAAACTTATGTACGAATATCGTTGGCTTGGACATAAAGACAGCGACGGGCTCACCACCTGTCACGTTCCGAAAATATATTCGGTGGAAGATGGGTCGAAGGGACTTAATTGTCTAGACTCGACCTCTGTCTACCCCTGTATTGGGAATTGCGTGAAGATATTTATATCTAATTATTATTTTACTATTATGTAAGTTTATATGAGGCACGATATCCGAGTGGTTGGGTGGTCGGAATCACGAGTCAAGAGAACCGAGATCGATCCCTGGTGGCAGGCTCGTAACAATGGGTTTTTCAAAAACTTATGTACGAATTATATCGTTGGCTTGGACATAAAAACGGCGACGGGCTCGTTGTCCCGAAAATATGTTCGGTGGAAGGTGGGTCAAAGGGACTTAATTGTCTAGACTAGACCTCTGTCTACTCCTGTATTGGGAATTGCGTGAAGATATTTATATTTATTTAAATATTAGGTGAGTCAAATTACTTCTTTATTTACCCTGCAATAAATGACCAGTGCTGTAGTAGTTAAAAAAATTAAGCCCTAACATTTTAGAGTTAGTGATTACTGACGCTAAGAGCGCAATAATAGTTCTGGGATCGAAAAATCACAGTATTACTGAAACCACTTTCTAATAATATTTACCTCTCAAGTTATCCCTAATCGTTTTCGGTGAGAGGTGGATCGAAAGGTCTTAAATGTTCAGACCTCTGTCTACAAGACCATTGAGAATATGCGGGAAGTTATTAATTTTTCTTTGTCATAAAATTTTTTTGGCATATTATTCTATTAATATATACACTTATGTTTTATAGTGTTGATATGGATTTGAGACGAGACACTGCAGGCCATGTGAGGAAGCTCAAAGTTGCTAAGCGGTCTCTAGACAGGACTCGGAGTTTCTTTACATAGAATCTGTAATTAAGACTTCCGCAGCAGAACCCGTAAGGATCGGAATTTAGCTGGCAACGTGGCTCGTAGAACTCACAACCGTTGGAGAAGAAAGGTTATTCAGCCTCGTATGGGTAAACGCAGTGTAGTAAGACGCCCCACAAGATGAAGCAACGACATATACATTGTTGCAAAAGGTCAGGTGGTACAGTACCGTTCTATATAGTAATCTTTGCGGGTGGCCTATGTTAAGCAGACTTTAGGTACGCTGCAATGATGATGATGACATTTTTTACGAGGTTGGGGTGCTATTTGTTATGCTATTGTAACATTTCCGATGATGTATGCTAGCTCTAGTTTTTGCTTTTGTCTAAATACTAAGTAAAGGAAAAATGTACTACGTTAATTTTTTTGTAGAATATTGGGCCAACGAGCAGGTGGCTCACATAATGGTAAGTGATCACCGCCGCCCTTGAACACCCACAATACCAGAGAAATAGCAAATGCGTTGCTGACCTTTGAGAAAGGCATAGGCTCTTTTCTAGAAGGTACCTAATTGGTATCGGTCCGGCAAAACCGCTGACGGCAGACCATTCCATAAAGTGCAAATGTCAGGCAGAAAATTCCGCAAAAAACGCACTGTGGTGGAATGCCAACCATCAAGGTGTTGACGATGGAATTTAAGGTAAAATCTTTAATGGATTTTTAAATGAATAGAATCAATCATATTTGCGAATACTAGGAATAAAATGATATTTTTTATATGTTTGTTGTTATTAGATTAAATTTTTTTTTCGAACATTTTATTTACAGAGACAAAAATTATGTTAATATTTAGAGAGAGAGAGAGAGAGAGAGAGAGAGAGAGAGAGAGATAGAGAGAGAGAGAGAGAGAGAGAGTACACTTTATTGCACACCATAAAAAAAGAAATATAATATGACAAACAGTCTAAACATAAATGGCAAACAATTTCTTCCAGACAATCTTTACAACACTTATTAAATAAAACTACTATAATCGTAGAGCCATACTCCTCGTGGTATGATATGCTAAATTAGATTATATCGTGGGTACTATGTGTGCAATGGCATGCAATTTAATACTATGGTGCAGTAAGCGTGGCTGTTTATGCCTGCAGAATCGATGATAACGCGTGATATGATTATTTCATGTTGGAAACGTAAGGTAAACTAAATAATAAGGATAGAATTCGTTGACAATTACAAATGCCAGAAGTAATTATAAATAAATAAATACAAATATAAATACATAGATAGATAGGGAACACCTGCCACATATTGCTCTGATTCCAAACACTTAAGTAATGGAAGCAGCACTTTAGTCATAAAATCGGACATCAAACACTTAGAAACGACCCAAGAAAATGTAGAAAAAGTGTTTTTTTACATTGCGGGATGCAATTGAATCCAGAATTTTATACTTTGAAAACCGGTATGTACGCTACTCGTTCACGGAGGTCGTCAAATATCAATGAAATGTTTTGTTAGGTTTTTTAACATAACATAAACGTTCCTCTGGAGGATGTGCAACACCACAGGAGTTTCTGAGGAACAGCGCATCTTTAATGAACAGATCGGGATGAAATGTAGTGTTGGCCTTTAGCTTTCGCAATTTTAATATAAAATAAACGTGCTTCTACTTATGCTGCTGTCGTAACGTTCACCGTTCGAAAGCTTCTGCTTAGCTTACCGATATCTTTTTCGTCTCTGGTTTCTTGGAGGGAGGGGTAGTGACGGATTCGCACCTTTGAAAGACATGGAGAACTTCCGCAATTGTCTAAATCCTCCTCGTTCTCCGCTGTTTTACAAGTACAACATGATGACTAGAGAGCTAAGGCCCGCAGGTAAGATGGATCACATTGGAATATTTAAAACTAAGTCATTAAATGCAGTCAAGTAAACTATAACGCATTTTAAATAAGTAACTAACGGCATCTAGTTTGAATTGAAGAAATTACATAATACATTTTGCTTTTAACGATATTCTTCTATAACAGTCTCTTAAAGATATCTCCATATGTTTTGAACTTATATTAATGAAGGTCCAGCCTTTTCCAGTTCAGGATTTACACAAGCGTGAATAATCGCCCTAATGGGAAAAGCCAGTGTCTGCCTGTAGATTATTTGCAGATTCGTTCTTACAGATATTTGTTCCAAATATTCTGCGAATTAATCCCGTTTTGGCCAATATCGTTTTATAGTAAAAGGCAAAAAATATATAAGCTTCTATGCAGAGTAGAGAAAGATGGCAGCTTCTGCTGCTGTATGTCGGATAGGCGGGACAGGGCTACGGCCTTGCAGGATACCTATGTGCAATACAATCATATTGGGCTTCTGCGTTTCATTCGGTGAGTGAGATAACCGGGGTATAATTATCCGGTTATCTCACTCAATCCTTTCTCTCAATTCCTTTCCTTTCACAATTACCATCGTAAAGGTAGGCAACTCACTCTCAGCCCTTTGGTATTACAACGGCGTTAGTAATAACTTACCGTTACGGGAACTAAATGCTCCTTTGCGTCTTCTCCAATATATATAAATAACAATTACCAAAGTATGCGAACAATTCACATAACATAAAATACTGAAAAAAATTATATTAAAGTATGTACAATTTAAAAATGTAAAATAATTGTGAGTGTTAAATGAATAACCACAGTTTTATGGGTGATGTAGTTCAGTATAGATCGCGCAGAAGTTGTGAAAGCTCCGGTGTTATATCATCATTAAAAGGTGACATAATTTCATAATTATGTGCAATGTAAGCCAGATGTTAGTAATTAAAATAAAAAATGTATTCAATGTTCTTCTTATTCTCTCCTTTAATAATAAAAAAAGTTTAATAAGAATAAAGAAATGGAATTATATTTGTACTCATTTTTGCAAGTCAGGTATACTGACGTCTTCGTTGTTAATTAAAATATAACTTGGTTAAAGTATATAAAAGTGGGGGTCTATGTATGCGGGCGGGTATGAGGAAGATTTTTAAAATTTACTTTAAATAAATAAATCAATATCTTCACGCCCTTCCCAATACAGGGGTAGACAGAGGTCTAGACAATTAAGTCCTTTCGACCCACCTTCCACAGAAGATATTGTTTGGATAACGTGACAGGTGGTGAGCCTGTTGCCGTCTTTATGTCCAAGGCAACGATATAATTCGTACATAAGTTTTTGAATAAACTATCGAACTCGGGGTCTCTTGATTCGAATTCCGATCACCCAACCATTCGCCTATTTATGACTTTTTATGAGTTATTTTTACTTTAAATGAAAGTAAATAAGTGAAGAGTAGCAGTTACTCTTATCATATGTATTCAAGGCTTAAGTTTTGGCTCCAAAAGTGTGTAACAATATGTCCATTTATGCCGAAATTGAGAGATACGGAATGCTTTTATTAAATTTTGTCGCTTCGCTTGACTAATATTGTCCAGCTGGTGCGTGTTTGAAGCGAAAATGTTGTATCCCTATAATACATAACACTCTTATTGTTTCAAATTCCTAAATATTTTGAGCTTTTGTATTGTCAGCTGTAATTTTTTTTATATATTCTAACATGATTGGCATATATACATGTTGTATAAATACTATTTTAACTTTCGCCTTTCGTGCTGCAGATGTCCATGAACATCCCATGAACATCCCCTGAACATCCAGAGGCATAGCAGATGCGTTGCCGCCCTTAGAGTGGCCCCTCAGAATTGGGGGAGGGAGGTGTGTGAGCCTCCGGTTACTTGCTCTCACCAGACGAAACGTAGAAGTTTTTTACACTTCTACTTATCGCCGGTATTCTGTGAGGTCATGGTACTTCCCCGGTCGATCCGGCCCATTCATGCAACAACATAAGCGGATGTGTGGCTCCACCACTGTTTGAGACTACCTACCTTATACACCGGTCGTGCCAATGTTTCCCGGGAACACGTCGATGAGTGCCAGAGCAAACTTCAAACACTGTCGAGATTTTGTTAGATAAAATCTCGGACTGGGGCCGACTAAATTTAGCTCAATTCAACCCAAAAAAGACACAAGTTTGCACGTTTACTGCTAGAAAGAACCCTTCGTCGTGTCACCTCATATTGAGAGCATTCCGTAGTTGTCTCAGTCAGTATCGGAATCCTTGGCCACATATCGAGCAACGTTCAGTTTCGCGGTCGCTTGGAAGGGAAGGTAAAATTGAGCTCTATAAAGTTTGGCGTGCTCAGTAGAGCACGACAGTACCTCATGCCGGTCAACCACTTGCAACTTTATAAGGCGCAGGTTCGGCTGCACATGGGGCACTGTTCTCATCTCTGGGTCTCACCTCATTATCAGCTCCTTCCATTTGACCGTATCCAACGAAGAGCGACTCGAATTGTCGACGACCATGTTCTACCTGGTTGACTAGATCCCCTGGCTTTGCGAAGAGATGTTGCATCTCTTTGCATTTTTTACAAGAATACAGGGAGTGCCCCGAAGAACTATTCGGATTAATCCCAGTCGCTGAATTTCACCATCGTACTTTACGACATAGTCAAAAATTCCATCAACACCATCTTGATGCTAGGCATTCCACCACAGTGCGTTTTTCGCGGAATTTTCTGCCACGCACTTGCACTTTATGGAATGTGCTGTCGTCAGCGGTTTTGCCGGACCGATACCAATTTTAATTATGGTATTACAAGCTAGAGCTGTTCTCTAGCAAGCAATTAGCTCGGTATATTTCAGAGAACTAATAGAACTTGTTATGATAGGCATAAAAAATAGATAGTGACAACATAACATATATAGCTCCAATCACAAAGTAAGCTCAAGCATTTGCGTAGTCAGAAACAACAAAGGTACCACAAATACTCACTTAAGAGACCATATAAATAAGTGTTTTTTTAAACGGTGACTTAGAACCGGAGGCATTTGAAAACCGGTCTGAAAAAAACTCAACCACGTAAGTCACATAATAGTATATAATCTAATCAATTATCACCTCAAAATCTGAAAACCACAACCAATCTACATGACTGTGATAACATATAGAACCAATACAAGGTTTCCCTTAGACCGAATGATTAAGTGAAGCTGCTTGGCGGGCTATGGAAAGAGTTATTAAAGTTTAAAAAGAAACTGAGGAAGACGGTTGCACATGAAATATTGATGCTACTCCGTCCTTAAATCGTAATATTCAGGGTAAGAAATTCCATTTTATGTTCTCATTCCCTTAGTGAAATGTAAACATAAACAGTAGACTGGAAGGAAACGAGCGTAAGGAGAAATAAGGCCCGTTTGCATTCCTCTGCTGTTTTAATTGAAATTTTGTACAACGTCACCGCTCTTCATTCGTCGTTTATTTAAGTTATTGTGATAAAATTTTAATTAATTCCTTCTTAATTATCTTAAAATGTTGTAATTTTGCTTTGAATTGCTTCTTTAATGGGGTTTTTGATGTGCAGACTTTATTAAGTTAAGGCGGACTTAGTTTAAATAAAAAAATATCTTCACGCCATGAAGATATTTTTTTATTTAAACTAATAGCCTTTCGAGCCACCTTTTACCGAAGACATGTTTTGGTGCAACGTACTGGTGGTGAGCCTGTTGCCGTCTTCCAGTCCATGCCAATGATATAAACTATACATAAGTTTTGAAAAAGCTTTTTGTACGTGCTACTTCCTGAGGATCCAACTCGGGTCTCTTCACTTAAATTTAGATCATTTAACCACTTGGCTATAATTATTAAAATAGATATATTAAAGGTTAGATTATTAAAATATTTGTTTACATTTCAAGTACAGTGATCGAAGTCACCAAACTGAACAACACTATGTTCATGTGTTATGTCACCCCCGTCAGATTTTTGAAATAGAAAATATATTGGCGAATTGAAAATAAATTTTTGATGATTTTATAAGAAGCATACATGAGAAAAAATACAGTAGATATTGTAATAATGAAAACGTAAGCTAACTTGTGTCCATAGCGTTAACAGCTGTATAAAATATTGATATTATATTTTATTCATGTTTGTCTATGGTTTAATATCACAAGTACCACAACAAGGTAACATTTGAATATACCTATTCACAGAAATTTTAGATAGATATATTTATATATGATTTAAATTGAATTATTGAAAATGGTCGAAAGTTAAATTCTCTGACAAATCAAAATTTATGATCTACAAGCACGATGGAAGACACAGATTGTATAGAAAATCAGGGGAAAGGTTCAAGCAAAAAGTAGCCTACGGTGGTGGGTCTGTACTTGTGTGGGCCGGAATTTCATCTGAGAGCCGTACAGAACTGGTGTTCGTAGAAAACAGCCAAATTGGGTGAGGATGCTATTTTTATGCATAACAATGCCTGACCTCATACAGTTTTCATTGTGAATGATAACCTACAAGAGATGAACGTTACTTACATGGAGTGGCCAGCACGCAGCCCGGATATAAACCCGATCGAGCATGTATGGGCCAACGAAATCCTCCCCCGAGCATGCTTCGTGTGCTCAAAATTGTTCTCACAGAGGAATGGGAGAATATTTACCAAAATCGTATAAGAATCTTTTTTTTTTGTGAACCATGAAAAACAGCGTAAACGCAGTAATGGAAGCACGAGGAGGCCATACAAAGTATTAATATTCAAGAAAATCATATTGTTGTACAAAAATGTCATGTTTCCTATTTTTTTTGTTTTAAGGCGAGATCAGCAGTTCTTTTTCTTTATGCAATTTTTTTTTAATAAATTGGCTATTAAACACCGTTTATTTTATTAAGTTAACATTTTTAGTTTCCAAGGTTTATTTCGCCCGCACTCATTACTCTCGAGCTGTCCAGAGGGTGGATCCACCAGATTATCTGTCCGATAACTGGTTGGAGCCACTACGGGTACACGACCCCGGACCGCTCTAGCTTCCAGTGTCACACCTCTCTGTCTCCGTGGCACTGTTGTCCCACCATCCTCCCAATTCCTCCTATACCCAATCTCTCCTTCTTCAAACCAAGAATTCCCAAGGAGGGTTGGTGTCAGGCAGGCAGCCGATCGGAAAACATTGCCAAATACTTCACAACATGAGTACAACAGGATATACAATATGCGACAATGCTGGGGCGTACCCGCAGGCGACGCGCAGGCGCAGCACCCGGCGGCTGTGAGAAATGGACGAGGTTGCTGCACCAAGGACGGGGCAGCGTAAGAAGCTAGTCCGAGAAGTAAGACTGAGGATGGCAAGTTGGAATATAGGTACGATGACTGGAAGAGGAAGAGAGTTAGCGGATGTTTTTGAAAGGAGGCGTATAAACGTTGCGTGTTTGCAGGAGACGAAATGGAAGGGACAGAAAGCAAGAGAAATCGGGGCGGGTTATAAATTCTATTATTGTGGAAGTGATGGAAAAAGAAATGGAGTGGGTGTAGTGTTAGATAAAGAACTTAAAAATAAGGTGATGGATGTAAAGAGAGTGAATGATAGAGTTATTGTAGTTAAGTTGTTGATTGAAAATTTGGTTTTAAATATAGTGAGTATGTATGCACCGCAGATCGGTTGTGACGATAGTTTGAAAGAAAAATTTTGGGAGGATTTTGATGCTATAATTACGGCGATACCAGAATATGAGGAGATATATATAGGAGGGATTTTAATGGTCATGTGGGAAGAACAAGTGACGGATATGAAAGAGTACATGGGGGTTATAGCTACGAGTCAGGAACTAACAGGGAAACTCTACTGGAAGCAGCTTTGGCCTTTGACTTAGCCGTAGTAAACACCTGGTATCAAAAGAGAGATCAAAATCTTATCTCATTCCGTAGTGGCCAGCACTCACTACACAAATAGATTACTTTCTCATGAAAAGGAGCAAAATTAACTCGGCCAAAGACTGCAAAATAATTCCCAGTGAGAGCCTAAGTTTCCCAGCATAGGTTGTTGATTCTAGACTTTGAGTCTTAAAGTAAAATGTATGCAAAAGAACCCTAAACCCCACCTAGAAAGAAATGGAACAAACTAAGTGACAGAGAGTTAGCCGAAGAGTTTCGGAAAAGAGTAGTAGAAAAGATTGTAGAAATGGGTGATATGGCAGAGATTAGAGTGAATAATTGCTGGAATTAGATGGCGATATGTGTAAGGAACGTAGCACGGGATGTTTTTGGAGAAACGAAGGGGAAAGGGAAGATTGATAAGGACACATGGTGGTGGAATGAAGAGGTGCGGAAAATTCTGAAAGAAAAGAAGAATGCTTTTAAGGAATGGAAAAGTTTGAAAGAGGGAAATGAGAGATATCAATAAAACAAAAGGTGTGCCTACCAAGTTATTAAGAAGAAGGCGAAGAAAGTAGTTGCAATCGCAAGGGATAAGGTTCAGGATAAGCTGCACATGTTCCTGGAAACTCCACAAGGCCAAAAAGATCTGTATCTATAGAGCGAGAAAGGAATGCAAGAGGTGTAAATCACATGAAATGTATGAAAGACGAAATGGGGAAGATTTTGACGTAAAACGAGAGCATAAAAGAACGTTGGAAGAGCTATTTTAGCAAACTTTTGAATGAGGAAAATCAGTGGAATGGAGTACTAGAGGATGCTAGGAGTAATATGGGCATGGTTAAAGAGGTGACTGAAGACGAAGTTAGGATGGCAGTACAGAGTATGAAAAATGGAAAAGCAGTAGGGCCAGATGGTATACCAGTAGAAGCATGGAAGTATCTGAAAGCAGATGGATGGAAGTGGCTGACTTTGTTCTTCAATAAGTTGTTGCAAGAAGAGGTGATCCCCGATGAATGGTGCAACAGTTCACTGGTGCCCGTTTTTAAAAAGAAGGGTGATATACAAGATTGCAACAGCTATCGGGGAATAAAGCTCATATCACACAGTATGAAGATATGGGAAAAAGTGATAGCAAAACGAATGAGAGAATTGGTTCTGTGTTACTGAGGTAACACAGAACCAATTCGGGTTTATGCCGGGCCGGGGAACAACGGATGCCATATTTGCACTGCGGCAACTGATTGAAAAATACAGGCTTGTGCAAAAGAACTTGCATATGGTATTCTTGGACCTGGAGAAGGCATACGATAGGGTACCTCGTAAGGTTCTGTGGTGGTGTATGAGGGAGAAAGGGCTGCCAGAGAAGTATGTGCGGCTTGTTGAGGCGATGTATAATAGAGCCAATACTTGCGTCCGGTCTGAGGCTGGAATCACAGACAAGTTCAATGTGTCTGTAGGTTTACACCAGGGTTCGGCTTTAAGTCCTTATTTGTTCCTTCTGATTATGGATGCTTTGTCATCGAACATACAGGAGGAAGCACCCTGGTGTATGCTATTTGCTGATGACATTGTGCTTGTCGGAGAAAATGCACTTGAGGTACAGAGCAAGCTGGGAAAATGGCAAGAAAAACTGGAAAGTGTCGGATTAAAAATAAGCAGAACCAAAACTGAACACATGTTCTGTGACTTCAGTAGTCCATCCAGTTTTTCTCATATTGCCTTGGATGGTGTTCTCCTACCAGTCTGCTCCGAATTCCGTTACCTTGGGTCAGTTATCCAAAGTGATGGCAATGTCGACCGGGACGTAAAGAATAGAATAAATGCGGGATGGATGAAAAGGCGACAGGTCTCGGGAATAACTTGCGATCCACGCATGCCTCTTAAACTTAAGGGCAAAGTTTACAAAACGATCGTGAGACCTGTCGTATTGTACGGATCAAAGTGCTGGGCAACGAAAGTGACGGATGAAAGAAGAGTGCATGCTGCAGAGATGAGAATGTTGAGATTGATGTATGGAGTGACCAGAAAAGATCGCATAAAGAATGAGTATATAAGAGGAAGCTTGAAAGTAGCACCAGTGACAGAGAAAATGAAGAGTGGTAGGTTAGCATGGTTCAGGCATGTAATGAGGAGGGAAGAATGTAATATAGGCAAAAGAATGTTAGAGACTCATTACTCTCGAGTATATTAGTATTTAACCCAAAACTGTTCTAAAAATATCTTCTGTGGAAGGTGGGTCGAATGGACTTAATTGTTTAGAACTGTGTTTTCTAGAGTTGTGTTATTTAATGTTTTTATTGTAAATAACAAAATTTAATATATATGAAATGTTTACTCACGCCTAATTTCTTGTCTGCTTAAATCCTGTCCGTTCAAAGGTTGTCCGGATGAAATCGCTTTAAGCGATAAGGCCGCCCATTGCGCTACCATTACATGTAATTTATATTTATGTTTATACTGTCTAGAATATTT
Source organism: Sericinus montela (assembly GCA_029286605.1). Classification (NCBI taxonomy): domain Eukaryota; kingdom Metazoa; phylum Arthropoda; class Insecta; order Lepidoptera; family Papilionidae; genus Sericinus; species Sericinus montela. Next base: position 3,649,045 of record JAGSMR010000040.1, read on the forward strand.
TGGTGTGCAATAAAATGTACTCTCTCAACAGTTTATTCTCTATCTCAAAAGTGATTAATCCCTTTACTTATTTATTTATTTTATTTTTACAAAGTAGAGAGCATAATACGTATTCTAAATGACCAATTTCCATATAAGTTTCACATTAGCCATTGATAAACTTTTACTTTATGAACTAAACAATAGATGTCACGAAATTGCAAAACAAAATAAAAACTGGCATGCCTATCAAGCAAAAATTACCAATATAAAGCTAGAGCACGTTATATTAATGCTGGATATTTTTAAGAATTTTCTATTATCATTCAGCTACCCGAGCCTCATTTTAGCAGAATGTGTGTTACACGTAAATGTTGAGTAACTGTAACTGTGCACAAAAATTTAATTTACTATACTAATTCTTTCTTTGATACATCCGTAAGTAAGATAGATTGTGCTAAGTTGTGAAAAGGTATTTATGCAATATTATTGTGAGTTTAAAATATCACCAAAATATAGTCAATTGCTATACACAAAAATTCAATAAAATTATTTTAATAGCGCGATGTTCATTTGTATCGTAAATGTGAAAGTAATCAATTAGAATAGCCAACCATTTGTTTCAACTGTCCTTAATTAAGGTACTGTATTTGAACGTCTGCAGATTTAACAAAATTTGGCAGTCAATTATAATATTCATGCTTAATGGTTCCATGCAAACAAGTCAACCTAATTGTTATTTGGTTATTTAATGATTACCTATTTCTTTCTAAAAATATATAATTGAAACAAATTAGACAAATTCAATAAAAATTGCATCATGATGGTATAGGTGGCGTTGTTGTACTAATCTTTAATATCCTTTTCTGTTTGTTGTTATTTTATTAATACGAATCCCGGGATTAATAACAGCAATTAATTTATACCGGACTATAGTTAGTTCATCTTCCAAGGGGTTTTCTTATCATCTGCTGGCAATTTACGTTTTTACTCGACCTTGTCTTTAAGCGTGTTATATTTTCACGACGTTTAAAGAGTATTTGTAATGCCATTACTTACTCTAATTCAGCCTGCAAAAGTGCTGTAGGACTCTCCGGCGCTATGTTCGACAAGAGCTTCGGCGACGGCAGTACCTGCCTTACTATTTGTGGTGGCTAATAAAAGTATATTCGTTCATTCATTCAAAGTATGCATTTATTGATATAATATTTTTGGTTGTATAGTTGGTATAAATGAGGTAGAAAATTAATAAAGATGCAATATCACGCAAGGTGATTAAGTCGAGCAGAACAGAGAGAATCTGATCACTCACGATGATAATAAACTTAAAAACATGAGACCATAGAGCAATATCCCTACAAAATAATAACCTACAAACTATAAAAGATAATAACAAGTCACAATAGCCGAGAGGCTGGGTAATCGGAATTCGAGTCACGATGCCCGAGTTCGATCTCTCGCTCTCCGAGGCTTATACCAATGGGCTTTTTCAAAACTTTTGAACGATTTGTATCGTTGGCTTGGAAAAAAAGACGGCGACGGGTCACCTGTCACGTTGACCCAAAAATGTCTTAGTTAAAGGTGGAAGGCGGGTCGAAAAGACTTAATTGTCCAGACCTTTGCATTGGGAATGGTTTGAAGATATACTTAATTTATTTGAAAAAAGATGTATTGAAAAGAAATATTTAATTCGTGGTAGAAATGAGTTGCGGTGTACCGCTAATGTATTTACCTTACGCCACAAACTCAACGTGTCGCATCTCATCTGTGTAATGTACGACATCTAAAGTGTAATTAACGACCCTTTTATGTCAGTAATATACTAAATCGAAGTTTTATTCAATACTCATATTTAGATATAAATCCAGGCCAAAACTTAGCTAAACTAAGCAGGACATAATGTTTAATATCTTGTGTATACCTGGAATATTGTGGTTAATAAGTTAATAATTAAAGATGACTACTAAGCTTTTTCCACGTACTGGAAGGTTGTAGAATTTAACAACAAAACTAAAAATTTGTATAGTTATTAGTATTAATAATATTAAGTTTTGAGAGACAAATATTCAAAAATTTATCTAAAAATGTCGAAATTAGCGATTACATAGAAGTAAGACTCTTGCAATATATTTTATCGAAAAATGTAAACGCGTAAGGTACGCCAAAAGCGGAGTATGTCTTTCCATATATAAATAGTTTATCAGATAATATGCTTAATAACATAACTAATTTCAATGTAAAAGTGTAAAGCGATCTTAATAGTTTTTTTATCTAAGTATAAATAGTAGTGGGTGCTACTAGCATCATGCCACAGTCAAACCCTACATGGATTAAGTGGTATGAGAAAACATATGACACTTAGTCTTATTCTGTATGATGTATCTCTAGAATAAATAAAAAATAAGGATATTTAAATTGTGTTGCGATTTAAATAAAAAGAAACGAGCATCCAGTAAATGTTTACTGCACTTTCAGCAGCGTGGTGCTGCTCTAGTGCGGATTGGTAATCTTTCACATATCTATGAAATACAACTTAATGTTGTTTTTCTACATGCAGGTTTTCGTATTAGGTATCATATTTTAGCCGCCGATGTTATGACAAATTACTGAACTTGTTTTATTACTGATTACTTAATAATGCTTATGACAACTTTCATCCTCACATCAATAGTTGACATCGAATCTAGGTCACTTGCATTATATCAAATTAATGAAAACTCTCTTATTAATAGGCAGTTATGGTTCTTAATATCTTCGTAAACTAAAATACAAAAGTTTTACTGTTATGTAACAAAATATGTCTCTTAAATTTCCACCAAAAAAGCAATAATAATTAAATAAATATCTTCACGCATTTCCCAATACAGGTGTAGACAGAGGTCTAGTCTAGACAATTAACGCCCTTTGACCCACTTTCCACCGAAGATATTTTCGGGACAACACGACAGGCGGTGAGCCCGTCGCCGCCTTTATGTTCAAGCCAACGATATAATTAGTACATAAGTTTCTGAAAAACCCATTCATCCCAACCCAAAACCCATTCATCGGGGCTTTTAACTCGAAATTCCGACCACCCAAACACTCAGCTACAAAAAAAACAGTATGTATATATAAAAGCTTATGCTAAGATTTGTTTAAAATACTCTGTCATTTACGGTCCGAATAGTTTCACAGTTCGCTCTAAATGCTAATATAACTGTACTCGCGAGAGACATAGTTAAGATTTTAAAGGAGTTGCTTACGAATGACCCTTGATATATGAATGTGTCTTAAAAAAGTCGAAATCAATTTTTTTATAGCTATGGGAGGCAAACGAGCAGGTGGCTCACGTGATGGTATGTGTTTTTTTATATGTATCACCTTCTTAAATAACCATAATATCACCATTTCAAGTTCAAGGATTATTTTATTCGAAAAAGTTCTTTCTATCTGTATCTATTTTAATTTTATCTTTTTGGAAACAATTTGAACACGTAAACTGACTTCAGTATTTAGATTCAATGCAGTACAAAAATACAAACACGTTAATTCGACCGATTTAACGGAAAGCAAAATTTGCAGCACAACTAAACTGAAATTATGTTACGGTTGAGTTTACTTTGGCACATATCCAGTCGTATACGACAGAACAAAATATTAACCTAACACTACGGAACTCACAAACTATCGTAACTTTTAGTTTTTGTTTATAATTTATGTTTAAAATTTTCCGTTACAATTTGTATGTGCTTCGCCCAGTACTGTATTTTTTTTAATATTTTAAGTAAATAAATACATTTATGTTTTCATTAATAAAGCCGTCGAAGTATATTATAATTTAAGATACTCATATGTTTAAACTAGATTGTAAAGCAGTTCGATGAATTTATTTGAGACAATATCGTAATTGTGTATAGATGGGGTAAAATTATAATAAGTATAACGAGACAAAAAATATTAGCAATAGCTAAAAATTTAAATACCCCATTAAACACTTTGGATGAACAACATAAAATGTTAGTTTCATGAAATTTTAAAATACATAGACCTTTTATATTTCAATGATTTCTATTATGTATTATAACATTTTAAATTTGTCATAACTAACAGGATAGAATTGTTAAAGCTTCAAGTACGATATGATGAATTGACGTGTTCTAGTATCAATCTTAGAATTTAGTATGTGTTTATTTATTTAATTCAAGAACAAAGTAATTACTATATATGAAAATGGTATTATGTAAAATACTTACTATCTTGAAGCAAATAAGATAAAGAATATTTATTAAAATTTATTACTTTCTTATTTACAGAAACAAAATTAATGTTATTAACATAATTTTGTTGCCTTGCCTTACCTTTTAACAATACCTTTACAATACTTATTAACTGAAAAGTACTAAAATGGTAGAGCTCTACTCCTCGTGGCATGGTACCAAAAACGCTGGCAGCATTTCCACGTTGAATGGCTAGACTTAACCGTTGAGCGAGAAAAGAACCGGCCCTCTTGAACCGGATCACTTTCTTATATATTCTAACCGAACCAATTTCTTATATATTTAAAAGTCTGTAAAACTTTGGTTTGGGATTTTACGAGGTGGTTGTCTCGCCACCTTACACGGCTACATATTCTATATGTAAATCTTATAATGCTGGGTTCAATTAATTTATACGTTTACATAGAAACATACAAAATAATTTAAACATTTTATTATTATCGTATGTCTGCTTTGAATCATTTATGGTCTCTACATTTTTTGAAATGGAACTTTAAAATGGGAACTTCGAAATGATGATAAGTCACGATGCCGTGAGATATACGCCACCTCCAGTTGAATTCGTAAAAGTTTAGTGAAAAATTTTGTTAATTGTAATAACTTAACTTAATTGTAATAATTGTTTAAGACTAATAGCCGGATAACTTTTTCGAAACACACTCGATTTAATAAAAAGATGAAAATCAGTAGTGATTACTCACATTAATCAGATTAAAGGTGTATGGTAAGGCAAAAAATCCGTTTGCGTGGAATACTGAAAAATCTGACTTCAGGATAGGCCTAATTCCTGTTGTAGGTTATTGAAATAACGTTACGAGAAAATGATAAAATAATGTTAACTTTGTAACCAGAAACTGTATATAAATAAAAAGTTCTGTAAGTTAGCACAGAATTTATATGCAATCGTAAATAGAATAAATTAAAGGCAATATCCAAACAGAGAATCGTTAAGTTAATGAGGTAATATATTCTACTCGACACGGGCTACGGCTTTGTCCAGTTGAGTTACACATTACAGTATTAAAGTCCAAAGAGGTAATTAGCGTGTATTCGTTTAATAGAAAATAATAATAAGAAATCCACAACATTAAATAGTACTGTATTCCGTGGCGTAGGGGCATAAGAATTTTCCAGTACCCACCATTGCCGCAGACGTCGTCGGAGGCGACAAAGAGAATAGATATCTTGAGCCATATCAAACAAACATTTTACGCATCTAATATTATATGAAAGTATATAACGTGTTAATGAATAAAGGTGTCTAAGCAGTCTGAGCTAAGCGGATCCAAACACCTTATGTGATGGCGAATTTTCTTTACGGAAGAGGTTCAAAATTCATTATCTATCATTCACACATATATATATTGTACAGATAAATTCTTTTATATTTCAAACTACTAAAAATTAAAGTTACCAACTGTGGTGAACGCTGAAGAGGAGGTAATTGTTAAGCTCTTTAAATTGTTACTATTTATAGTTTAGATGTATATATTTTAAAACAAAGAGTCGATGAAATGCTAGAAGAAATGAGTAGATTACAAATATGAAAGAAACTTTCATAATATGGAGTTTTTTTAATCAAACCGACGTAATTAACTTTAATACGAAACTTTTTGGCAGCTTATTTGACTTTAGAGACTTGGCTTGGCTGGTTTAACTGATTTGAATAAAATTAATCTTCTCCTCTATGAAATTACGTAATATTTTACGTTAAAAAAATATTTACGAAATATTGTCTTTTTTTTATATAATTCGAGACTTAAAACTATTTTGTAAGTTTTTTTTAAACTACTTCACAGATATAGAGATAGTAGCAGGCTCACCACTGGTCAGCATAACATCATCATAATAACCTATCAAAATTCCACTGCTGAACTTAAGCTCCTGCCCCCACCCCCACAATATTGCCATATAGAATGGTCATTTGCCACCTCCAACTATCGACGCAATATTATGAGGTTCGTCGCTCTAGCTTCTAAGCCTACTCTGTCTTTGCTTTACAAGGCTGAAACTCACACCTTTTATCCCCATCACTTGTCAGTTTTACGTGCTATGTGGCTGGCGCATTGCCTCTTTAGCGTGCTGATCCTTACGGCTACATTACATTACCCTGGTTCTGCTGCGACTGTCATCGTTATAGATTCTAACACGCGGGGAATTACCAAGCCTACAAAGCTTACCAAATCCCGCAGAGTAATGTTGAGCTTCCTCAATCGGCCTGCAGTGAAGTACCAAATCTCAGTATTCATAAATCATCACTGGCAGGACACCCCAGTTAAATACTTTAGTTTTACGTTTTACTTGATTAGAAGATGTGGAGTAATTTTTCGATTGCTACCCAGCCGAGGTAAATCTGGGTTGAAGTTGGACCTACCTGACTGACTGTACTGACTGTCTGAAGGTTTGTCTCTGGTTGAACATTCGTGGTTAACTTCTGAGGTAGTGTTAAATATTTGGGTATATATTATGTATATACATAAAACATTAAGAAAGTTTAAACTGATCGATAATTCGATAAAACAAAGTGCCTTACAACAAAACTTTTAAACTGGAAGAAGCAAGTTAAATATTGGAGTTAACAAACTAGTTGTTGAAGTTCCTTGGTTCGTTCTCAATACTTCATTTTCATACACAATACTTTAATATATTAATATATTAAACAATTTTCCACTAATTTTAGTTAACTGCATTTTTTACAATAATTATCAACTAATTTTCTAAATTATAATCATAAGCTTTCTTCGACAGTAAACGTAATTAGCTGATTAAACATGGACTTTAATGTTGTCATAATTTTTAAGAGAAATAAAAGTAAAGTTTACATTAAACATTTTTTTTCATTTGGATTTTTTCTAATATAAGTATATTAAATTAAATCAGACGTCATGCAACGATGGAGCGAGTTTCATAAAGAAATGTTTGCGTGCGATGATCTTAATGAAGTATTCGGGGGTAACACCGTAATCATCGGGTACACTAGACCCGGACTTCGACGATGCTGAGGTCATCAAGAGATTGAAGAAATTGAAATTTGAAATGAGCCGGATCTGCAGGACTCTAGCAGGAATGTATAGCGTCTGGGACAGCTTTCATCTGCTATGCAATTTATGCTGGCGGACGGGGGATGTCCCGGATGATTGGCGCTCCGCAGTCATTGTGTCTTTATACATAAGTAAAGTAAAGTTCACATTTTGACAGCGGGTGATATCGGGCGATCAGCTTGACCAGTTTAGCAAGTAAAATTTTTCACGAAGGTTTTGACGCGTAGGAGGCGAGAGAAATTTATGGAAAGGTTTTAATGGGACCTATAATGCGGATTTAGACCCAGAAGAAGCAAGAGGATCAATTTCTTTCTCTCCGCATGATCACGGAAAAGCTTCTGGCTTTAAACCAGAAGATTTTCTCTTCTTTTGTGGATCTTGAGAAGGCATTTGATAAGGTTGTAAGGAGGAGAATATGGGAACTGTTGCCGGGGTATGGTGTGGATGATCCACTGCTAAAGGCTGTGCAGTCGCTATTGTAACTGAAAAGCTTGTGTGCGGGTAAGGCTATGACCTGTCCCCCCGTTTAATGTCCAAACGGGCATAAAACAAGGTTGTGTCATGCCCCCCTGGCTGTGAAATAAAATGCAAGTTTAAGTATTTTATTTATTTTGGATTAATATTTCGTATTTATTCTGCTTTTACTACTGAACATAGACCTCCCCTCAATATTTGTCCTCGCACACTGTGTTTGCTAAACGAGGTTGCCACTCGGGAACCTATTTTCCTCAACGATTATCAGTTCGTCGAGGTGTGGCCGATTAATTGCCAATTCAGCCCGCTGATCTTTACAGTTTTGTCAGTTAGATTAGTTCTGCTGCGGATATTTTCAATGCGGAGTCTTACACGCAGAGGAAAACCGAGACAGCCATTTCCATAGCACGCTGAGCCACTCTGAGCTTCTGCATTCGGCCAGATATTTCGTAATTTTTCTTATACCATACGCCACACACAAATTGTTCCTTACAATTACTTTATGCTTAATGTACACATTAGTTACGTTTCGAACGTTTCGATTAATTATGAACTCTAGAGAATTAGGGATAATAAAATTTGCTCATTGCACGTTTTAATCCTAACAGCGGTGCCATATTTCACTGTAAGCAGCCATAAATTTAATTGGATTATTTTCCTTTCACAGCACATTTTGTGAACAACCTAATTCTGGGTATTTACGACGACACTCAAAACAAACGAAAGTCTGATAAATGGTGCTATTAATCTTTCAGCCGCTTTAGATTTTGTCCTTACGAGGTAAGAACAGAAATCATAAAAATGTTTTTACACGGGTCGTTGACTCCAAAGAAAAATAATATTTAACAACATACTTAATGACTATTTTGAATTAACTGTTTGGCATTAAGGCTACAAGAACGAATCCTACTTTCTGTTGACTCCCTGCTCACAGTTGTCGTTTGCGCACAATGCAAAGAAAATATTACTTAACAGGATACCAATTCGTTTTCAAATTTATGGTTTTCATGTAATATTTACTTCCTTATTTTTTTTCTCTCTGTTGTAGTCATGTATTTAAAAAATATACCTACCAATTGCCGCTAGGGGTAAATATTAAATATTTTTGTGATTAATATGAATTTTTGTACTCAAGTTATAGATGTTTTTCTGCGTGATATAAACCGCAACAAAGGCATTCGCAGCGCAACTAAGTTAACTGACATACGAGGTTGTAAGGATCAGCGCGCTGAATTGAGAATGGGCCGGCCACATAGTTCGACGAACTAATAAACGTTGGGGAAAAAAGGTTCTCAAGTAGGAAACTTGTCTAGGCAACGTTCCCAACGATAACCGGAATTATTTTTATTATAATGTTATTATATTTAAGTCATGATAGCCAGTGGTTGGGTGATGGGAATTGGTGTCTAGAGACCCGAGTTAGATCCCACGTGGTAGGCTCGTACCAATGGGTTTTTCAAGACCTATGTACGAATAATTATATATATCTTCACGCCATTCCCAATACAGGGGTAGACAGTTGTCTAGTCTATAAAGACGGCGGGCTCATCACCTGTCAAGTTTTCCCAATAATGTCTTCGGTGGAAGGTGGGTAGAAGGGACTTAATTGTCTAGACTGGACATAATGTCCAAGCCAACTACATAATTCTCAGGTCTCCTGACTCGAAATTCCGACCACCCAACCACTCGGCTATCGTGGCTTCTATCAAATAAAAAGTTAAAATCAGATTAAATCTGCTTATAAAAGAACGCATATTTTTATTTATGTTATTAGAGACCAGAAGCCAAATGAAAATTTGTGCATCATCTTTGTAATATCGTACTAAATTAATATTATAAATCCGAAAGATTTGAGAATGGATTGATGTTCGTTAGTCTTTCATGCAAGTACTAATAATTGAGGTTTGAAAAGTTGTTATTGAAAAAATTACTTCGCAACCCTCCGCATGTAAATATAAAAGGTATATGTTACCTGGTCCGAAGAGAAGAAGAGCACCACCCTCCCTCCCACAGATGCATGCACTAATTCCACTGTATGCACCACCACCACCACTACACTCAAACCAGGTAACATATACCAACACCGAAAACGCGACACGTGTTTCGCCTCAAAACAAGGCATTCTCAAGCGAGTAGACTCTACGATGAGCGACCGCAGAGTAACTGACTCTGCGGTCGCTCACTGTGTGACTGTGGAATTAGTGCATGCATCTGTGGGAGGGAGGGTGGTGCTCTTCTTCTCTTCGGACCAGGTAACATATACCTTTTTATATTTGCATGCGGAGGGTTGTGAAGTAATTTTTTCAATAACAACTTTACAATGAATTTCCGCAAAGTAACGCCTGTGTCAATTAGCTAATTGTGTTTTGGTTAAACTTTGCAGTATTATAGCTATACATGAATTAACGCATAGGCTACAATTTATGAGATGTGTAATTTGTCCAGAATATTACTTCACGCAATTCCCAATACAGGGGTAGACAGAGGTCAAGTCTAGACAATTAAGTCCCTTTGACCCACCTTCCACCGAAGATATTTTCGAGACAATGTGACAGGAGGTGAGCCCGTCGCCGACTTTATGTCCAAGCCAACGATGAAATTCGTACATAAGTTTTTGAAAAACTCATTGGTACTGCTACCTGGGTGGGGATCGAACTCGGGTCTCTCGACTCGAAATTCTGACCACCCAACAACTCGGTTATCGTGACTATTACGATAAGTATAAAGTAAGTCGGAATAACTCCAACACTCTGAGAGCTATTGCAGGTAAAGTAAAGTAAGATCACATTTTTGATTTATTTTTTTGAATACATAAAATGAAAAGTGTATATCAGATTATTTGTTTTACAATTTATTGTTGTAAAGAGTGATCTCCACTTAGAAAGCCAATTTAAAATCAGAAACCTTTACCACCACATATAGTCACGATAGCCGAGTTATTGGGTGGTCGGAATTTCGAGTCGAGAGACACGAGTTCGATCCGCAGGTGGCAGTACCAATGAGTTTTTCAAAAAAAATTATGTACGAATATCATCGTTGGCTTGGACATGAGGGCGGCGACGGGCTCACCACCTGTCACGTTGTCCCGGAAATATATTCGGTGGAAGGTGGGTCAAAGGGACTTAATTGTCTAGGCTTGACCTCTGTCTACCCCTGTATTGGGAATTGCGTGAAGATATTTTTTTACCACAACATATATCAGGAATATCTAGAACTATAAATCAGGAATGTCTGGAACAGGTGAATGAAATTGTATACTTGGGGAGTGCGTTTAGCCGGGATGGAAGATGTGATTTAGATGTGGACAGGCGTGTCGCTGCCGGGAACAAAGTCAATGGTGCCCTGACTGCGTTAGTCAAAAGGCAAGGCCTAGTGAAAAATGCACGCCTTGCTATACATAACGCAGTGTTGGTACCGACTTTGTTATATGGCAACGAAACCTGGGTATGCCAGAAGAAGCATAAAAGCAGGTTGAATGCCGTGGAGATGCGATCTCTTCATAAAATGTGCGGCCTTACCATGGCCGACCGAAAGCGAAACGAAGAGATTCACAATATGGCAGGTTTGAAAGATGACCTTGTCACAAAAATGGATAAGGGCCTGCTTCGATGGTTTGGGCACGTTGAGCGAATGAGTGAAGACCGAATGGTGAAGAAAATATATAGCGCGAAAGTTAATATTAAAAGGTGTTTAGGTAGACGGAGACTAACTTTCTAAGACCATGTGAGCAATTTGCTCGAAGAGGGGAGGGTCAAGAGTACTCGGATACTTAGACGTGCATGTATGAAGAAGATGAAGAATCTGAAAGAAACGAAAGAAGTTTGTAGGGATCGTGACACTTGGCTATCTGTTCTCTCTGCCTACCCCGTCAGGGATTGTGCCTGAAGATAAATAAAAATAAAAAAATAAATTTACCACAACACCACAATATCTTGTAGGAGGACTACTTTTTCCATATTTATATTTCTATTTGTGAAACTAATAACAGTTTAAGTTGATAATCCGCCCTTACGTGTATTTTATTCCAAATCCCTTGCATATTGATTGAGGTATTAAAAATGACGATGGTTTGATAACCTGTCATGTTTGTAAGTTGTATTGACAAACAGTCAAGAGCTGGGGCTCAAATTGTATACAAATATTAAATTTCTCTCCGTTAACTGTGAGTTGTGTTTACATATCTGTCTGTTTGAGCGAATAGGTGTAACTTTTGTTTGTGGTTGATATTTTTATTCATACATACACATATACAACGGTCTGTAAAAGTCCACTACAGGACATAGGCTTCTCAAGTGTGGGATGATTTGTCACAAACGCCACGCTTGGTAAGCTGATTGGCGATCGCAGTACCAGACATCTTACACCTGAGACTGCGGCCAGTAGATGATGTAGATGGCTAACCCGCCATCTGTCATTCTTCAACTGTATGCTCAAAGTTTTTCCCTTAGCCGCCACTTATAACACCCACGGGAAGACATAGGGAGGTATACTTTTAAGCATAACCCACGGAAAGTTGTTATTTACAGCTGTTTATTAAAACAATTTTCTCTCAGCGAGTAATTTAATTAGCAACTGTTAAAATAACATAAAGTGGAAAGGGGTTACGAAAAGCTACGTAAAGTTTCAATGGCAACAGACACCAGAAAACGTCATACGCAAGTTAGCCCAAGGCTATTATTTAGCCCTTTGGTTTTAAGGAGTTTTAATTATTAAAAATATGCTTTAAATTTTGATTGGATTAATAATTAATTTCTATATTATGATCCTCACGAGAAAAGTGAATTAATAACTTAACAGCATCAAATATATTAGTGTTATTGGCAACGCGCATTGGTTTTTAGTAAAAGCTTTTTTAATGCGTTTAAACTGAAAAACGAGCTAACAGTCCACATGATGGACTGTTAGCTCGTTTTTGATGAAAAACCTTATTGGCCTTGACTCGAATTCTGATCATCCAACCACTCAGCTATTCTGACTTTGTTTTAAAATAAAAAGGCTATTGATATATTTTCACACCCCAGGATTAACACGGATGCCTCGTAGTATGTAACAATATTGACGCTCCTTACCTATCTTCAAACTGGAACACAGTAGTTGTTAATCTGCTATTTGGCATCAGAAATAGGTAAGTGTTTGGTACAGAAATTCCTAGGCATAGAAAGAGTCTACCACCTACTATATTTACTATCAGGAGTAAAGTGCGCGTTACCAGTAAAGCCTTACGATACTGTGACGTGGTATTTCACCAATAATAACCAACCATAATTATCAACAAACTGAACTTGCTCAAAGCACATGGCTCGCAGAACTAACAATACCCCTCAGTCAAACCGCCAAAGTTTATAGAAAAACATAAATAACGCTGAGACAAAATATAAGATACTAATAAATAAAAAAAAATAAGTCACGATAGTCAAGAGGTTGGGTGGTCGGAATTTCGAGTCAATTGGCCCGAGTTCGATCCCTAGTTGACAGGCTTGTAGCAATGGGTGTTTCAAAAACCTATGTACGAATTACATCGTTGGCTTGGATATAAAGACGGCGACGGGCTCACCACCTATCACGTTGTCCCGAAAATATCTTCGGCGGAAGGTGGGTCTAAGGGACTTAATTGTCTAGACTAGACCTCTGTCTACCCCTGTATTGGGAATTGAGTGAAGATAAAATAAAAGGTAAATATAAAAGGTAAATAATTACCTAATTTATTTTAATAAATAAATAAATCGTTGAAAAATAAAGGGTGTCAAGCGGCAAATTTCTGCTGGTAATCGTAGTGAAAGCCGCCGCTTACAATATGTAGATACGGCCTACGAGTTATAGAGTCGCGATACCCGAGTAGGTCCGTAGTGATCGGGATTCGTGTCAAGAGACTCGAGTTCGGTCCACAAGGCTCGTACCAATGGGTTTTTCAAAAATTTATGTACGTTTTATATCGTTGGTTTGAAAATAAAGATTGTTTGAATGGCGACGGGCTCATCACCTGTCACGTTGTCACAAAAATATCTTCGGTGGAAGGTGGGTCGAAAGGACTTGAATGTCTAGACCTATGTGTACCCATGTATTGGAAGTGACGTAAACATATTTATTATTATCCATTACATACGAGTACATAATGTTTTAATCGATGACAGTTCTCTATGTTCAGGAAGTGAATTGTTGATAGCCTGAAATAATGATTAAATAATGAAGGAACTACTTAATAATAATTTCTTGGAAAAATTTTTGATGTTAAATAATTTAGAGGTCTGCGTGTAAAGATATTTCAAATTAATCCAGAGCTTCACAGGAAATGAGCTTGAGTAAAGATTAAATTTTCATCAAAACGGGCTAATTAACTTTATAATTATCTCACTGAGAGTAGTTAACTTTGACATTTAAAATTTGTATCTCTTCAATTCAAAAGGTTTCAGTTTTATATGAGTTAAAATATTAGAATAACCATAGATTAGTCGCAGGCAGGATAGATTGCTAGCCATGGATTTTAGGTTCGAAACCTAGACTAGAACAACACTTTTTTTCAAAATAAAATAACATTATTAATATAAAAATAAGATTTTTTTGACTGGTTGTGTAGTATGCTTTACTTCTTTATTTTTCTTGAGAATTCAAGTTGCCGGAAATTTCTTTTTAATTCTAGCTTTTACTTTTAATATTCATTTATATATAGTTAGAAATACTGTGGTATCGGCCTCAGAATATGCCTCCCCCATTCTTCCCCTGGGTGTCGTAAAAGGCGACAAATCGAAAAGTATATGGTAATAGCTACCGAATGATGGCGGGTTAAGCATCTTGAAACACCATATTAAATACCATAATAAAATTATTCGGCATGCTACGTCTGAAGTGTGAGGTGTCTGATACGGTGATCGCCAAACCGCTCGCCTAGCGTGGCGGTTATGGCAAATCTTCTTTCGAATGAGGCCTATGCCCTCCAGTAGACATTAACGATAACCACAGGAAGAAAAGAGTTTAACGCCGATACCACATTGTAAATGACTTATCTATATTTATATCTAAATATATTATATCTTACACATATTGATCGGTGTATAGTTAAAAAAATATTTTGTTTTTATTTTACTTTAAATGAACATTTCTATTAAAGTTACCTAGTAAAGTAGTTGAAAGTCATCTATTTCTAGACACACACAAGAGAATTTAATAAATGTATTTTTTCTTTTAATCAGTTTTATTTTGAGTAGATCTATCTTACAGTACATTTAGAATGATATAATATTTTTTATTCGTCAACATTTTATAGTAGAAGAGAAATAAATAAAATATTTAATCATAAATAAATAATGAAAGAAATACACTTTATTGTAAACCCATAAAATTAATTTTTTTTATTGAAAAAGAAAAAAAATAGTGAGTGTTCCAATTGGCGGTAAAAAAATTACGATTAATAAATATGTTATCAATAAAAATTTTTCCAATAGATTTGTTATAATTCACTTACTACAGTATGATTGCAGAAATTATACATTTATTTAGCATCATATCGATTGAGAATCCATAAACCTTGTAACATGGAAAATGTAGTATATTTTATTTCCAATAAGAAACGAAGTATTTGAATTAAACGAGATGGCGCTGTCATTCTAACAAATTATGTGGTAAACCACGGCCCGCCCGTTTGTAATGCCTGTCGATTCCAACAGGAACCAATTAGTCGCATTTGAGAATATTTATTTAGGGTTAGCCAAAACAAATGTCGTTTCAATTGAATCTCGATGCCTAATAAAGTTTTAAAGACAAGTGCATATTATTTGTTACAGGCGTATTTACATTTTTTTTCGGATTGAAAGATATTGTTAATATGCATGCAAATATAAACACATATTAAATCAGTCTAGTTTTTCCTTTACTATGTAACAGTTTTGTAACAACATGATGCGGACGTGTATAATAAGCAATTCTGACAGAATTTGCGGATAAATTTATCTATATGTATAGATTTAATTATAATATTGGTTGATTAGTAAAAATGTTAATTCATAAAAGTTCAACAAGTAATAAAAGTAGCACTTTTAATGTAAAATAAAAATAGCACTAATTCTTTGGTGAATTAATATTTAAAAAATATTCTGTATAAGGAAATTAAAGAAATATAATAAACGGCATCATAACAATTATAATGGGAGCTTAATTGACAGCTTGTTTTAAAAGTATCAACATTAGAATGCCATTAGGGTTTTTGTGACTTACACAGATATATTAATGGTTTGAAATTAAAGAAGTCTTATTTAAACATATTTACATTACAATTACTTGACCATGAACATTCTCCATGTATAAATAAATATAAGAATGAATAGATTCAACTGCGAATAAAACCAACGTCCGTAAGAAGAATAAATATTTGTATCTCAGGGGAACTCGTTACAAATTCGCTCGGGATTTTATATGCGTATGAACATTTTATTTTTTATTAAAAATAAATTTATATTAAAAGGCAACCTTATTCATGAAGATAACTATGGATGTTTAAAATACAATATAATTCAACACAAGATTTTGTTAGTGTTACTTATTCTAAATGTTTATAATTTACTTATTTTTTTACGTTTTAGCAACTTTAATTGAATTAATTTCTTGTAGGTTGGAAGAAAGTACCAGATTATTTGAAATAGGAAATTAAAATGTTTGTTATTTAATAAAGCAATAATTCTTATATATTACATATTATTAATTACTTGCCTTGTCTCGAGAATTCATCAGCGTGTCCCGCAGAAACTGTCACTAATAAATATAGAAATCCTTTTTTTCCTTTTATAACGCTTTTTAAATAATTAAAATGTTTTCTTCCTTAATAAATTTAGAAGTATAACTCGTTCAAATGTCCTTAACATTTCAAGGAGTATTTTTTTATATTATCTAAATTAATTTAATATAAATTTTTAAGGTATTAAATAAGGGCGTAGTACATCACGTAGCATAGTACTACGGTGTTCTACTAAACTACCACGCTACTAAGCTAATGTTACTGTGCAGCTCCTTTATTTATCGCTGTCGGTAACTTAACTTTCCGTGAGGTAAGTGTAGGAATATCACTCCCTTTCTTCCCGTGGATGTTGTCAGAGGCGACTAAGGAAAACAGCCATGAATATAGTTATGGAAACCGACTGATAGCAGGATAACTATCTCTAAAAATATCAGACCAACATTATTAGACCGAAGATGGGCAGCAACGTCTGAGGGGTGAGTGGTCTGGTACTGCGCTTGCCGAGCGTAGCGATTATGCCAAATCCTCTTTATCGGAGAGGCCTATGTCCTGTAGTGGACTTTAACAGGCCGATATGTATGTATGTATGTATGTGTGTATAATGGTAACATTTAGGCGTAGTAAAGGCGAGAACGTCTTTTGTTTCTGCACGAACAGATTAATTCGAATGGAGTAGTATCACAACTCGCAGCAAATATTATTGTATATATATTTGATCAACAAAATAGTGATTAATATGGTTTCATAGAGAAAGGCGTGCTCTGTCCTCTGTTTAAACTGCAGCCCATAACACCTGCAAATTATAATAAGAAGGTTACAATTGTCATGACACATCCAATGACTAAGATGGAATGCCTTATAATCCTTGAATATAATTTTGAATAAGTAATCTACAGGCTTTGCAGAAGATTTATAATAATCTTAGAAACAAAAGATTTCTTTAAAAGTTAATAACATTAGAAGCAAAGCCATTTACGTAAACTTTAAGATATACAGGAAATAGGTTTATAAATATTAAAACAACATACCACTCGCCTTTCTTCGTAACATTTTGCTCAGTTTGTTAGAATTTTAATGACCCTATTCAGTAGAACCAATACTCGTACATAGTAAATGTAATTTTCGCAGCGTGCTTCTCAATTGCCACCATTCCTGAGAGTAATTTTCATCTGAGCCTACCTACATGGATAAGATGAATTTTGATCAATTTTATATTGAGGCGCACGTATTCCCGTTTAACATAATTCTTACGTATCATAACAGTGTTCTCAATTAGTTCAGTGCAGAAAGGAAGCTTTATCTACTTTATTACATGCCATTCGCCGAAGTGTGCTATTGCCTTTTGGCAGTCTAACAACTCCATTTTTTTTTGTTTACTGTTTTAATGTTACAATTTGTGTAATACAGTTCATAGAAGGCACATTCAACATTTCATATCGCAGTTTACATCACTACAATCGTTTGTATAAGTGTTGGATGGACTAAACTTTAAATACTTGATTAGCCAAGCATAAAGTTTTAGTTTCAGTCCGGAAAGCGAAAGATTCGAGACAATTTTTGGGAAGCCAAAACAATTCACAGTTTTAAAGTTGTGTTTTACTACAATAAAACTTATCAAAGGAAAGCTTCTTGAGAGTAATTAAATTAAATATAATAAGTATAATATTATCAAAAAAAGATTGACCAAAAAGAGGATACCTACGGAGTTTATTTCTCATGTTTCTTCTCAGTTAGAAGAACCTTATTACGAAACGGTGGTAGATTAAATATTACTCAATAAACGAATGTACTTTCTTATGACGATGAACAAATTATTTTATTTGATTTGAATAATAATACTGAAAGGTGCACAGACTATCAGTACTATATTAATGTATTTGCTTGTTCGGAGTTTAGTGCTAAAATAAAATGACCTATACCTAAATTGCAATTTTCGACCGATGTTAATGGATGTGATATTTAATTTAAGTACGTCTTTTTTATCTTCAGGCATAATTCAATTACTGAGGTAGACAGAGGTCTAGGTAATTAAGTCCTTTCTACCTTCAACGAACCCTATTCAGGTTCAAAAAATCTTTTTAATTAAGCTTTAAGTTGCCAATGCGCATATAGATAGCGTATATAGATCATATACAAAAAATGGAAGCAAGTACAAAGCCGGTTAGAAAGAGACTACTTAGTGACACTTCATATTTGAATAGAGTAACCACGTCTGCTGTAATAATCTCCGCATGTCGTTTCACTTACATTTTATTCACGGCACATTTTGTCATTAATGCATTTAGAATAGAATAGAATAGAATAGAATGAATAGAATAGAGATAGAGATAGAATAGAATAGAATAGAATAGAATGGAATAGAGATGGAATAGAATGGAATAGAATGGAATAGAATGAATAGAATAGAATAGAATGGAGATAGAGATAGAATAGAATAGAATAAGAATAGAATAGAATGAGATAGAGATAGAATGGAGATAGAATGGAATGGAATAGAATGGAGATAGAGATAGAGATAGAATGAGATAGAGATAGAATGGAATGGAATAGAATGAATAGAATAGAATAGAATGGAATGAGATAGAGATAGAATAGAGATAGAGATAGAATAGAGATAGAATAGAATAGAATGAGAATAGAATAGAACAGAACAGAAAAGAATAGAAAAACTTTATTAGGCATTTTGTTTGCGGGGATGGCCGGTCCGAGGTGGCCGCTCCAAGTCGCTCGGATGCGTGTTGGTGGGCTCTGGAGGGAATGTTTACGTTGTTGCCTTCGCACCGCTTTCGTGCCGTCGGTAGCGGAGGTGAAGTCACGGTGGAAGAGGAGTTTTGGTATTGCGTTTCGCCATGCTACCTTTCCTCTACCTATAAACTCTGGCAGGGGTCGCATTTCTGATGCAACTATGGTGGGATCGCGGGGAGAGGTGTGTCTATATTGAGATTCACCGCTCTGTCTGCTCTCTGCGGCCAAAATGTGGTCTGCGGCTGAGCCAAAGTCTAGATCCGCCGCAGGGTGATGGTTGGGCTGGTGTTCGTCAAATACCTGAGCTCCACGGCCTCCGGATGGCGGACTCTGGAGGGTTTCGTCACCCTCGTGTCCGAGTTCCGGTGCGTCTAGTCTAGAGGGAGTGGGAGAGAATTTGTTCTCTCCCGAGGAAGTGCTGCCCTGGGCGGCCAGTGCGGGTGGGGTCGCGGATGTCTGCGTAAGCGTTCCCGTGGCCCTACCAATATGCGGTGAAAGTGGAACACTTGTATCAGTAGTATCAGTAGTGACAAAAATTGTGCCTCGTTTGATAAAAATTCTCGAGCACCACTTCAAAAATTCTCGAGCATCCCTCACTTTATATTAATAAATAATTTTCTTCTCGCATTTCATCAATACTAGAATAGACAGTGGTCTAGACAATTAAGCCCTTTCGATCCACTTTTACCCGAAGTCTATTTAATCACACAAATGTTTGCCTCCAACATCATTTGATCTCGTAACCCTTAGCTTCGAAGGCAGGGTCACTTCTAACTGGGCTATCGGATCTTTTATTTTCCATTGAATGCGTATTATTTTGATCAAATAAACATGTCTTCTTTACTTCAAACCTTAGAAATTTATCAAGCGTCACGCTCGTTTGAATCAACTGTTTAGCGTTCATTCTGTAGTGTTCATTTTTGATTCTAGTAGTGAATTAGTTCTAAATCAAAAGATAACGAAACACCGTTCAAGACCTTTTGGTGACTTTTCCACTTCATTTAAAATGTCCCACTTAAATTTTACGTAATGGCAAAAGTTGAGGACCTGAAAAAGATTTAACAATGCTTGTTTTGAAGGGCCTTTTCTTACGTCCGATTTTGGCATTTATCTCTAACAAAGCGTTTTGTTTCCAAAATGCCATTGTTCTATATTTAATGGAACTATAGCACATTACAGACACATTAATTGTAAAATTTTCGAATATAAATTACGTTGAAAACGATAAATTTAATGATAAGTAACGGTTTAAAAAGTTTGTTTATGTTTCAAAAGTTATTTTAACACTATCTTCACGCACAATCCCTGACAGGATAGCCAGAAAGAACAGATCGCCAAGTGTCACGATCCCTACATATTTCTTTCGCTTCTTTCAGATTCATCATCTTCTTCATACATGCACGTCTAGGTATCTGAGTACTCTTGACCCTCCCCTCTTCGAACGATTTGCTCACATGGTATACGAAAGTTAGTCTCGATCTACTACGACACCTTTTAATATTAACTTTCGCGCTTTATATTTTCTTGACCATTCGGTCTTCACTCATTCGCTCAACGTGCCCAAACCATCGAAGCACGCCCTTATCATTTTTTGTGACAAGGTCATCTTTCAAACCTATCATATTGCGAATCTCTTCGTTTCGCTTTCGGTCGGCCATGGTAAGGCCGCATATTTTACGAAGAGATCGCATCTCCACTGTATTCAACCTGCTTTTATGCTTCTTCTGGCATACCCAGGTTTCACTGCCATATAACAAAGTCGGTACCAACACTGCGTTATGTATTGCAAGGCGTGCACTTTTCACTACGCCTCCCCTTTTGACTAACGCAGTCAGGGCACCATTGACTTTGTTCCCGGCAGCGACACGCCTGACCACATCTAAATCACATCTTCCATCCCGGCTAAACGCACGCTAAACGCCAAGTATACAATTTCATTCACCTGTTCTAGACATTCCTGATTTACCCAAATTTCGCACTTCGTTCTTTCTTCGTCCCTTTCAAATACCAGAAGCTTAGTTTTATTAGCATTCAAACGGAGACCATTAATTTCACATTCTTCTTTCATACACGTGACTTATGCCTGCAGTTCTGCCTCTGATGGTGCAATAAGCACTGCATCATCAGCATACAGCAGACAATTTACTTTTATGTCACCCAATTTCACACCCAAACAGCTATCTTTCAGCTTCTGTAAACAGCTGTCGAGATACAGTAGGAACAGAGGATCGTTCCAGATATATTGACATAAATCCTATTTCGCTATCACCTATTCCAATTTTTAGCACCGTGATGTTTTTGTGGTAAGAGTAGGATATTGAGTGATGCTGATGTTATTGTCGAAGACAGCAATAGCTGCCTTCACTACTCCTCCTTTTTGGGAACACTGAAATACCCGAGTTCCTTTGTAGTCCTTCATATATCCCACTCCCCCCACATATGGTTCTTGTACAAGTACTAGGCTCGTTCCCTTATTGCTCGCCTCCAACATAAGTTCATTAGTGGCAAGCTCTTTTCTATGAAAATTAGCTTGCACCTCTAGAATAGGTTTTCCATTTTGTCCGCTCAAAATCCCCGTCTCAATTTTAACAATACGCCACAGTTGCTCTAGCCAATGCATCCCATTTTCGCCGCACAGGGCATTCGTTGTCAAAGGCATTGTGGCTTGACCGATCCAATTTCGCTTTTAAGCAGTTACTGCAAGAGGGCAAGTTCCCCAGCTATAAATGCAGCACCTCCACAGTGTGAGCATACATCCACTGTCTCTTTGCAGTGTCTTTTGCCATGCCCATACGCTAAACACTTAGAGCACTGCACTAGCGTTGAGTGATCAGCCACCACCACCCGTTGCAGGTCTATGTGTAGTCGACCAAAATCAACTAGCCGCCGCCACATAGGCGGAGAAACTTGCAGAACCACATAATGTGTGTGTGGGTTCCTAGTCGTCTTTCGAAAACGAACTGCTAATCTCACCTCTTCTTTTTTCAGACCATCCAATAGGTGTTTATTCTGGTTTCTGATGGCTGCGAAAATATCCTCATTGGTGTTAATTAGCAATACGTCCCTCACGATTACTAGCGGATCCTTATTTTTCGTCTCCTCGATTGAGAGCCCTATGTGACTAATTTTGAGTTTGTCCGCTACCTTTCCTAACTCTTCTTTTGTTCCGCAAGCCACTATCACCTTCTGATCTTTTGCTTTTCGTACTCTATCAATTTTTAATCCAGTTAGTTTCGCATCAACCGCTGCCCTAATTTTTTCAAATCACTACTCCACTTGTGTCATTTTCGTTATCCGATTTTACAATAACGGAATGCAAATTTGGCGAAACTACCTCTTTTATGTTAGAGGCACTCGGTTCCTGAGGTTGCCTCCGACCTCGATTTGCTGCCACACTTACATAAGTGAGCATTTCCTCCTTGTGATTTTTAATTTGATCTTTTAATATTTGGATTTCTACTTTGCATTCAATAAGAAGTTTGCTATGTTCTTCGATTTTCTTTATTATGTTTCGTTCTAACTCAAGTGTATTTTCTGTTTTCCTTCCGCAGTCATAATGTGAACCTTTACCTCTATATAAAGGCACAATGACCGCGGATCGCCAATCATCCGGAACAGCTCCCGTTCGCCAGCACAAATTGCACAGCAGATGAAAGCTGTCCCAGACGCGTGGCCCGCCATACTTGACCATTTCAGCAGTAGCTCTGTCTAGTCCCGCAGCCTTACCACATTTCAAACTTCTAATCGCACATTCAATCTCTTTCATACTGATGACCTCAGTGTCATCGAGGTCCGAGTCTGGCGTATCAGTCACGGCGTCATCCCCTCACTAAGATCATCACACGCATACATCTCTCTATAAAATTCGCTCCATCGCTGCATGACGTCCGATTTTTCTGAGAGGACGTCATTGGTTCTCGAAATCACTTTGTTCATTCTTAAGGCTGTCGCACCACTCCGGATCCTTCCAACCTCTTTCTAGAAGAGTTTGGAGTTCTTCTTGAAGTTGTGCGACAACCCGCTTCCATCTGCTTCCATTCTACTCCTTTCACGCACTTCCTCAATCAATGCTTTCGTGTGAACTTTCTGGAACTTACATCTTTCTTTCCTCTTCTCTCTCATATCCTTATCATTACTAGAGGCCAAGTAGTCTAACCATGCTTTCTTCTTCTTATTTACTGCTTCTTTCACTTCGTCATTCCACCATGCATCCTTTTTACTACTACCTCTTTTCACAGTTCCACACACTTCTTCCGCTGCACTAACCATTCCATCTCTAAGGCTCTGCCATATTTCTTCCACACATTCTTTCCTGACATTGATGATGTCCAGCTTTTTGGTTACCCTTGCTTGATATTTATCCCTAGTGTCCACTTCCTGAAGCTTCCAGCTTCGGATGCTACCGACCGACTGTGGTTCTGGTATCGCCATCCGGTGGCGCCGACCCGCGAACAGACCCCTAAATCTAGTAATCACTAGATAGTGATCCGTTCCCAGGGCAGCACCTCTGAACACTCGCGTATCCATCACCTGTTTTCGCAGTCGGTCATCCACCAGGAATAAATCGATCATACTTCTCTCATTCTCTCTTGTTCTAGTATAAATATGGATTTTCTTGTGACTAAACATAGTGTTTGTCACAAGAAGACCCTTTTCCTTGCATACTGCCAGTATGAGCTTGCCAACATCGTTAACCCTTTTATCACCAACTCGTACCCTGGTCGAGCGGTACCAACCCATCCATTCAAATCACCACATACAACAATTCTTTCGTTTCCTCTAACCAAATCTAGAACTTCTCTTACATTGTCCCAAAACTCCTCCAGCTCAGCTCTGGATGACGAAGCTACCGGCGTATAAACAGCCAAAAGGAATAACTTCGTCAGTCCCAATTTAAAGCGAACCCAGAGAAGTCTCGAGTTCACAACCTTATTCAGTCATAACATCGACCAACCGAGACGACAGCAGCACCCCCACTCCCTGGCAGGCGCTCTCGCTCTCTGGGACTCCGGACCATACAGCTAACGCCCCGCCAGGGAGCTCTTCAGTACCGCTGCCCTTCCGCTTGGTCTCCGACAAACACACGACATTTAATTCTCTTTCTTTCATTATTTCAATCAACTCATTCGTCTTATCTCTCATGCCTCCTCTAACATTCCACGTGCCAACTCTGCTCTCCGTCCTCCACCTTCCGCCGTGTCGGGCTGTGCGTGACGGGTGGCGGTCCCCATCGCCGCTTTGCGCGCTGCATTACACACCAACGGGGACGAACTGGTGTGCATCGCCTTGGGGAACGCCCTAACCCTCGTTGGCATGGGTGCGCAGCTGTAGCATTGCAGCCCTGAAAAGGGCTGGCAGGGGTCGCGACGTGCACGCTTCTACAATGACCCCCTACATACATTTTTGCAAAAATGTTTTTGTTAACAATATTTAGTTACTAATTATATTATTCAGATCATTATATATTAGATATTATTGTTTAATATTATGGATAGTATATTCCATTAGATTCTGCCCACGACTTCGACCGGATTCTATGGTATCACGGAAAAAACCTTAATAAATAATAAATAAATATCTTCACGCAATTCCCAATACAGGGGTAGACAGAGGTCTAGTCTAGACAATATAGTCCCTTCGACCCACCTTACACCGAAGATATTTTCGGGACAACGTGACGGGTGGTGAGCCCGTCGCCGCCTTTATGTCCAAGCCAACGATGTAATTCGTACATAAGTTTTTTAAAAACCCATTTGTACGAGCCTGCCACCTGGGGATCGAACTCGGGTCTCTCGACACGAAATTCTGACCACCCAACCACTCGGCTATCGTGACTTTAATCTATTCACTTTAATCTATTCAGCTATTTTTAACTGATCGTGGCGTGATACATTTAAACGTACAAAGCTTCTCAACTATGTTTTTTTAACTTATTATAAATAAAAAGAAAGTATTACAACTACAATATAAATGATAATTGCTACAAAAACCTCCATCGATGTTTCTGTGCGCTGTTTACTTAAATCTAAAGACAAAATTATTTAATTTTTAAATAGGCTTACTAAGACAACTGTTTAAAATAAATAAATAAATGAAATTACAATGAAATAACGATTTGCCAAAACACATACAACAATATCGACAGTTATTTTCTACCAGCCAAAATTACCAGGTTACTGGAGGTTTAGGCCTAACCACTTAAAAAAGTTACGATGAATCAGTCTAACATATGCAAAGTATTTAGTAATTAAATTAATTCCATTAAGATAACGGAATTTTAAATAATTGTAAATTACATTCAAAAGTTTTACCTCTACAATAACAAAATAATATGGCATAATAGTGGTTATAATTAGATTAGTAAATATAAACATGTCGTACAAGGTAAAGCCTTACCAATAAATTTTGTGGTAGGCCGACGCCGTCACAAAGTCCGGAACGCCTGTCGAATCCAACGGGAATCATTAGTCCCATTCGGGAATATTTATTTGCGGCGGCCTTAACCAGTGATCAAACGATTTTGTTAGCACCATGTCAATAGACTAATTAAATTTCTTACTAAGTTTATTATCTTCACGCCAATACAAGGGTAGATAGAGGTCTAGACAATAAAGTCCCTTCAATTCACCTTCCACCGAAGATATTTTTTGGGACATCGAGAAAGGTGGTGAGCCCGTTTCCGTTTATGTCCAAGACATCGATATAAACCATACATAAGTTTTTTTTTTGAAAAACCCATTGGTACGACCCTTGGGAATCAAACTTGGGTCTCTTGACTCAAATTCCGATCACCCTATCTATTGTCGTAACTGGGTATCTTGACTTTTATTACATAGTTTAGTATGAAAATTAATTCAACAAATAAAAATCACAAAAATTGTTAAAAGCGTTCTTGAGTAATAAATGGTGTAAGTAAACTGAATTTATTCTAATTATACACAAAATACTTAAGTAATTTTTAAAATGAATGGTGTTTAAGCAAAAATTAGACGAGAAAGATTGATTTAACAAATTTTAATCATGACGCAAATGATCGGGAACGATCTCTCACTTTGTAAAATTTTCTGTGCTACGTGTAAGCGTATATGAAATTGATACATATAAAGTTGTCTACATGTTATAATAGGATAAGATATAATAAGATATAGCATCGCTTTATATTTTCGCCAATCCATAACTATATGTATTTTGTATGATATATACCCAGCGCATTTAGCTTACCTTCGGTGAGCACCCTCAGTGTGCCGAAATATGTAAATATATGCAAAGTCTCGCTTTACACCTTAGTGGCACAAATGCACTTATAAATTGGGAAGAGTTGACCTTGTTGATAGCATTATTTTTCTTGGAATAACTTCTGATTGAAAACAAAAAAGTTAAGGTGGGTGGAGCCCCCCACAAAACTAGAAGACTAAGCTCTGCTGCATATGTGGTTAGCAAAATGAGATGTCTGGTTAATGAAAAAAAAAAAAAAAAAAAAACAGCTACGTAGAATTTCAGTTATTTCCAAAGCTTAATCTTCTATGGTATGTTGTTATAAGAATAGAAATACAATTGTGTTGATGAAATGTTAAAACAACAGAGTCGCAAATAGCTATTTACAATCTAAATTTGGTGTCTTTGAGAACAAATTAAATTATTTTATGTTCAATAATGTATTCTTAACGTTGTTATATTTTTAATGTGTTTTTTATCTACTGTTAGCAATTTTCAGATCCAGGAAAAAAAAAATCTACTACTTTTATTTAGTATAAAGGCTAGAATAACTACATGAGTACATGATACACACATAATGTACACAAGCAGTATTAAATAAGTGTAGATATAAGAAATTCGCGAGAAGGTAACAGTAAATACACTGATATTTAAGTAAATTACGAGGACGATAAGATAATCATAATATGAAAAACCCGCCACATATACTAGCAAAAATTTTCCGGTCTCACTATCTTTCCTTGATAAGGTAAAAATATCAGTTTTTCGCTCTAAATGCAAATATTACCGCGCTCTAGAGACGTGTTATAGAAATGGTACGGAGGTAAAAGTAAAATGAAGATGGCTAAATAGCCAGGAAATGTTTTTCTTTAAAAAAGAAAGAAACAAGATAAAAACTTTCTAACTAAAAGCAAAACGAAATAGTTGAATATTTGAAAAAAAAATACCCGCAGACATAGACATAACATGAAATTATATCTTGTAATGAATTTTATCGACGACCCGATAGTCCAGTTGGTACTGACGCTATCTTCACAGATACGAGTTGTGAATTCGAATCTTGCTAGAAAAAAATAATGAATATGAGTGTTTGCAGCAGAGTAATGGATGTTTATGTAAATATTTATCTATGTAGTTACTGTGTACGTTAATTGTTAATCGGTCCATCTAGTTAATCCCCGGTTCAATACCCAGGTTCGCAAAGTACTTTCTTTCGAAAATTACTATTTTACAATTTTTTATATTTTAAAATGGCGTTGTCTAGATCGAGTTCTGGTAGAATCTGGATAGAAACGATAAGAAAATATGACGAGTTAGAAAGGCGCGAGAGATAATTTATTAGCAAAATAGTGCCCACCTGAATTATATGCATATAAAAATATGAAATTATATAAAAAAATTATATGAAAATAGCTTATATTACTATATTATTTAAAAAAAGTCACGATAGCCGAGTGGTTGAGTGGTCAGAATTTCGAGTCAATAGACCCGAGTTCGATCCCCAGTTGGTAGGCTCGTACCAATGGTTTTTCAAAAACTTATGTACGAATATCGTTGGCTTGGACATTAAGACGGCGACGGGCTTACCACCTGTCACGTTGTCCCGAAAATATCTTCGGTGGAAGGTGGGTCGAAGGTACTTAATTGTCTAGACTCGAGATCTGTCTACCCCTGTATTGGGAATTTTTTTACTATATTATTTGCCATGTGGTAACATACATACATGTTTAAGTCCACTGCAGTACATGGGCCTCTCCCATGGGGAGGATTTGCCATAATCGGCAAGTCTTCCTGTCCTACAGCAAATCCTTTCCATGGTTAAAGTAAGAGACAACAAAGGGAAAAATCTTGAAAATGCAATCGATTATCGACTGATGGCCGCTTGACCGATTCGAAACGTCCTATACCAAAATCAGCATACCGATGACGGGCAGCACCCTCTTAGGTGTAAGGTGTCTAGTACTAATCCACGCTATCGCTAATCAACTTGCCAGTGGTGGCGATAATGGCAAACCCTTTCCCCGTGAGAAGTTTACGTCCTGCAGTGGACTTTTTCAGGCCATTCTGCTGATGATGATGAAAAAAATAGCTTACTGTAAATTATGTGACAATGTATACAATAAAAGCGTCATTTATGGTCCCTTAATATTTGACACTGAATGTTTTCTTTATTTAAATATAATAGGCCTCCCTCAAAATTTTCCAGAAAAAACGGTCCTTAGTCACACACAGCATCCATCAACTTTTCGCAACATTTTGTAAGTCCATCTCTTTTCCGACTTCAACTCTTGGAGGTTCGTGCTGCACTGCGTTAGCCTAAACGAGTTTTCCGCTCGAGAACCTTTTTCCCCAAAGTTTATCAGTTCGTCGAGCTATGTGGCCGGTCCATTGCCACTTCGGCTTACTGATTATGTCAGTTACCTTAGTTCTGCAGGTGATGTCTTCGTTGCGGTTTCTATAACACAGGCAAAAACATTGCCATTTTCCTAAGGTAAATTGTATAAAAACGGACCGTTTCTAAGCTCTGTGTTGTTCACTTTTACTAAAGCACACCTTTACTAAAAACCTTATCTTGCAAGCTATTCTCTTACATAACATAACTCGATCCAGTAGATAACTCGTAGCGACAATGGCTTTATATAAAACTTCATATGCTATATATTATTACATAGTGCTATTCAACAAAATAATATGTGACTGAATAACTTTGCTTGGATAATAATGTGTTTATAATTTATACTTGCGATTGTTGTCACTTGGTGAAATTGCATTGCATCAAAATTCATTGTTGAACACAGAATACCCCGATGATGCCGTAAGGCGAAACCGGTTGGTTAATTAATAAATAATTAAGTAAAATGAATTATGTACAAGTGTTCAACAATGAATTTTAATAATGTGTTTGGTAATAAAAAGGTGATAGATTTTTGTATTGAAATTCATATACCTATAATCTCTGTTATCAATTAATAAACAAATTATTATTATAAAGTTAAGATATGATATTTATTTGTTTTCGTATTGTCCGAGTACAAATCTAATAAGCACTCAAAACATGTTCAGTACATTACAATTTGTGTCGGGGCGTTAACTTTCATGATGGATTTATTATTCTTGAACACATCCTAATTTGACTCACAGCTCGTAAAGTTGTCTTTATCTACAATATAAATTTCTCTTAAATACATTGTTATTTCACACACTTTATAACATAGTGTATGTATTGTTATAATTGCGATTTGGCTTTAATTTAAAGGTGAGTCGATCTTTTTGATAATGTTTTATTTCCGTAAATCAAGGTACTTTACTTAAGTGTTTTGTAACTCACCTTATATCTCTAGAATAGTGGTTCATTAAGTCACGATAGCTGAGTGGTTGAGTGATCGTAATTCGAGTCGAGAGACCCGAGTTCGATCTTCAGGTGTCAGGCTCGTACCAACTGTTTTTTTGTCAAAACTTGGTACTTATCGTTGGCTTCGACATAAAGACGGCGACGGGCTCACCACCTGTCACGTTATCCCAAATTATCTTCAGTGGAAGGGGGGTCGAAGTGACTTAATTGTCTAGTCTAGACCTCTGTCTACTCCTGTATTGGGTATGGTGTGAAGACATTTTTCTTTTATTAATAATATACCTAGTGTCATTTGCGTGTCACTAATTTGTGTTGAATCTTAATATGGAAGCTAATTGCTATGTCCTAGTAGGTCTTTGTGATGGGGGGTCTTGACATGATTACCAAGTTCTGATGGATGATTCTGGTGATGAATTATATAGTGAGAACACCTGTATGCCTTGATCATATTCTTTTGCAAACTCGATTGATATCATAATATACGTCTGGATATAAAATATTCTGCGAGATTTTTAAAATAGAGTAGCTATTTTTATAAATGTCGGTGCGTGAGATAACAACCCTCAATATCGCGTCCATTCGAAGCATTCGAAATTTTTGTTACCTTTTTCAATGAGGTCACAGGATTATAGGCGCCTCTGCAACTATGTATGTATCTATGTTAATAGCTCAAGCAAACACCTTTTTACTTATTTTTTCATTTTCTGGCCTCACTTTCTGGATCTGATAGCCGAGTCTGATAGAAGACTCAAAGAGTTAAAAAAAAGAAAAAATGAGTTAGAAAAGGAAGAAAAAGGAAAGAACCGACCAAGTAATGGACTCATATTTCACTATGGGTCCTTTACTCCATATATATAGGTAATAAAATCCTATCAAATATATGTGAATTGCAGAAACTTAAATTGGAACAGTTTTTATAGATATTACGTTTAGTATAGGTATCTTTATGTCAGTAGGAGTAGAAGAAACAAGGTTGTTTTCAAGATATGATAGGTTTTTTACATATAAATACTAAAATATTCTGCCTACTTTGCCTCACCTAGATAAGGTCAGAATCAGTTTTCCACTTTAAATGCAAATATTATCACACTCCAGAGGCATTTTACACGCAAATGGTGTGAGGTAAAATAAAACGAAAGCACCCCTAAATGGCTAGAAACGCTACTTTGCCGACAAAAAATAGAATACTTACTCAAAAGAAAATATAGACTTATTATTTATCTTTTGAAGGTGTAGAAAATAGATACATACATATAGGGACAACATTACATACATTGCTCGGATCCCAAAGTAAGCACATAAAGCACTTATGGTATTGAATCGGAAATAGTGAAGGCCACCACAAACACTCTGGGTGTCTCTCTGGCTCTCTCTTCTTTCTCTCTCTCTCTCTCTCTCTCTCTCTCTCTCTCTCTCGAGAGAGAGAGAGAAAATGAAGAAAAAGTGGATTTTCTACATTGACCACCTTGAGAACCGGAGTTTACGCCATTCGTCCATGGAGATCGTCAAATGAGTGTTAGGCAGGTACAAATTGTTGAATAGCTCAAAACGAAGACGAAATCGTTTGTAAGTCATCGAAATCGTTTAAACAATTAAGTAATTTCAACCCACCTTCTATTTAAGACATTTTTCCGAAAAACATGTCAGGTTGTGAGCCTGTCGCCATCTTTATGTGCAAATATAAATCTTACAAAAGTTACAAAAAAACATTGGTATGAGCCTACCACCTGGGAATCGAACTCGGGACACTTGACTTGAATTCCGATTACCCAACTACTTGGCTATTGTGAGAAAAGTAATGCAACTAACACACATTGTATTATATTTTTTTTTTAATTATTTACTTGCTTCAAATGACTTAGACTTATAGAATATAGTGTACGTTTATGTACCTAGCAACTTAATAATAAAATAAACTAGTTAACATTCTAAAAAATAGTTATAGAAACTTTATTAAAAGATACTGCTGTAAAATAGTTCATTAAATGGTTTCCCCATTTACTGGTTACTGCCGATGTGTGAAAATCGATCTTACTCTGCGCTAGCAGTCTCCTGGCTCCCGGTACCTCGAAGACTTTAAAAAAAAATGTTATTTTATTTTTGGCGTATATTTATTGGCTTTGAGATTGTAAAAAAAAGTTAAGGAAAAAATAGTAAAGAAAAAAATAGAGTATTTTTCTGGTTCTCCTCTGTGACGGTCTTGTAAAGTAAGGCAAACTAAATTTAACGAAAGTATTTTGAATTTAATATTGTTGATTGGTAAGTTGTTAATTTTAAGTTTATGTAACAATTAATACAAAAGATGTATTAAAAGCTTCTCAATCGGCGCTTCATCCAGAGTACTCCATTGGAGATTCGAATTCAGTGCTCACAACCTAACCGTCAAATCAGCTGTCCATTGAGCTTCAAGCTGGACGCTTGTATAAACGGAAAGTTACGGGTACATGACAGTAGATTACAATTTGTGGCCGGGCATTAAATTTCATGACAGGTTTATTATAGTTGTACATGCTCTACTTCGAGTCACAGATCGTAAATGTGTCATTACATGGAATTTAAGAGCTCATGTGATATATTTTCACTTAATGAAGAACAGTATATCCACTTATGCACTATATTTATAAAGTTTTTTAGCATAGTGTAACTTTATAATATCTAAATTAAAGTTAAATTGAATTTTCATTCAGTTACTTTAAGCGTATTTAGTTAGTTTAATTAATTTAATGATGAGATTTTATGTCATTAATTGAAATCCAAATGAATACTCATAGCACGACGTTAATGTTATGTTAATAAGATAGTTATGGCGATATTTATACACTTATTAGCTAAAAATAAATAACTAAAAAAAAATATAAAATATCTTCAAGCAATCCCCAATACAGGGGTAGACAGAGGTCGAGTCTAGACAATCAAGTCCCTTCGACCCACCTTCCACCGAAGATATTTTCGGGACAACGTGACAGGTGGTGAGCCCGTCGCCGTCTTTATGTCCAAGCCAACGATATTCGTACATAAGTTTTTGAAAAACCCATTGGTACGAGCCTACCAACTGGGGATCGAACTCGGGTCTATTGACTCGAAATTCCGACCACCCAACCACTCGGCTATCGTGACTTGTAACTAATTAATAAAATTAACACAGTATAAAATACCGCGCGAAGTGATTAAAAAATTTTATGAATTTGTTTGTTTTTAATTCTTACGAGTATAACAGGTTATTAACATCAACATTATAGATTATTAGTAGTATATTTTTAAATATTTAAAACAATATGATAAAAAGTATTCATATTATAAAATAAAAATAAAGAATTGTATAGTAAATATTACATTTCAAGCACTGAACACGTGATCGTAAATTGCAAGTTGTGACCGGGTGTTGACTTTCATGACTGATTTATATTTCGTAATACGATTTCTATGAGACTCAGCTCATGTCGTGTTTTCTATGACAATACTCGCAAAAGCATAAAATACTTTGTTTCAATTTAGCTATAGTTTGTGATTAACATGATATAAATTAATATTATTGACGATCTCTATGGACTAGTTGCGTTTTTCATGTGCCATGGGTTCGATTCTCAGACGGGTCAATGTAGAACAATTTTTTCCACATTGTCTCGAGTCTGAATGGTTGTCTTACCTTTGGTGTAAGTCTATTCCATAACACAAGTGCTTAAGATAGTTTGAGAAAGTAACGAAAAAAATATTTAATAAAATGAAGAGAAGAAACTTTCACCCTAGTACAACAGGTTTTATTGATAAATGTATATGGTTCAGTAACAAAATTATGTTAATATTTTCAATACTAAATTATTAGCCGCTGGTGACCAGAATGCTGGTTCCTTTATAACTCAATGGTTAACCATATCGTACCAAGTAAATGTAAATGTATTGAAAAATATATTTTACCGTTATCTTGGAAATGAAGAGGGCTATAAGCTCACTAATTACACTCTCACATTTTTCCTTATAAGCTTCGATAAGAGTGGGTCCGAAGGACTTCAGACAGACCTCAGTATAGGAAATTTTGTGAAGATATTAAAAAAATATCGTGAAAGCTTAAAAATATCGGTTATGTTATTTAAAAAACTCAACTACTTAAAATAAATAACAATAAATATAAATATCTTCACGCAATTCCCAATACAGGGGTAGACAGAGGTCAAGTCTAGACAGTTAAGTCCCTTTGACCCACCTTCCGCTGAAGATATTTTCGGGACAACGTGACAGGTGGTGAGCCCGTCGCCGCCTTTATGTCCAAGCCAACGATGAAGTTCGTACATATGTTTTTGAAAAACTCATTGGTACTGCCACCTGGGGATAGAACTCGGGTCTCTCGACTCGAAAGTCCGACCACCCAACAACTCGGCTATCGTGACTTAAATTAGGATAGTAATACTTAGGATTTCATTTTATTACCAACAATTATTTATAATACTATTTATAATATGATATTATCATATGATAAGGATCACTGAAGTGGAATTAATTTTGAATGCCATTACTAGATAAACGTATAGTTTTTTAGTTTCACTAAAAAGTTACGGCTACAATTATTGTGATTATTATCATTATTATATATGCCTTTCCTGACTGTTTGGTAGGATTGGTTTTCAACTCTCATACAAGTTTCACGTAAACTCAATCTCTATATTTATAAATCCAAACAGAGGATACTGAGGGCGAAAGAGTTATCAAAATTATTATCATTACAATATAACAAGCCCTCAGCTGAACATAGGTCTGTAATAAAAAGTACCACAACGAACATCATTGAGTTCCTGGAACACTGTGAAGCTTTTTATATCTTATGGACGATAATCCTACACTGCATTTGTATGTTCGTAGCTTTAGATGTAAATGTAAGAATAATGAAAACCTTTTCTTATGTCATATTACAGGTCTTTTTTAAATTAGTTTTATCATAAGTTTATTACACACATATAAACCAAGATCACGCATTGCGAACCAAAACAGTATATAAATAATAAACATTTTTTTATTTGGTTTATTACGCAGACAACATTACGGTCCACTGTGTTAGTGACAATTATAAAACATAATATCTATGTTAGTACTTAAATTCTAATAGGGATTTAGTCCTCTGTATGAGTTTTTTCACCAGAGGACTATTCATTTTCCCTGACATCACGAGTAAGATTCTACTTTTAATCTTACGCATCCTGGCTAAGAGAGATAGGAAGATAGCCATTTGTCCTCACCGTAACAAACATTGCCGAGGCACTTCAAACTGATGGCAATAGTCTCCTAAGCGCATTATTATATTGCATTACTGCATTGCATGGCAACCCCTTCGCGTATATTTGAAGAAACCGCGTTGTTTTAAACAACGTTGTGTTTACTGTCTCTGGACAATAGACAAAAATTTTTTTAACAAATGTCAATGGAAAAAAAAACCTTTTTTCTGTGTTCGGGTCTGGGTCTTAGTGGTGCTTTTGTTTTGTTACCGATTTCATAGCAAAAGTGCTCAAGCTGCTTACTTTGGGATCATAGGATCATCCCTATGTATGTATCTGCGTATGTATATATGTATGTATGTATATATGTATGCATGTATGGGGTATACCCTACATGGTTTTCATATGCTTGGACTAAGCGAGCACTGTGAATCCGAGCATTATCCTGGATCATAATCAAACAGTAATGTAGGGGGCAAATGTCACAATAGATTATCTTCTAAAATATCCATGACGTACATATCAGTAATCATATTCCCTCCATCGACTACCACTAACTCCGTATGTACCGTCGAATACTGCGATGAATCGATGACATTGATTGCTGCAGTCTCGCGGCAATAGGTCTGTAGGTGTGACCATTTCTTCGCATTTCATCTGCCCTAATAATCTCTGCTACTTACTATTGACACGACACAACACACTTTTACTAATGAAATTGAAAATTTATAGGTATGTAAATTTCTTCACGAGCGGAGCTGGATAATGTGGCCGTAGAAACAAGACTTTCTCGATGCGTGCCGTGCTTCACGCTTGTAAACTCTGCACAACGCCAATAGGTAGTACTTGCTTTCTGGTGCATTATTAAGGGCTCATGACATATATAGAAACCATATTCATGAACAGGATGTAACATATATAAATATAATTTTAATGTTTGTGATTAAAGAACCCGTCTCTAATATTCATTTAATGTTATTAATTCTTATTTATGTTTTTATTTGTCGTTGTAACTGTGAGAGTATGTGACTGTTATACTCAGACGATTCGCCTCGCAAAGTTACGCAACGTATAAGTATTGGTAATGTAAAGAATGAAATGAAAAGTTTAATATCAAAAAATATTATTGGAAACCGAATCGGGTAAATCATCTGGGACGTTTCATCGTCAATGAATAATTTATTTGAGAAACGAGATTTCTTAAAATTGCATGCCATACCGTTTGTAGAAGTACGGGATTTAATCGAAAGAATTGATAAGATATTCATAATGTCTTATCCTGCTTAAAATATAAAATAAAAATTGTTCATGTTTCTTATAGAATCTTTAAGTAAAGATGTGATATTGGAAATTATGATCTCTAATCTTATTTCCTTATTAGGTGACAGTAATTTATGAATACAAAATTTTAGGTCACGAATGCTCAAATATTTACGTTAACTACATGTAGTTGCGTATTACTACAGAATTCGCGCTTGACGCAAACTTTTTAGTCTTTCTGCGGCCGCAATTACATACAGCTGTGAAACTATGACACTGAGGGATTTGGCGTGCCCCCGAGATGACGCACAGCTTGTCCACGTTGTTCTTATTAACGATACTTTGGCAACTGATTAATTAAACAAAATATAAATGAGTTTAATGATCTAGCAAGAATCAGTACTAGAGCTCACCACCTCGAATGCTTCTCCCACTAGCTCATACGAATAGATACCAAAGTCTAATATTTTCTTGAAATGGTTTGTAAAGCGTAATATTATATTGTTTACGCTTTAATAAATATAAATAAATATCTTCACGCAAATCTCAATAGAGGGGTAGACAGGGGTCTAGTACAGACAGACAATTTAGTTCCTTTGACCCACCTTCCACCTATTTGGTGGAAGGTGGGACAAAGGAACACGAGACAACGTGACAGAGGGTGAGCCCGTCGCCGTCTTTAAGTCGAAGCCAACGATATGATTCGTACATAAGTTTTTTGAAAAACCCACTGGTACGAGCCTGCCACCTGGGGATCGAAATCGGGTCTCTTGACTCAAAATTCCGACCACCCAACCACTCGGCTATCGTTAATTAATTCACTGATAATAAATATTTGTTCAGATTCATAACATAAATGTTCAGTTTTAACAAACCTTACAAATATTTTTGAGATTGTAATATGTATTGCAATATGTACTAGCATAAATATATTAGATAACACGTTTGCATTAATACAAACACTACGATCTCAACATTAATTTATGTTCCCATAAAGTACGTAAGCAATAGAAACTTCACAAATTTACTACAGTAGATAAAATAACAATTGATCATATCGCATCCATACCGCCATTCAATGGCGATGGCATATGAGGAGCAATTCAAAACAGTCATTTACGTTTCTCACGCGTTATCTTACTCGGCTTGTAACAGACCTTAATATATTAGTGTTATCTATGAACGGCTAAAGTTTGGAAGCAGCTCTAATCCAATAATTCGATAAACCGGCAATTTATTAAAACGTATCAAATTTTATATTCATTAGTTATAAAAGAGATTGCTTTCATTTAACTTACAGCTTCAGATTCTGTCACCATTTTGAATCCCTCGCTTTAATTATATTTTATAATATGAATAATTTAAGTATAATAGAAAACCGAATAAGGAATTGAAGAAATTTATTGAATTTCTATGAAATCATTCTTTTAAATACCATACCTACATGATAGAATATTTTTTATATAGAATACAGATATAAATTAAAGATAAAAAATAATAATAATAGTAGCATTCAGGCAAGATTATTTAAATGCGACAGAAAGTAAAATTCATAATATTTTAACCAGGCATGTAATAGTCCACTGCAGGGCTTATTCTCTCCCGTACCCAAAGGGTTTGTCATAATGGCTACTTGCCTGGTACTGAGATCTGATAGATGTCTGTTTTTCTGAGACGGGTATCCCACCATCTATGGGTGATATTTCCAAGGCTTTCCGTTAGTTACCTCTTAGAAACCACAGGAAGAAAGGAGGTGGTAAAGTCTTACGCCGATACCAAACGGTATTCCTGTCACATGGAGAATCAGCTATGTAGCAACCACCCGTATTATTTTCACGCCAACACTACACGACAAATAAAAAAAAATACTATAATAAGACATAAAGGTTTCTCGGTCGAAGAGCTAGTTTTTTGGCTAGATTCCACCAGTTCTATTGAAAATCTCCATTTCTTCGTCAATAGACAAAACTTGATAAGCTTATCGCTTTCACTTCGTCTTTAATATGCTGAAATTAACACTGTGTATTAAGTTGTCAGTCTTATCTACAACAGCAAATGTAATTTAATCACATTGAGTTCCTGTAATTAATAATGTAAACTTCACAAACTGGTTTTTAACTTGATTAGAGATCCAATTACGTTTAAATATAGTAATTAAATTTATCAAAATCAATATAAATGAGGATCAACTGTTAGAAATATAAGATAATAAACCGTATCTTGCAGATATTTGTGGCAACGGCTTACTTCAAAGTGTTTTTCAATTATTCGTTTTTATTTCAAGTAA
The DNA here is from genome assembly GCA_029286605.1 of Sericinus montela. Lineage (NCBI taxonomy): Eukaryota > Metazoa > Arthropoda > Insecta > Lepidoptera > Papilionidae > Sericinus > Sericinus montela. Next base: position 3,687,583 of record JAGSMR010000040.1, read on the forward strand.
GACATTGAACCAAGAAGATATAGTAATAAAAGCATCAAAGTTCATTGCCGTATCAGAAACTTTTCTTTTTATTTTGGATTTTATTTATAAGATCTGAACAGAAGTTCATATGGCATAGTTGTAACAGATAACAATAAAACGTAACGTAAGAATAAAAATGGAATTCAATCTAAAAGTTCAATATGTTTTAGTAAAACATTAATCTGATACAAGTTTCCAATTAATTAAATATTGATAAAGGCATTAATTGATGGGTATAATGATGTTTAATTAAGAATTTTTTGGTTGGACCTGTTTATTAATAATACATTTTCATTACTGACATTTCGACATCGTCTACCGACTATGGAGAGTCGTCATATGTATAGAAAAGCTTAAGCTCGTATGTCGCGAAAATTAGGAATGACATTGTATAATTATACTTAAAGCACACCAAGCGTACACAATTTTATGATGACAGTCGTGTGATATCGTTATAAAAATTTACCACCTTTTCTCATTTCCTTACAATTCTTTTCACTATTCTTTTCTTTCCAAGGGTATATTAGATTCGGCTAAGAGTTTCCCTGTTATAAACATCGAAAAAAAAAGAATCGAAAGCACTCGAAGTTCCCAGGTGTATACTGTGCTTATCTCTCAATCTGTCGACATCAAAGCTTATCCTTTCGTCGCTTTCATCCTCAGAAAGAAACAGAGATGGCAAATTTTTACTCCGATTTCACACGGTAACTTAACAGTGCATTAAATAAGTAAGATCATTCATCTTGTGCTAAGTTGCTTCTATTATTTCTTATTCATTTTTACTTTATAATCATACATCGCATTATATTAGGGACTATTAACCAGAACTTTAGCTACAATTACTGCAATAACTTTTAAAAGTAAAACGTCAACAGAGTTACAGAATATTGAAATAAAATTTACTCATACGTCCGGTTAAATTTGTTTTCATGTGAGAGATAAGCTAACATTGATTACAAAACTTGATCAAATGGCATTTCTAATTGCTTAATTAACTATAAAATCCAATCAATGTTGAGTACAAAAGTTATCTTTAGTCACTTGATGAGAGGTAAGAAAAATGGGTTTTTTTACATTATAACGGAGTGATATTATCGCATCAAACATATAGTACGTATATCTAGTACATTTTACGTAGCAAAAACCGATAACATTTATTAACAATGCAATTATAAAAGTTTAAAAATAATGTAAGTACGATTAGATACTATATCGTTTGACATAAAGACGACGACGGACTCACCACCTCTCATGTTGTCCCAAAATATGGCTACAGTGGAAGGTGGGTCGAAAAGTCTTTATTGTCTGGACCTTTGTCCACCCCTGCATTGGAAATAGCATGAATATATACACTAAAAATAATAATAAAAAAGTAAATTATCTCCTATAAATGAAATAGATTAATTAATTGGAAAATATTTTTTTTTCATTTTTCCGCAAACTCATTTAAAATTTATTTAGTCGGTACTGTTAAAGAAAAATGCAAAGAAGGAGGGAGAATTGAGATTTAGAAATGAAATGAATACGCGGCTTGAGGCGTTTTGTCGCCAATGAATAATTTATTTTAGAAGCGCGTTTTCACAAAATTACTTCCCATACCATTTGAAAAAATAAGCAGTTCAACCAATTCGGCTTAACTTAATACGTGATAATAATTTTGATAAGTGTTATCATGTCGTTAAAGTACTTGAAATTAATGAATATTAATACTAACTGACTGCTTGTTTTAGTTATGGTCGTTACTGGCTTTGAGCCTTTTGGTGTTGGTTCGCTCTGTCTAATTCAAAGTTTAAGCAAAATAAAAAAGAGGCGTCAAGACTATATCTTATTAGTAAAGAAATCGAAGAGTTTTCATATTATGATGGTTGGGCAATACTGTGGATATTATATGATACTTTTAATACAATCAAATGCACTTCAGTTTCTGAACAGCTAATAATTGCAGTAAAGAGAGGACGAAGTTATACTTCGTCCTTAATCAACTATCTACCCAAAGTAACTAATGTTTATGGAGAGTTGTAATGTAATACATGAATGTTATGTTATATTTCTCACACTCATTGTCACTCTACGCTCTGTGACACTCTAAGTAACTGGATTTAAATAAGGTTTATTAGATTACTATATATCCTACTACATCCAATTTCAGGCAGTTTTATTGTAGAACAAGAATATCCTAAAGAAAAAGGTAAAAACATCCTTAGCTGACTTGCTCAAGTTATTATGAACTTGAGCAAGTCAGCTAATTGAAATATAAGACCAGCGGATGTAGTCTGAATCACTTATTATATATTTCGACGTTATACTGCCCGCAACTGCACAAGTTCTCACATAAACAAGGAAAATTAACCATAACACGAAAATTACCTCCCAGCACTGCGAAAGTTACTCTTGGGAGATACGAATGAAGAGGCTCAGGAAATCTTGCCAGGAACTTTATTAATAAAGTGCCTATAATTCATAAAAAGGCATCTGTTCTAATTTTACAGATCTTTATTGCAATATACTATAATCTAGACTTTTAAAATAAATTTTCTTTAATGGCCGTTTGTATTAAAGATATTCCCAACACTGCTAGACAGAGGCTTAGACAATTTTAGCTCTTTCGACAAAAATTATATCGGATCTTATTTCAGGAAAACGTGACACGTGACATGTAAGGAATATTTTAGTAAAGTAAATAAAATAATTCGTAAACCATTATAACTTGTTATTAAGCCCAAGGTGGTGAGCCCGTCGCCGCCTTTATGTCCAAGCCAACGATGAAATTCGTACATAAGTTTTTGAAAAACTCATTGGTACTGCCACCTGGGGATCGAACTCGGGTCTCTCGACTCGAAATTCCGACCACCCAACAACTAGGCTATCGTGACTTTTTTCTAATTATAACTGACACAAAATTAAATGTATTACACAAATTAAGTCACAGGTTACCGGTGTAATAGAATATTTTTAACGTTCTATTGCACCAGTGAGGAATATCGGAGCAGTTTAATAGTGTTAGTCTTTTTTTTATATTTAAAAGTCACGACAGCCGATTGGTTGGGTTATCGGAATTCGAATCAAGAGACCCGAGTTCGACCCCAAGGCTCGTACCAATGGGTTTTTTCTGTACGAATTACATCTTTGGCTTGAAAGACGGCGACGGACTCACCACCTGTCACGGTGACCCAAAAAATGTGTTCGGTGGAAAGTGGGTCGAAAGGACTTAATTGTCTAGAATTTTGTTTAGAAAAAAAAAACAAAACTATAGGAAAATCGCAAAAAAGAAAATCTCTGTTTTCCTTTAAGTATCATAAAATAACATATAAACGTTTGATGGTGATTAGATGTGCTCATTGATTAAAATTTAAAGAATTGTAAAGTTTATTAAATAGAACAAATTAGAAAATTTATTATATTTCCATAAATATTTCTTGCCAAGTATAACATTATAGTGAAAGGATGTTAGTCAATCTATACTGAAATGCTAACGCTTACATTTGCAATTCATATGAACATACCGTTGATTCCAGCGTTCACATTACTGGCAACCATAACACGAGAGAGGGTCGATGGAGGGTTGCCAACTAACCAATTGTTATTTTGAAGCGTTCATTCGGAAAAACAATTATTGTTCGAGTTCGTAAATGGAAGGAGCAAAATTAAAGGTTTGTCACAGTAAATGCTGATTTAGATTATTGCAAGCAGTAGAATAGTCCCTAAATAAAATTTCTAATTAATATTTTTATGCTCATCACAACATTTTTGCGGGACATGAACATCATGTTATGACGGTTTGAATATATTTATTTTTTGTTTATCCTCATAAACCATATTAAGTGTTAAGTACTATAAAGTACGTCGCGCTACGCATAATTAATGTTCAGTAGTTTTTAAGTTTTCATAACTCAATTAATCCAACAAAATTAAAATGAAAATATTCCTTGGTACGAAACTTCCTCCCAGAGAACTTGAGTTGTGTGCTGATTCGAATTACGATCGATAAAATAATCGGTTATCGTTAATTGCGATTGTTTTAAATAATTAAATAGAGCTGCTGTTGACATTCTAAGTACTAGTACTTTTTGCACTTGGTCCTGGTCGCTTGACACTTCTTGACTACTAGACCATCATAATTATTTATGCCTTTCAATCAAGCCATTTTTAATTAATACAGTAGTATTCAAAGTATTCAATTAAAAATATATTAAATACCTTAACGCAATGCCCAATATCACATATATTTATTGTGTATGTATTTATTGTGGGTATTTGGGTATATGTATAAAATACTATTGTATGTATGTAAGTAATAATGTAAATGTATGTGGTATGTGTATTGTATTTATTTTCATTACATTATAATTTTGTATTTTTTCCTTAAACCTTTAATTTTTTTTTCAATTAAGAGTTTTGCACCCATCACTAGATTCTCTGCACAAACCAAAGGTAGACTGGTAGAGAATGCCTTTAGGCATTAAGTCCGCCGTTTTGTATATTTTTTATGTGTGCAAATAAAGCTTAAATAAATAAATAAAATAAATACAGGGGTAGACAGAAGTCTAGCCTAGACAATTAAGTCCCATTGACCCACCATCCACCGAAGATATTTTTGGGACAACGTGACAGGTGGTGAGCCCGTCGCCGCCTTTATGTCCAAGCCAACGATAAAATTCGTACATAGGTTTTTGAAAAACCCATTGGTCCCCCCCTACGAGCTTGCCACCTTAAATCGAACTCGGGTCTCTTGACTAGAAATTCCGGCCACCCAACCACTCGGCTATCGTGAAAGGTATTATTTATTGAAAGTATCGTAAAGGTCGTACAAAGTATTATTTCGTATGATTCTAAAATCATAGTTCTATTAACTTTAGAAAAAAAAAAGCAGACGCGACCCTCAAACGCATATTTCTCTAAGAAAAATGGTTCCAATCCGTATAATAAAGTAATCGCCGCCGAGTACTCTCTGTGAGGTGCCAGTTAGCGCCTCCAGGAGGGTTAAGTGAGGATAATTTCCCTTTGCGTGCCCACTCTTAATGACGAGCGAGGGCAAGCTGTAGGGATGTAGAAGGGGATGGGGATAACAGGAATTTAAGGAAGCAAAAGGGGCCTCAAACGCGGCTTCTGTGAATACCAAAACTTTTACAACTCGGTTAAGAAAGTGTTTATATATTTTAAACGTTTATAACGTTGAGAAGTGTATTTGAAATCTTTTAAGTTAATTTCACATCGTTATTTCATTTTTCTAAAACTTAAGAAGAATGCTTATGTACAAAATTTTAATATTAAAGCTATAAAAATCATTACAGTTTTAATATTAAAATGGTTTTAAATTTTTTTATGAAACAGTATGTTTTGTTTCAAAATAATTAACTCAAATAGAATCATTACTTAAACAATTTAATATCATTAATATAAATTTATTACATATTATTTGCATTATAGTAACGTTATAGTAACGGCGACGGGCTCACTACCTGTAACGTTGTCTCGAAAATATCATCGGCGGAAGTGGGGACTTAATTGTCTAGACTAGACCTCTGTTTACCACTGTTGGGAATTGCGTGAAGATATTTATATTTATTTATTTTTTATTGAAGTCACGATAGCCGAGTGGTTGGTTGGTCAGAATTTCGAGTCAAGAGACTCGAGTTTGATCCCCAGGTGGCAGGCTCGTACCAATGAGTTATCAAAAACTTATGTACGAATTATATCGCTGGTTTGGACATAAAGGCGGCGACGGGCTCACCACCTGTCATGTTGTCCCGAAAATGTCTTCGGTGGAAGGTGGGTCGAAGGGACTTAATTGTCTACCCCTGTATTGGGAATGGCATGAAGATATTTAATTATTTATTTATACACTCGGCTATCGTTATATTTTAGATGTAATATTTTATAGAAATAACTATGTTAGTGCTATTATGTGTAATGGTCACTATAACACTGTATCGTGATTTTCATAAGCAACTAAACACTAGGAATGTCCACATGGCAATTCCGAGCGAGATATTTGCCTTAATTAAAACTTGCTCCAGTCCGGTTATAGCAGATAACGATTTCAATGGAACTGTTAATCTGCTTTTTCTGAATATTTTGCCATCATTTAATAACCACTATGCTCTTAACCTTAAACATGTTTTGAATAGTAGTAATTTCATTAATAATTAATAATAGCAAACTATTAATAGCAGTTAGTAATTCTATTAATAACTGGTAAATTATACGTAATTATTACTGCTAAGATTATTACTCAATACATAAGCTACGATAGCCGTGTGTATAAATGGAATTCGAGTCAATAGACTCGAGTTCGAACCCTAGGTGGCAGACTCGCACCAATTAGTATTTTCAAAAGCTTATATACGATTTATATCGTTGACTAGATCATAAAGGTGGCGATAGGCTCTGGTGAGCCATGTCACTTTGTCTCAAAAAATTTCACCCGTGGTCGAAAAGTATTAATAGTCTAGACCTTCGTTTACTCCTGTATTGGGAATGGTGTTAAGATATATATTTTTATCTGTTACTGCTGAATGAAGTCAGGTCCTAACCTTCTCTTGAGCAACTTAAATGTAACGCAATCAGATATTGGTTGAAATATAGAGTTACCAGCTTGATGTAGGCGCGATAATTTTCTGAGATTTAAGGAATTAAAGAAAAAGCCATTAAAGAAATAGCTACCGATCGAAGGCCGAATAACAAAACATAATAACGCACAGCGGAGATCCTATGCAGTTTTTTTTTTATTAAATCAAATCAATTATTCAACGACACAAGAAAGATACATTTCATTTGTATATTTTGATGCAGTCATTTCCAGTAATTTCAATTATCCTTGTAAAGAGTGTCCAGAAGCGGAACATTTGTCTTACAACGGCACTCATTAATTTACGAGCAATATCGCAACGGTACTTCAGATACTGTTAATTGGAGCTTTCTCCATTATCGTCTGATTTCCATATTGATTTTGATAGGAACAGTAATTATAAAGTACGTAAGTAGAAATGTGAAAAATATATGACTATATTTTAGCAGTTTTGTCTTCTCCTGCGATATAAAATCGCATTAAAAGTCGTTAATAAAGATAAAAACTGATATATTGAAGCTTCTTTTACTAAGGGCAATTTTAACTGAATTTCTCTTTTTCTGATCCTATTGGGAGTAACCAACCATATATCACTCGTTCGACGGGTGTGTAAGCATTTGCGACGCCACGTGACCAACGAATGAATTAATGGCCTCTGTATTACATTTCGCTAACGTCGAAATATTGCTATCCGCCTTCGTTCACATTAATTAATGATTTTATGTGTGCACATATAGGTCTTTATTCAGCTTTTCACAAGTACCTTATTTTAATGTGTTCAAAATATTAAAACGTATTTTCTAAACGCCATTAATTTTTCTTTTTCATCGTTATATTACACGTTTTTTATTTATTTACACTTTATTGCAAACCTCGCAAAGAAAGTTATACAAAGGGCGGACTTAATGCCATTAGGCATTCTCTGCCAGTCAACCCGAGGCGTGGAGAAATATTGTTAAGGTGCTTTAAACTGGGTTACAGAAAAAGAAAATCAATATATACATATATATACATATACATACATACACACATATATACATAAATATACATATACATACATACATATATAAAACTTAAAAAACATTATTATGACTGTAATGACCAATCACTAATTCTAACTGACAGTTAGAAGGTGTTCACGTACAAGTCTTTTAAATATCGACTTATTGGTAACTTTTCTGATGTCTTCGGGCAAAGAATTCCAGAGCAGTGTAGCCTGAATGGTAAAGGAGTGACCAACAAAATTGGTAAAGTGTTGCGGGATACTCATCTTGTAATTAGATGAAGACCGCAGGCACCGATCATGAATTGAGCATTGAAACTGAAATTTATCCTTAAGATACGAAGGGTAAGTAGTATCATTTATGATTGAGAAAAGAACAAGCAGAATTCTAGAGTTTCGCCTTTGTTGAATAGTAAGCCATTTAAGACGAGAACGGTATTGTGAAATATGGTCATACTTACGAAGGTTGAAAATATATCTTATACAATTATTAACAAGGCGCTCTAGCTTGTTTAGAAGATCTTTGTTCAAATCACAGTAGCACACATCTGCATAATCAATGATTGGTAAAATGAGCGTCTGGACAAGCATAAGCATAGTTTCCCATGGAAGAAGATTTTTGAGGCGATAGAGCACTCGTAGCGTGGCGGTTACTTTACGGCTAACTTCAGTTATGTGTTTTCCCCAGTTCAAGGTGTTATCGATATGTAGCCCAAGATTTTTAACAGAGCCCGAAAATGGAATCACTGCATCGTTATAACGTATGAAGGGTAGGTTTCCAACATCGACTTTAGCTAGCATTTTAGTACTACCAACCAGCAAAGATTGGCATTTTGTTGCATTCACAGATACTCCAAAGCGTAAGGACCAGTCTGATACTGCTTTCATACAGTTATTTAATTTATTAATTGCATCGTGGAGTTCTTCAATATCAGACTGTACATAAATCTGCAGGTCGTCTGCATACAGATGGTACGAACAATTAATATTAGAAGTGATAAAATTTATAAAAATTGAGAAGATAATGGGAGAAGGTATACCGCCTTGCGGAACGCCACAACCTAGTCCAGCCCATTGAGAGGTCTTTTGTCCCATATAGACCGATTGCTGACGTTATATGAGTAGTAAAGATAATAAAACTAGATCTCATATTTATAACAAAATACTGCAACTTTAATAATTAGACTCTCCTTAAAATTACGGTGTTCATTCAAATAATATTTGGAATATTTGAATTGGAAAATATGACATTATGAAATGGAAAATATGACACTCCGGAAAAAGCAAGTGTTAATTGGATTGGTGCTCACCTTTAGTGATAATGGCTATGGTGTTAACAAATCACACCAGCGGAAAGGCGACATTTAACGACTGCAAAATATTAATTTTAATTTATTCAGACTGTAAGCCCGCTCCAGCCATAGCACTAAATTAAGTAAGCGGAAGAAAGCTCATTTATTTTTGGCCGGATGCGGCGAAATTCACATCCGCGTTAAATACACAACCCGTCGTGGAACGTAGGTACTCTCCCGTTTCGAGTGTTTTCTGTTAAAATTTAATTTGGGGCACAAATTACTGTCTTTTTGTTATTCGCTTTCTGAATTTTAAATGATAGAATTAGCAAGCTTCGTCATTAATTCGCACTTCCGAGTTGAGCTTTATCGGGAATTACTTATTAATGAATAATCAAAGGCTTTGATTTAGCCGTCTACTTACATTTAAACCAAAATAATATTATTTTTAAAATATGTATAACATTACTTAAAGCCCGGCCTATCGCTTTGATTCGGATTTCGGGATTTAATCTTCTCATTTTAATTTTTGTACAGCAATGTAACCTCTTCGATATAAGGTAAGAGCAATTTATGACACAAGATTAGCGTCACTTCGTAAAATTCCATGTTTGATTTGAGTAACACAAAACTTATTACTTCCTTTTTTTTACTTTTACTTTTTTTAGTTTATTTTCGTTTTAAATAACATTTAGAGAATAAGTGTTCCCTCTTATTAAGTGTGTTACTCAAAGTAAAGCCCGTTTTATTATAATTTTATAAAAAAAAAACATTAATATCGGTGTATTTCAAAGCATCCAGTCTAGAAAATTTTCATGTATATGTTAAAATCATATGGGAAGAAACAACTATGTAATTACAAAAGAAAACAAAGTCTGAGCAACAATAACATGTGTCCACATGTTAGACTCCATTCATTAACCCTCGACTGCGGTATCGCGCATCTAAAATACAAGAGAGAGCCAATTAAAGTTGACCCCACGGCTTCGTTCCGCTACTGCACTCTTAATCAGAGAGCAGATACACGGTTAATTAATGTGATACGCTTTTATTTTCGCTACTTAAATTGGGGTTAATATAATCCAAAAATTCGGGCGCTTGTAATTTTTTAATAAGTGAATATTGTGAAATTAATAAATATCCGCGAATTTTGATCACAATTTTAAGGTTTTTGGTGTTGTATTATGGTATTGTGGTACTAATTTTTAGGACATCTAATTTGATACTCTTATTGAAAGTCAAATTTACTGTTTCACCAAGATTTCCTCCAATTTAACGAATATTAATGGGCAAAATCTCAAATTAAAGAGTTTGTTCCTATGAGTGTTCTAGAAAGCGAACCTCAGAAGTAATGTAAATAATAAAATACATGAATCTGTCAATACTCAATTAACAGTACGAAGAAAATATTCACAATAGTATGTTATAAATAAAATAGAAAAAAATATATAGATAGAGTCACGATAGCTACTCTGGGTTGGGTGATCGGAATTTGAGTCAAGAGACCCGAGTTCGATCCCCACGTGGGTGGCTCGTATCAATGGGCTTTCCAAAAACTATGTACGACGACATACAGGCGACGATGGACTCACCACCTGTCACGTCGTCACAAAAATATCTTCGGTGGAAGGAGGCTCGAAAGGACTTAATTATCTAGACCTCCGTATTGTACTCCTGCCTACCCCTATATTGGGAATGACGTGAAGATTTTTATCCATTTTAATAAAATAGAATAAGTTAGACACCCCATGTCTAACTTATTCTATTACACTATCACATATACAATTCCATTTCCAGAATCAATAAATCTTCCTTTTCTATCTTCCTCATTTTATCTTACTTTTTACTTATATTTGTTCAAGTAAATAATTGAAAAAATAGATCAATATACCATAGATGTCTGATGGAGACACGTTTACAAAATTGTTCAATAATAATTTTCTTAATGAGTTTTGTTGCTGCGGAGAATGACGTCATTTGAGTAACTTGTATCAGCCTTTTTTCTTATGGTGGTCTTCAAAATTGGATAATGAAAACTGGTAAATTTAAAAACGCTAGTTCAGTACTAGCAAATAAATTATAATTTCAATTTCGCTCAGTAATTTTCGTCGAATCAAGATCGTATAATTTGTCTTAAAGACCAATTTACGATATTTTTTATCTTCACGCAACTTCCCAACCCGAATAGTCAGAGGTCCAGATAAAGAAGATCTTTCGATCTTTCGACCCACTTTTCACTGAAACATTTTTGGGACAAGGGAGATAGGTGGTGATCCTATTGTAGTTGGATTAATATTATAATATACGAATGAATATCCATGACACGTGTACAAACATATTGATCACATAAATGTTAGTCCCTAGCGGGATTCTAGCCCGTGACTCTAATGATTACTAACTCGGCTATCAGGTCAACCTAAGAAGAAGACTAAGATAAAATAATAAGTAAAGAAATAAATATCTTCACGCAATTCCCAATACAGGGGTAGACAGAGGTCTAGTCTAGACAATGAAGTCCCTTTGACCCACCTTCCACCGAAGATATTTTCGGGACAACGTGAGAGGTGGTGAGCCCGTCCCCGTCTTTATGACCAAGCCAACGATATAATTCGTACATAAGTTTTTGAAAAGCCCATTGGTATGAGCCTGCCACTTGGGGATCGAACTCGGGTCTCTTGACTTGAAATTCCGACAACCCAACCACTCGGCTATCGTGACTTCACTTCATTCATCTAAGTTCCAATTTCCCTACCTCCCTGTGGTACTTCAATGTCAGAGGTCCACATCACTAACAAAGAGGTTCTCAAAACGTTGCGACATCTGGACGTGAACAAAGCCAGTGGACCTGATGGTATTCCAGCCATAGTGCTTAAGACCTGTGCACCCGAGTTGTCTCCTGTTCTGACACGCTTGTATCGCCTCTCCTTGAAGACTGGAATAGTTCCCAAATCCTGGAAGCTTGCTAACGTGCAGCCCGTGCCCAAAAAAGGTAGCCGTGTTGACCCAGTCAATTATCGACCTATTTCAATTACCTCCATACTCTGTAAGATTATGGAGCGTATATTGAACTCGCACCTCTTGGCATACCTAGAACATAACGATCTCCTTAGCGATCGACAGTACGGGTTTCGCCGAAATCAGTCGACTGGGGACCTTCTAGTGTATGTCACACATCTGTGGGGTGAGGCCCTCGAGAATAGTGGTGAAGCACTCGCGGTTTCGCTCGATGTCTCGAAGGCTTTTGACAGGGTCTGGCATGCTAGCCTTATCAATAAGCTTCCTTTATATGGTATATCCCCTGGACTGATAGCCTGGATAGAAGACTTTTTGCGGGAACGGTCTTTGCGAGTCGTTATTGACGGCTGCTCGTCGGAGGCTATGGCGATTAATGCCGGAGTTCCACAAGGGCCTGTTCTGTCCGCAACTCTCTTTCTGCTGCACATAAACGACCTGCTCGAGCCCGGTCTCTTTGGGTATGCAGATGACAGCACAGTTGTGGAGAGATATCTGGCGCGTGTTCAGCCCAGACAGGATCAAGTACAGTCTGCTCGGGAGGCTATGGTAGAGCGTATGAATCTTACATTACAGGCAGTTTCCAACTGGGGCAATACCAATCTTGTGAGATTCAATGCCACCAAAACGCAAGCGTGTCTGTTCTCCGCCAAAAGGAGCCAGTTCACCTTGGCTCCTAAATTTCAGAATGTATCTCTGGAATACACCGACCGCCTCAAGTTACTAGGAGTCGAAATCACGTCAAAGCTTAACTTTGGGCGGTTCATTGAGTCTAAGGCTAAAGCCGCTGCAAGGAGATTGGGAGTTCTTGCAAAAGTGCGGCGTTACTTTACTCCGGGACAGCTTCTGACCCTATATAAAGCTCAGGTCAGGTCGGCTGTAGAGTACTGCTGCCACATATGGGCTGGAGCTCCTAAATATCAACTGGCAGATCCTGACTTGGTTGCTACCAATTTGTCCAGTCTCGAACACAGACGTCGCGTGGCCAGTCTCTCGGTGTTCTACAGGTTACATTTTGGAGAGTGTGCGAAGGAATTACATGAGTTAATTCCCCCTTCCCCTTTCCATCATCGGACAACAAGACGCACGTCGGGTCTCCATCCTTTTGTTGTCGATATACCCTGCATTCGGACGAAGCGTTTTGCTTCGTCGTTCATAATGCGTACAGCAAAGGACTGGAATAATTTGCCTGCATCAGTCTTTCCGTCCGATTACAATGTGGGTGTCTTTAAGAGAAGAGTGAATAGGCTCTTTCTAAGCTAGTGTGCCTACCAACAAAAACTACATCGCCACTTACCATCAGGTGGGATTGTAGTTAAACGCTAGCTTATAATGTTAAAAAAAAAAAAAAAAGACTAAGATCTTGCAGAAAACTGTATAAAGTATAAATTTTACAATTTTTTTTATTTTTTATTATTAAGCGAAAATTTAATATAGAGTGAAACATTTTTCTTGCTCAATTCGATAACGAAGTATTTGACTTGATGTACCACGTTCGCAGCAAAAAGGCATGCGAGGCTTGAAATGCAATATTTCGAGCGGTCTTGTCAGGCTGTCACTCAAGTGTTCACTGTCTGCGTGATCGACATTGCAATTGCGCATATGTAGTCAACTCTTACATAACCTACATATTATGCTAATATTACGAGTGTGTACTACCTACTTTTATCCATATTATATGAATTATACAAACCGCTAAAAATTTTTATAAATTTTTAAACAAAATTATTTCCGGTTTGATAACCGATTTTATATACTAACATTTGGAAAAATTTACAAAAACTGACGATGGCTATCGGAAAACTCTTTTTTCCTTTCTCCAGAGATACGGGAATATTTTCTCTGATTGTATGAGATTACCATATAGAATAATAGACAAGACCTCCATGAAAGAGTGGCGAACAAACCGGTTTTCATAGTGTCGTTAGCTCTGAGGTCCCGGGTTCGATTGCTGGTCTGGTCAATGTAAAAAACACTTCTGCATTTTCTCGGGTTTGTGCGTTTGTGGTAGCTTCGTTGTTTCTGATTCCATGATATAAGTGCTTAAGCTGCTTACTCTAGGATTAAAGCAATGTATGTGATGTTGCCCCTATCTATGTACGTTATAGAAACAAATTGTAACAGAAGGAAAATAAAATGTATGGAAAAAAGCGCGTTTGAGTGTAACTTGAGAAAGTGGAAGTATGGTGATTTCTTATGCTTGATAGAACATCGGGACGCTTTGCCTTATACGTAAAAAATAATAATATATGGTACATTGCGTTTTCGTATAACTTGAGTGGGATGTAAATTAGATGATTTCTTATGCTTGATGTCACGTCTCGGCATTAAAATATTTTGTTTAATGTAATTATTATAAAATTTTTAAATTATTGTAAAAGGCCCGATGGATTAAATAGAGTTTAATATTTATTAAAATGTATTTATTTGCTAGAAGAAAAACTAAAATTTTTCGCAAGCGTAATCTCACATTCTCCCGTCAACCTTCTGTGCCTTGCTGTACCCACCTAAAAATCCTTCTAAAATTCCCAGCCCATAAAAGTGCCTCTTATTAACGATTCAGAAATAAGAAGGGACTTTGTACAAATTTCATGGTGTGATTATATTGTTTACTTTGTGTTTACAGTGTAGAAGTCAAGATATCACGTAGAATATATTCCTAAGAACATTATCATTACAACTCTATATGTTATTGACGTTTATTTAAATAAATAATAATTGATGGCTTTTGTATGGATGGATTAAATTAAAATTAAAGCAGATTGTAAATAATTGCATTTGTAATTTTAATGTCAATCAAAAATTTAATTTTTTTATTACAAAATGTGTATTTTATATCAGGCTCCTAATAAATGCGTACGAGAATCACTAATAATTTGTAAAGTTTTTCTTTTATATTTCCACGCATTTGTCAAAGATGGAAAAAGTATATTTTCAGGAAGCCCCTAACTTAAATGAAGCGTTTACAATGTCATCAAACTTTTCCATCAAGCTGAATGTACTCAGACAAAAGGGGAGCATAAAATAACTTTATTACAGAACTTGTAGTGGGTCCTTTGGGGACTGTCACTCAATCAGTTTGTTGTTTTTACGTGACTGCAGATACAGCGTCTCCAATTACCAGTATCCTGCGGTTTTTGAATACTGCAGAGAGCGATACAGAGAGCAGTAAGACTAGAGCGAATATTCAGTGGGCTTGCTTAAAAATGCTCTGGTTATCTGCTTTAGATTCATGATGTCGATCATTATTAGTCATTTGGTGGCAAAATATCTGCAATGCATGTTCGAGAAACAAAAAAGGGTACTATTTCTAATCATTTGAAAGCTTTTTATTCATGTCAAATAATTACTTGTACGGTATGGCATTCTGGAATATTTTAGAAATACTTTATTATTTATTTAATTGTATTTATTTGTATATATACGTACATATATTGGAGAAAAGAATATAAAGTTCCCATTTGAAGTTCTTAAATATATGTACACACCCTGAAAGAGTATATTGCAATTTGATTTTTGTTGATACATATTTCTATAAAGTATATTATAAATTAACTAAAGAATTCTTTTATTTATTTCATTTTGTATTATTTTTTAATCAAATTTGATTATACGATATAGGGCTTTAGTGTAATATGCGACATATAATATCCGATCCGATCTGAATAATAACATTTTTGTATAAGTAGATTCTTTCAGTTTTATTTTAAACTGTTTTTACTACTATAGTTATTATTTTTATTGATATTAGTATATTATTGTTGGTTAACGCAAATCTGTATTAAAAATTGCGAACAATTTTTTTTACTCATATCTTCACATTTTACCCTATACTGGGGTAGAAAAAAGATACTAGATACTAGTAATTAAGTCCTTACACCTACATTTCACCGAAACCTATTTGAAACAACGTTATAGGTCTTGGTGTCCAAGCTAACGTTATAATATAAATTCATACATAATCCGTAAATTATATACATATATATATATATATATATATATATATATATACATATATATATATATATATATATATATATATATATATATATATATATATATATATATATATATATATATATGTATATATATATATATATATATATATATATATATATATATATATATATATATATATATATATATATATATAGCCACCACCCAATAGCTTCGAAAAAAGGGTCACTACTATCTTGGCTATCTACAATACAAATATTAGTATTTATTTAGTTAATACTTTAAACGTGCGAATCATGTATGTACATAATAGGAATAAAGTCACGCATCTATTGTGCATATTACATGAATTTTGATACAATATAACCAAAAAATAAAACTAGTCAAGTGTGATATGATGAAGTTTGCGAACAAATTTTGCTTGTATGTCTTATCATGTTGCCAATAAGGAGGTTCTGTCAGTCATTAAATGGGAACAATTCTCCCTCGAACGGGTATCTGTTTTATTCCCTCGCTGCATTATGGCTTAATAACAGAGGCTTGTGTGAGTACATCTTTAGTGACTAGAGGAAATTATGAACGAACTTTGCGCGGTTAGTATCGGCAGTCGAAAGGTCGGCTCCACGTGAGCGCTCCAAGTGGACTTTGAGACAATTCTTTTGAATTTCGTTGGTGAACTGCAGAGCAAAGACTGAATTGAAAGACGAGTAAATTTTTTTCTGAACAGACTTTATCTTTCTGTATCAGATTATTTCATCATCTCGTGATCACCGCTAAATAAAAGTTTCTTACAGAAAGTTGCAACTACAACAAAGAGTCCATAATAAAAAAGTAAAGTGATAAAAAATTATACATATGATAGTCGTAAAGCCTATTTGGGCGTTTTTTATGAGGTAGAAATACATAAACATGAAGAATAATTTAATAATTTTATTTCGTTACTCTTTAGGCGTATGTTGGCGGCTTAATAAAATATCACCTCGTCTCTTCCCATGGGTGTTGGGAAATTAGACGAAAGGAAAGCTTGCTAGCGAAATCTCGTGGCCGCAGATAAATAAATAAGTATTTCGGGTGCGATACTTCAGATTAAGAATATAAGGCGTAATTGGACTTTACTTTAAAAATGTATGTAGTTCATTTCATATCTCAATGTTTAAATTAATTATATTCCTTTTGAACCGTTTGTCCTTATCTAAATATGTAAATGTCTCCTCGGAGGTCGCCAAACGGAGGAGACTGAAAAAAAGGCCGAAGGCATTCTCGTTTTTTTTCAATTTTATTTATGTCTTTAAAGGCGACTAAACAGCCTTGTAAATAGAAAAAGCTACCGATAGAAGATGGGATGGGCAGGCGAATGGGAGAAGCCGGGATATCAATTAACCAATAACCCAATAAAAGACAAAACTGTGAACTGAACGGAGAACTGTATCGGGCAGCAGCATCTAACTCTACAGTGTGTGCCACTGCGATCGCCAATTCGCTTGCCATGCGTAACATAATTCTCCTTGGGAGAGACTGTTTATGTTCTGCGGTAGATTTTTAAAGGCCAATATATAGGAATGTATGTAAAAAATTAAAAAGTTTAACGTTATCCAAATTATAGAGTATCTTTAGAAATGTATATATAAGATAAACTCGTTTAAAGTATCAAGATTCTTCAATCCCTCAGTCAAGGTTTAAGAGGAGTAATTTTATGTCTTACATGAAAATTTATGAAGACAAATATGAAAAATGTTGAAAGTGTTGTTTTTATAAGTAGACAGGTGCACCACCTTACCCGTGCATGGCATTTCTACGGCGTTATATTAACATATAAATAAGCTGCGGCCCCTGAAAGCCCGAGTGCAAAACGACATGCGGAGACCGCAACCTTTTTACATTTTTATTACAATCCAATTATTACAAGCAATTATCGAGTCCGCTAGACAGAAAACAAACTGCATATTAAAAAGGCAAATCCAATTTAGCTTTTGATTATCGAAACTCAGTTTGATTAACATATTAATGACGTGACAAGCATTCGTTTCTATGTTTTTATAGCACTCTAAGTTTTAATATTACCAAACATTTTCATATGTTTCAAAACACTTTCGGTGAAAAGTGGGTCGAAAGTATATTTTAAACTAAGTTAAATGCAATTAATTTCCAAAATAGACAAAACAATTTTCAAAGTAGCTTACTTAGAATATAAAAATAATAAATAATCGAAAAGTAATTTATGGATGGAGAAGAGTGTAGAAAAATGTTATTTTTTTCATTTTATTTTTTCCATCAAATATTACAGATTTGGTAGAATTTTTACTAATATTAACATTAGACTGAGCCACAGCAACGCATAATCAGGTTTTCCTAATGAGATTATAAAACTTAATTGTTAAAGCTTAATGATTTTTGTTTTATTTAGCTATAATAATTAGAACTAGTAAAATTCAGTTTGTGGCCTATAATTGTTGGGAAAACTATTTTCGCAAATGTCTTATTTTCGGCAACTATTCTCGCACTTCATAAGTTGCATGTTTATTCACTATATGATGTCGTCTTGTCACAGTGTTCATATAAATTTTACTTATGTACCTACCATAGCATAGTTATGTATACTATATACCACACTGTTCTAGTTTTTGAAATTATTACGTTTATGGTATGTCATGTATGGAATACACGTGACTTGTTACGACGTTGTAGTCGAGCTATGTCATTTCCGTAGCGCGGTTTACCGCAGGCCGATGTTGCAAGTGAGGCAGGCATAGGAACAGATGGTGAGGAACCTATTTATCATCATTCAGTTTTATACATATGACACTTACATGTTGTAAAAGGTTTATTAGTTACCCGAAAAATATTTATCCATAGCTTATCCAAGACACCTAAAAAGACAAGACAGACCATAAAAAATATTTACTTGTCTTTAGACCATCGCCGTGTCAAATTGGCGTACACCCGATATGTTTTCACTGTGTCGCCAGCTTTTAGGTCCCGGGTGTGATTATCGGTTGGTTCAATATAGAAAACCATTGTTTCTATATTGTCTCGGGTCAGGTTGTTTCTTCCTTGTTTTTGGTTCCATAACCCAAGCGCTTTATCTACTAATATTGGACTCAATGGAAAGTATGTCTTCCCTATTGTATATTTATTTACGCATCATTCCTGATTGAGTGGCCAGGGACAGTAGGTTAAAAAAATTAATGTAGTGTATTTATTAACTTAACAGTATGGGAAAGTCCAGTGTACAAGTAAAGTAAATTGCACTCGTCTAAGACATAATAATCGCTACACTTGGCAAACGGTTTTACGATGTCTGTACGAGATACCTCGCACCGTACTAGCATCTTAACTTCCGTAACCTAGCTACTTAATTTTGGTCTACTATTTATCTAAATGTTTATTGTGCTATCTATTGGTATATTGTATATTGGTATATTGTGCTATCTATTGGTCTCTTTTCTGCTGCAATATTGTAAAACTTAAATAAATAAATTTCTTCACACCATTCCCAATACGGGGGTAGACAGAGGTCAAGTCAAGACACCAAAGTCCGTGCGACCCACCTTCTATCGAAGATATTTTTGGGACTACGTGACAGGTGGTTAGCCCGTCGCCGTCTTTAACGATATGAATCGTACATAGGTTTACAAAAAAAAAAAACCATTGGTACGAGCCTGCCACCTGGGGATCGAACTCAGGATTTTAATCGCAATTGCCTTACTTAAAAAAGCCAGTGGTTTTATTAACTTTTATAACTTAGGTTCGGTTGTGAAATAACCACTGCTGCTATGGGACATCAGTCTACAACTTGCAATCTGAAGTTTCATCGAACTTTGTAAATTTTAGTTAGCGTTTTGCACAAACGCGTTCTTGGAAATATCTCCGCGATATGAGCGTTTCATGCCGCGACATCGTTTAAAGCTTTGCAATTAACGTTAACATTATGATACTACTATTTGTATCTTGATACTTATTCAGTTCTTGAACATTTAATATATGAATACGTAAGTGGCAACTAAGGGAAAATACTTAAAATGACAGTGGCTGCCGACGTATGGCGGGAAATCTACCTCAAAAAACTAGACTAAAATGAATGATTCTGCTGAATCTTTAAAGCGTTTTAATAGCGACTGATTAATACGTTAATTTATTATCTACCATACTCATTAAGCGATAGTTTAATAATATATAATTGCTGGCTTATTTAAACATTAAATTACTAACGTTAATGAATATATTTTTACGATCAGCAAAACATTTTTTCTAATAATTAAAACATTATCAAAAATTATTCTAAAATTAAGAACCAAATGGCATTATGTTAAAAGAGTAACCAGTACCTGTGAATGTTATACTGTTACTATTCTTACTTTAAATATATATTTTCTGAAGGTACACATATTCTATTTATGATCACGATTTAAATAGTAGCTATTTATTAAGCATTTTTGTGATTGATGTACATTAACTAATGACTTTAGTAAGCTGCATTAAAGATAAAGAAAACAAGAAATCGCAACCACAGTACAAATTCAGTTCTGCCGTCAAATTCGGTCGGGTGTGATAAAATTCTTTTCACAGCTCACTGAGTTTCATGAATACTAATGCTTTAGGAGTGAAACATAAGTACATAATGCTGTGTATATAACATTGAAGTGTCAATAAAATGTACATTGGGGTGTTGACAATATTATATCACCACGGCATTTTTAAAATTGTCACGTAAGCTGTAGGATATATTGGATAAGAGGGATAATATTGGACCAAAATTAACAGATTTACAAAAGAAAATGACGGGCATCGGAATCTACGGCGTGTGAAATCTGGTGGTGTGTCCTCGAAAAAAAAAACCATAGAAGTGTTTTTTTTTTCGAGGTGAGTTTCTTAGTAACAAAGTAATCCGAGAAAAGCCGAGCCAACTCATGTTAGTGGTCTTAAAGATTAGATTGATGTATGACACAAATATGATTAATTCGAATACACAATTACAATGTTCTTTGTACTGTTACTTAAATGGTTAGATAAATATATTCAAATATAAGAGTAAGTAATTATATTACAGCCGTTTCCAAATTTGGGTCTCTTTGTGCGTATAAAAATCAAGCAACCGAATTTAAGAGCATAATAAACTATGAAAGGTTGCTTTCATTAGCTCCAGTCTCGTGCGTTATAAAACCAAGTTAAGCGGATCCGCAAATTCCAAAAGTAACCTTCATTTTTACGACCGTCATAAAATTTCAAATTTCGCTAATTCGCTACTCAGTGTCGTTGGCTCCTGACACTTTTGTTTATTACAAACGCGACAAAAACAACGTAGTTGTGGGGAAATATTATAATTTAACAATATTGTCCTGGCTTGTTTTCGTAGTGCGTGCGTGAAACGGAGTAATTATTTGTTTACCTCTGTATTCTGTTTTAATATCAAAAATATTTCGTTTGTTTAAAAAAACAATGTATTGGACATATACATATTCTTTAAAGCAAAAATAAATAAATTTATACGGAATAATGACGGTTTATACTGGAGTCATAGTTGTTTATATGTTTATGTATAAGCTCTGCCGATTCTGCCAGTGTAAATTATTTTTTTAAATATGTTTTTCATTTATTTAAAAATGTCATGATAGTGAAGTGGTTGGGTGATTGCAATATGAGTCGAGTACACCCAAGTTCGATCTCCAGGTGGTAGGCTCATACTAATGAGTTTTTTCAAAACTTAATTCGATTTATATCGTTGGCTTGGACTTGAAACGGTGACAGGCTCACCGCCTTCGACGTTGTCCCAAGAAAATATTTACGGTGAAAGGATTTATTTGTCTAGCCATCTGTCTACCCTAGTATTGGGCATGTTGTGAACATATTTTTTATTTAATTTTATATTTTTATTTTTTAATAAAAATGATAGTTTTC
Source organism: Sericinus montela (assembly GCA_029286605.1). Taxonomy (NCBI): domain Eukaryota; kingdom Metazoa; phylum Arthropoda; class Insecta; order Lepidoptera; family Papilionidae; genus Sericinus; species Sericinus montela. The sequence continues at coordinate 3,709,331 of JAGSMR010000040.1, forward strand.
TGCGGTTTTTGATTTTCTTTCTTTTTATTTGGTGGCGGTGGTTTATGTTATGAAATGATCAACCACCGATATCATATTATAGCATGAAAACATCACACATAGGCATGTATATTTATGCGGACAACACAAACGCAAATCTCCGCCCATGCACACACGTAATCTCGTGATGCATAGTGCAGTAGTGTTCACGCCCTCGTATTTAGACGAGTCCTGGTTTAAATCACAAAGTTAAGCGGAAGACTACATGCTGTGCGTAACTTTAACATATTATTTATAATGTATTTTTCATACGTATTTTAATAAAGATGCTTCGATAAATTAAATTTAAACACAAAACAAGTATATTTACGACATACATACAAACAAAGTTTAAACGTGATATCTATATATATTCTATAATATATAGAATTTCTATAGTTTTCTATAGTATGTGAAATAGCCAATAAATCAAACAGGGCGTATGATAACATGTTTTTTTTTTAATAATTTATATGTTAACTATAATTTGATATAATTTTTTTATGTTATGAACATTTAACTTAGATTTGGTTACAAACCTAAAATTAACAAGTACCATACATAATTATGAACTGTCGTTGACTTTTATGAGTCCTAGGGGACTAGGGGGAGGTTTCCATAGTATTTACCTAACATTTTTAAATATATTTTAAATATATACAATCTCTTACTCAGAAATAACTAGCTCTGCCCGCGACGAAACTCAAAATTTCTATGAGATTTCTCAGAGTAAAATCAGCCAATATCAATTTCCGGATCCACAATACTATAAATCTAAACCCTTTAAGTAAATCAGATCATAGAGCTGATATAACCTTCGCTACATTTTATCTCTATGTCAAATATTATCCAAAACTAATCAGTTGTTCTGGAGTAAAAAAGTTTCGTATTATTAATTGTAGTAAAATGAATTCATAGAAGGAATAAGAAAAAAAAATTAATAACTGATTACTTCAAATGAAAGATATAACATTCACAATATTCAGAATATTAGTGATTGTATACAGATGCTTTTAACTTGTGACGGTGCCAACATCTATGATAGTATAGTAAAATAATGTCACATCCATCGTGCTGCCCTCCACAAGACTGACATAGCTTGTGGCTATCCTATGTAAACGAGATATTGTGAGACGTGTACAAACACCTTGTTAAGTATATATTTATTTATACAAAATATGTACTTCACAGAAATGTATACGTCGTATGTCATGATGGAGAGGGATAATTTTTATGTTAGTTAAATCTCTCTAAAACGACTGAAATTATTTGAATAGATTATTTTCATTATTGTTGATCCCGTGGCTCATGTAAATTTGTTAAATAATTTCTTGACGTAGTGTAGAGTGGTTTTTTTGAAAATTTTAAAATAATAACCTAAAATCGGCGACTAAAACAAAGTAATTGCTATGGTACGAGTACAAACAATTATATTTATGACAAAAATTACATACATTTTAGCAGAATTAGTGCCTTACCCTCCGCTTTGAAGGCTGGGTGACTATCAACAAGGGATAAATAGTTAAACTTAAGAATAATGTAACGAAAACGACCTCGGTGGAGAGTGAATACCGATTTTCATGGTGTCGCCAGTTCCTTGGTCACGGGCTCGATTCCCGATCGGGTCATTGTAGAAAACACTTTTTCTACATTTTCTCGGATCTTGTTGTTTGTGGAGCTTTCCATAATACAAGTGCTTAAACTGCTTTGGGTATGTTGCTCGATAATATAATGGCGATATTGCTATCGGAAGGAGCCAAGGGCTTTTCGCTGGAGGTGAGATTTTGACTGAGATCGAGAGTTTTACGGACAGCTGTATACATCGTTGCTCCCGGAAAGTGCTACAACGAAGGCGTGAAGTAGAAGCGTGGTTGTCTTGTTTTTCTAAAAAGTAAATAACTGCCTATCGAGAACTATAGACTTATAGCACTACTAATCCGTCACTACGTATTGTATTCGAGAGTCATTACGAATCCTCCAGCAAGCAAATTTGACGTTTTCTAACCTCCTGCATTTAGGCGGTATTACAAGCTCTTCAACGATGCCAGATAGACTATAGGTATATTTCTAAGTGTTGACATACTTATAACATGAGACTAGATGAGATGTGTATCCGAGTACAGAATCAGTGCATGAAATCTAATTACAGAAAGGTGTAAGCTAGAGTGACGCCGAATTCCCGAAACTCTTCACAACTTTGGTAAGCAGTGGTAAGGAGTTGATGGATCAGCACGCTGAAGTTGCTATAAATCGTAGTCACGACCTGCACAACATTACGGAGAGTCGATGGATGCAGGTGGCTCGGGACCGTTTTTTAGGGAAATCTTTGAGGGAGCCCTATGTTTAGTCGCTTTCAGACATTTGATTGGCTATAAAGAAGAAGAATGAATAAATTTTCCAAGTATAGATTCCTACATTACACGGCTATTTATTATTATGATAATGTCCTCTGTTCTCTCTTCTTCCAGACAGTTTTAAATCTTATTTACAGTAGTCGTCGAGTATTTAAATTCTTCAATACCTTCTTGATTATTGTTTCTTAAGTCATAATAAAACTTAACTGCTGTTATTACTAAGGTAGATAACATTTTAATTATGAGAACGATTAAACATGATATCAGGTTTATGTTAATAATTAATTAACATCGGGTGCGGGACTTATCTTGTCTACCAAGAAACTTAACTCAATATTTGTCTTACTCCCCCGTGTTGAAGTTCTGTCCACGAATAGTTATTAGCTGCTACCTACGACGTTAAAGTTTTGCTTGTTCTTATAATATTGGATTACGTTTCTAAATGAGTTATAAATGAGTTTTAAATCAGAATGATAATTTACGTGACCGTTATTTTTTATCCTTATTACTCAGAAAAATGTAATTGTTTTTAAGTAAATATATAAAATAAATATCTTCACGATCCCAATACTGGCGCAGACAGAGGACTAGATAATTAAGTCCTTTCGACCCACCTTCTACCGAAGATATTTTGGGACAACGGGACAAGATATTTATTATTTTAACGTGACATGTGGTGAGCCCGTCGCCGTCTTTATATCCAAGCTAATGATATGAATCGTACATAAATAAATGTATGTCTTCACGCAATTCCCAATACAAGGGTAGACAGAGGTCTAGTCTAGACAATTCTCTTCGACCCACCTTCCACTTACCACTATACCGAAGATATTTTCGGGACGTAACAGGTAGTGAGCTCGTCGCCGTCTTTATGTCCAAACCAACAATGTAATTTGTAAATAAGTTTTTGCCACCTGGGGATCGAACTCAGGTCTGTTGACCCGAAATTTCGACCACCCAACCACTCGGCTATCGTGACTTTTTACGTTACGCTTTTTTTTGTTTTAAGTACATATTAATAAATAAATAAATATCTTCACACAATTCCCAATACAGGGGTGGACAGAGGTCTAGTCTAGGCAATTAAGTCCCTCCGACCCACCTTCCACCGAAGATATTTTCAGGACAACATGACAGGTGGTGAGCTCGTCGTCGTCTCCAAGCCAACGACATAATTCGTACATAGGTTTTTTAAAAACCCATTGGTACCTGCCTGCCACCTGGGGATCGAACTCGGGTCTCTCGACTCGAAATTCCGACCACCCAACCACTCGGCTATAGTGACAATTTAAATATATCAATATGTTTCTATTTACACGCCGAACTATTTACTTTGAAAGTTACTAAAACAGTGCATAAAAAATCAAAGTTGCGGCTTTTGGTAGCACTACCAGCGTGACGTGGATACATCTTGTGTTGTGTCCCTTTCCTGGTGTTGCGGATGGACATAGGTATTTGTTCTCAGATAAATTGTATCCTCAACACTAGTTTTTATGTTTTATGTTTTTTCAAAATAGTTGCCTATACAGTAGGCATCATACGAGTAGATGCAAATGTCACCCTAATGGAAAACTTCTTAGTGTCTACAGTGTGTTATTTGAATGTGTAATCCACGTTCGTACTCACGCGTGCCAAGGGTTTAGGGGATTAGGAATAGTGGGAGGAAATCGCTAGGAACATCTGAAACATTTCACAATATAAATGTTGTACCCTCTAGATGCTATATCCATGTACATCTATGGTTATACACAATGTAACATTATATATTCTTCTTTGTTTTTTATTTTTCATAAATATTTATTTACAGAAAAAATTATGTTAATATTTACAATACTTATTAACTAAAAACTATTATAATCGTAGAGCCCTACTCCTCGTGGCATGGTACCAAGAACGCTGGCTGCATTTCCACGTTGAATGGCTAGACTTAACCGTTGAGCGAGAAAAGAACCAGCCCTCTTGTCACCAGCGGCAACGATAAGTCGCGGATACAATTCCTTTAGAAACTGCATCGCGCGGGGACCCCACGGACCGATTGTCTCTACGGCAAATGGAACAAATATATAGTCTCCTTTCAAAGACTCATATTTACGCCATTTACCCGATTCAGCTGCCTCTGATGCCGCCCCGACCCTTATCGAAGTACCCTTGATATGAGAGGCCGCTAATGTATCGACGCAAGTTGCGTCCCACACAAGAGCTTTGCCTCTCTCCCAAGGGACTAAAGTTAAGCCGTCGGGTCTCTTACCATCCCCCCTAAATATTCCACAAGGCTCTAAAACCGATGGAATATTTATGGAAACAAGAGCCCTTCGGATGACCTCATTCAAAGAACCGTGACGAGATAGTCTGCCGGCACTTTTTTGGCATGAAAGTCCGTGGAGGCCTAACTCGTCGACGTCGCTGCCACAAGGACATCGATGTGGTTGACAAATCGATGCTCCCAATCGTATTCCTACAGCTATACGTAAACTTTCGTTATCTAGTAATGTACCAAGGTTACTTGATGGTAAAGCATGTAGCCAGTAACTGGATTCCTTTGTCGAAACACCTAGAAAGCGGGCGCGGTCTCTGTCACAGTGAAAATTGTTCAGTAAGCATTTCTGCACATTCTGAATCAACGGGATATCCCACCGTTTTTGTGTGTTAGGTTCCAGTGGAATATCCTCGCCGGGACAGAGACGTAACCATGCTTCTCTTGCCTCGTTAGTTAAGGTCAAGTCCAAATCATTCTTAAGAATTTTACGTGACAAATCATGAACACTCTGTACGGAGGCAAGGAAAGCCGGCAGCGCAGTATTTGAAACCTCTCTTATACCGATACCTCCAAATCTAACAGGCAAAGTAGCTTGAGTCCAGCTAGATGAGACCAAAGATAAATTTAGAATTTTTTCCAAAGCTATTTTGAGATTAAGGTCAATTTGTTTTAAAAAATCAGAACATTTCCATGCTGGACTCGAGCGGAGTAAATAAGTAAATTTAGGAACAAGAACGCAATATTTTAAAATAGTAAGCGCTATATGAGAATTTAGAATATACAGTTTATTAACATGTTCTAAAAATTGATCAAATTTTAGTTTCAAAAGAGGTTTCATACTCTCTATAAATAACGGCGCTCCAAGGAGGTAAAGAGAATCCGCCTCAGTTACTTTAATGCCAGGAGATATATTGTTAAAATTTTGAAACAAACTGTGTCTATGAGAAGACAAACAGTCAGGAATGAAAAGTTCACATTTAGTATTATTTAATTCAAGGCCAATTTTTTTAAAATTTTGAATAATTTTTTGAAGGTCATTTTGCACGTCATTTGGCTTTCCTCCTAGGGTTCCGTCATCTAGGTACCAAACATTGAGTTTGGATTTCAACTTTGAAATAATCGGTTGAATTCCCAAACTAAACAATGCTGGGCCCAGTGGATCACCCTGCTGAACTCCGACGGCTGAGTCAATTAAGTGATTTTCGTAAAATAAATTAGAGTTTTGACTGTAACATTGCCAAACGTAATGGTAAATTTCCGGGGTATGTTTCGCAACCTCCTTCAGCAGGGTTGATCTGTCGAGGGAGTTAAAGGCATTCCTAAGGTCAACTTTCAAGAGAACATCTGTTTGATAATTTGTTAAAAAAGTACGCACTGAATGTACAGCTGCCTCACAACCTCCTCTGCTACCGAAGCCTAACTGAATAGGCTGAAATTTTGACTTTAGATCGGAGGTTATGTGCCTACATGCTAATTTAGAAGTTAAAAGTCTAAAAGTGGAACCAACAGCTATAGGGCGGATACCATTATCTTTTTTTTAAAGGCACATAACCTTGCTCCATATATGATTTTAACAAAATTGGGATTTAAATTGCCAGAAAGCATAAAATTACTTAATTTTGTTATGTCGCCCAAAAGAATTCGGCCGGCATCACCGGCGGACGCGCTTACAAGATCTTTCAGATGTTGAGGCGTAATTCCGTCAATGCCGCCGGCAGAGCCATTTGAGAAAGACATAATTGCCTCTAAAGTATCTTTTTCTGAAACTTGTAATGGCTGATAAGAAGGATCAGGAGGCGACGGTGGAAGCAAGGAGGAATTGGCCTTAGGATGCTTCTGATGTAAGCTTTCAAGGGTGTCCGCATTGTGAGGTGCCAGGATATCGTCTGAAAATAAAATACGCGATGCGTTTTTTAAATCACCATCCATAACTTTAGACTCGACAACTTTCTTTAAATCAAAATTGTGTGGTATTGGAGCTATGGATGTATCAATCGGTGAATCAAAAATTTGAAAAGAATTGTTTTTAAGCTGGGACGTAATTGACTTACGTCCCGTTTTGTTAAAATGAAAATGAAAATAAGCAAAGTAAAATAATTTTTGCCAACTAGTTACAATGTTAAAAGTAAAACAATTTTGAATGGTATTTGATAAAGCTTTAGCTAGCTGCATCCTCGCACCTCTAGGAATCCTCCTAAGTATATAATGAATTGAATAATGAATTTGGTCCGGAAAATTTTGAAAATTGGTTTGTTTTATTTCTCTGATTGTGCCATGAGAGGGGACGGGAGGCTGTGAAACCGAAATTGACTGTGGATGACAACGTCTAATATGTATATTTAAACCTCTTTTACCTTTAAAAAGCCTACCGTCCGAACAATTTCGACATTGTAGGAATTCCGGTTGAGAGTTGGTAGGAGCGATATTCATTAACTAATTATTATATTTGAAATAAACTTAAAGTTGCTAAGTTCTGCTGCGTCGCTTCTAATCAGTTAGGACGGACCACAGAGTGTAGACCTTTGATCAGATGTAGGCATGCCGTACAGCGCACTAAAAGTAAAAGTAATATTTGAAATACAGACATAATTATTGTATATTACATGAATATTAAAATACTTCCCAGGTTTTTCCAAATATTTAAGAAATATACTTATTCCTTGACAGTTGACAAGCTCCGAAATACAATATTACCACGATTGACAAAAATGTATCTGAAATCATAAAAACCTTTTAATATCCCATTTATTTAAATTTTATCAACTTTTTACTATAGTTTTAAAACCTAAAAATAGTAAAAATTATTAAAATAAATTTATTTAAATATACTTACTCTTGACACTTTGACAGACGTCAAAATTTTATTTACTATGGCAATTAATACTTCTTTGTTTACTATGGCAATGACCTAAATTTTATTATATTATGAAATAGAATTAAGTAGTATTTTTTACACACTAAATTATTTATCATTAGTGCTTCTTTATATTAACTATTTTTATTTTTTGTGGGTCGTGTAGAAAAAGCTCTTAAGTTGACGTATAGTACTGTAAATAATAAATAGTGCTTCTTTCGAAGTCCAGCTGCTTGAAAATACTATCATCTGTGTTAGTAAATATGAAATCGAAGATTCATGTGGTATAGGTATAGCTATACTTTTATCTACGGCCTTCTATACTTTTAACCCATTTTGATTGTTATTCTCTTTCTTACTTCCTTAAAGGAGGCTATAGAATTATCTCGATTCCGACATATCAAGACAGAGGCAACAGTATTATTACTCTTTAATTTATATAATCACATTTTTACTAATATTATCTACAGTCACGGCTACTCATATTTGTAAAATAAATTTTCCCTTTATTTCAATATTGCAATGAGAAAATATTCAAGTGATAATAAATAAATATCATAATAAAACCTAATAAATAACATAAATAAATACATAAATATCTTCACGCAATTCCCAATATAGGGATAGACCGAGGTCTAGTCTAGACAATAGTGCCTTTGACCCACCTTCCACCGACATATTTTCGGGACAACGTGACAGGTGGTGAGCTCGTCACCATCTTTATGTCCAAGCCAATGATGTAATTTGTACATAGGTTTTTGAAAAACTCATTGGTGCGAGCCTGCCACTTTGGGGATCGAACTCGGGTCTCTTGACTCGAAATTCCGACCACCCAGCCACTCTGTCATCGTGACTTAAGTGATATTTACACTAAAATATTTATTTATTTATGTATGTATATTGTATCGCAACAGCCTAAATATCTGTCACGTTCTCCCCAATAAGCTCCAGTAAATGTAGGTCGAACGGATTAAACTACCTAGACCTCTGGCAACATTAGTAATGGAAAATGCGTGAAGATATATATGACTATTATTTGCTCAACCTTAAAAATAGAACGCCTTTTTGAGCTGTATTAAATAACTTTTATTTTAAATTTCTGGTACTTTACGTATTAGTATTCATTGAAGTCAGTCAATTTATAAAAGTATTTTCGCTCATCCGACCGAACCTGACGAGATTATGGACTGTGTTGAGTGGTTGCTATTTCCTTCTTCCCCTCATTTCTTGCTTAATAGCAGAATGATTTCTGTATAATGTTTTAGAAATATAGGGATACATTAAGATGTTTTTGTGACATGATTTCTTAACTTTTTATGCCCTGTTAGTATAATATTATATTTTTTACTATGTATTACAAAAAAAGTTAATTTCACAATATGAAATGTTCACGCATAGTTCCTGACCGGGTAGCCAGAGGGAACAGATGGCCGAGAGTCACGATTCATACATATTTCGCTTCTTTCAAATTCATAATTTTCTTCATACACGCACGTGTGGTCATCTTACGCTCTCTTCTTTGAGCAATTTGTTCACACGGTCTTCGAAAGTTAGTCTCGGCCTGCCTTGCCTAATGCTTGCACAATAAAATTATTGTTAGCATTTATGCTGCATATTTCCTTTACGAAGCACGCATTCATACATTTTAGTGATAAGATCGTCTTTTAAACGGACTGCCAAGGCAACGCCGCACAATTTACGATATTTAATATTTTGAATAGGTTCGAAATATTCATTGAATATATGAAAGACTGCGTTCAGCTTACTTTACGCTTTTACTGACAGGCCAAGGTTTCGTTGCTATATAACAAGAATGGTACCAGCACTGCGTTATGTATCGAAAGGCGTGAACTTTTCACTAGTATTCTCTCTGATATCCTTATCATACCAGAGTTAGGAAGTATGTAGCTTAAACATACTTTCTTCTTCTCCTAAAGGATTCAAATGCATTGGCAATACTTTGGCAATGAAATCATAAGAGAAACAACGTTACGTATATACTTTTTGTACACTTTTTTATTACTTTAAGATCATTCTATATAGGAATAAATAAAAATATTAGAGTCATATACTAATTCCATATAGTTAAAACGTTAAATAATGAGAATAAATTTAAAGTAATTGAATTTCAAGTTAAAAGTTAATAATTAATTAAAGTTGGCTGCGGGTTTGTCTTGTCTACTAAAGAACTTGGCTTGACTCAATATTTGTTTTGTCTCCCGTGTTGAAACTCGGTCCTGGCCAAGTTATTGCCTGATTATACCTCAATCACAAAGATTTTGACTTGATCAAAATATAAATTTATTACAGTATTATGTCATTTTAAAATTAGTTTCATCTATGTATTTTGTTATCCTATGTTGTAAAATAGCTAAACTGGTGAAGGTTTTTAAGCATCTATTAAATAAATAAAAAGTTGTTAAATAGCGACTAATCCCGGGTTCATGCAGAGCCTATATTTTATTTGTCGTAGTGTTTTATCACACAGGCATGACTCTTCGTTAGTTCATGCGGGGTAACATTAAAATAAAAAATAATTAACATCATCGTCATAACCTTTATAAATCACTCCATTGATTAATAAAACCGGACAGACATTCTTTGTTACGTAATATTTAGTAATTTGTGAATAGTATGTATCAGTAACCGCGACGCTCAGACCGCTTGTGGAAGGTCTTAACAAGATCTGATTGAGACTAGACTCGGTAACTGTAGAAGTGTTGCTCACTCTTTAAGACCAGACTTGGATTGGATTCGATATTAGTAAAAGTTGGGTTTGGTGTGACTATCGGGGACTATAGGTTGCAGGCCACTACGGTGTGTATCCCCGATGTTATCACATTTGTGTGTCATGTGTAAGCTTAGCGCACATTTTAAACATATTTATATTTCTGTTGGTGAGTGACAATACATTAAATAATGGCCGTTTGTCTCGTTTAACCATTTGACGCCAAGTATCCATCCCAAGACTTCTTAGATGGAGAAAGGACCCATCACTATCCAGAAATATTGTACTCAACTGAAATTCACTTTTGGATTCGCGTCGTGCTGATTACAGCACAGAAGAATTGAATATTCTGATCATATCGCAATGCAATCGTAAACGTAGAGTACGAAAACGGAATAAGAAATCACTCATCTTTAACCGAATAAATGTTTAGTAAACAGACAAACTATTGATATATTAGTGGTATGCGTGTAATTTACTGGCAATATTAGACGACCCGATAGCCTGTTTGTGGTAGGGACAATATCTAACACCTCACACTAACAAATCTAGTCAAGTTCTAGTCCCGCTAGGGGAAAACCTCTATATGATAAATATCAATGTCTATACTCGAGTCATGGATGTTTATAAAAATTTGTATATATTGTAAGTATATACTTATATATAATTTGTCGAAAGCTTGTGCACCAAAATAGCAATAAGCTCACCACCTGTCACGTTGTACCGAATAAGCTACAGTGAAAACAGGCTCGAAAGAACTAAAATGTTTTGACCTCTTACTACCCTTGTCTAAATGATTGTCTATTAATTTTGTAAATCCAAATGGTTTATTTTTATGATTAGATCACTTTGTATCTGTTGCAAGACTTTTTGGACACAATGTAAAGCGTTCTATTATTTAGGTCGACCTTTTCCGAGTTTCAGGCAGCGCACTAAACAAACAACGTCGTTATACTTTTTTGTGAATTGTGCTACGAGTAGTAAGTTGAGGACATATTTTCTTATTTGTTACATGAATACAAAAGTCATAAATATTAAGTTGTGATATTTTTTTATTACTTTCACGAGAAAAATACTTAAGGTTCTTATAATAATAATGTTTATTGAAAGCAAGTTAACAAACGTAAGAAAAATTTATGAAGGCGAACGAAATCTGCAATATAGTACAGAGTACACTCGGTGATATTTTGTACTTTCCGAATCATAAAAATCACGGTTAAACTATGAAAATACTATAAACTGCTACCAGAATTTTTGATTTTTTTTCTTAATATCTTGGAGGACAAGCAAGTATGAGTCACTTGGTAATTATTTGCTTAAATTTATGTTTTAACTTACAATTTTTGGCAGTGCACATTTTTTTTTGTTTTGCCAGGCAAAAACAGAAATCAAGGAAACAAACAATACCAAATTAAATCCAGATTAATCAAGATAAAAAAGCTAATTAATACTGATATCACCATTGTCATTTATAAAGAGAGAAAGAAATACATTTAATTACGACGAGAACTAATCCACAAAATGTAGAAATAGCAACATAAACACACATATAAATATACATATATAGATAGGAACAACATTACATTCATTGCTCCGATCCCAATTAAAGATGCTAAAGCACTTGTGGTATGGGAATCGAAAACAACGAAGGCACCACGAACCAAGAAGGAGGTGTTAACCCAGACCCGAGAAAATGTACAAAAAGTGGTTTTTCTAAATTGACCTGACCGGGAATCGAACCTGGGACCTCGAGATGGCGACACCTTGAAAACCGCCACTTTACGCCACTCGTCCACGGAGGTCGTCGAAAACAACAACAAAAGGTAAAGAAAAAAAACATGAAAATAAGTAGGCACTTGTCATAAATTGGTTTCAAATCAGCATAAATGCTCATTTTTTTTAATGTAAAAAAACCAGCTCTGTTTTTCAGTTGATACCGTATGGTAACGTCACGGAACATATTTTCAACAGGCTGACAACTATAGGAAGTAGTAAAATATAACATAAAAGTATAGTATTACTATAAAAACAAAGGGTAACAAAACACAAAAAATATATATAAAGATAAAAATAAATTTAAACAAAACAAGTAATCTAATAATAATAATCTAAGGCGACAATTCTATTACTCGTTGATTTCTATTACTTGATGACAAAACTATACATCGAAACCTACAATTTAAAAAATAGATAATCAAATCGTAATTTCATCGATTTTTTTTATATATAGACTAAATGACCTGAAAATTGCTTTTTGAAATATGAACTTGCAAGGAAAAAAGATCTTTGGACGTTACACATAAAATTATTCACATTTTATGAGTTGTTGTTTGTGTAGAAGAAAATATCATTTTCGGTTTTGTTTACTTCATATATCATACGACAGCTATAACACGTTGCTTCTCACCATACTGTCAGAGACGCAGTAGCCACGCCAGCATACGTTGTGCTATAACCATAAAATTTTATCGCTTTCGATGCTGAAATGATACATGAAACAATCTAAATTACAGCCTCATATACTTGGCAACACGCCAGTATTTTGGTAATGACAGGGCAACATAATTTGTAACTTTGTCTGTCATCTTAAAAGTTCGACCGTAACTTTATCCGTCTCGTCTAAAATTACACCCAACACCTATAGTTTTGTTTCGTTAAAACTAAATAAAAAAAAAACAAATCATTAACCACAATATTCAGATGGTTGGGGAATTAGAGGTAAGCTAAAGTGTGCTTTGGAAATTTCATATATTTTGTAGCGCTGGCTTCGTAAGTTCTGCAGCGGAAGTCTGTGTTACGGAAGCTACCACGCAGAGTAACACCGAAAATATTCCTGCCGAGCAATTTTGAGCTTCTTCTTTTGAGTGAAGGAACACGTCTCAGGTTGTTAAGGCATAACTGGTAAGACCTACTGGTACGATATATACTTTAGCCTTAAAGTTTTGGGGTATACTCGTCAAGAAGATGTGGCGTAGTTGCCCGCCCAGTTAAATCCGTCTGATAGACATATTGGTTGTAGGGTCAAAGTTGCATTTGTTCAGTCGGAAAATTTGTTCCAGATTCCTAACTACAACCGACATTGGTCTGTCGTAGACATTAGGCAAGATATTCGTGTTATTTATGGTCACCTTAAAAACAACTTGTTGAAAGATACTATTATGGTCATTAAGCACAGTGCTCAGCTCCTCTAGCGACCTTCTTGCCAATTCTTGAAAATCTAAGTGTAAGTTGTTTGTTGGCTATTGCTGTTGATACCGTATCTCTTTGCAGTTGGATTGGTTTTATGTATATGGTATATAGTTCTGTTCCCAGATTATCATAGTATAAACACCTCAAAACTTCGATGTATCGGGAGTCTACCTGGCACCACTTAAGAGATAGTAGATTAGATTAGACGAGTTGATTTCCGTAACAGCGACAGTAGCATCGCACCAATTTCGATTATGTTGAAGGCTTTCTCATTTCTCATAGGCGTTTACATATGATAGACCCGGTATTACAGATTCACCTTAGACGACATTTCATGGGATTAAAACGGAAGAGTTTACAGGTCTAACATTCAAATTGGGAGAAAGACGCATCGCAGCGGTGGAACACGGACGGGGGACGGAGGGGGTGCTTTCTCTCCCGAGGTGGGGCTGCTTTTGGCGGCCAGTCGCGGGTGTGTGCGAGAGCGTTCCCGTAGCCTCGCTAATATGCGGCGATGTCGGAACACCGTGTGGTTTTAGTCGATAGATCCCTCAAATCACCGATATCCCCGAAATTTTCACCCGAAAATACGAAAATACTTAACGAGAGGATATCGTTAAGTATTTTCGGGTGGTTATTTCACGATAAAAAAATAAAAAAGAGTGTTTGTTAAACTCTTCCTCCCCTCCGTGGTCGAAATGTGGTCGGCGCCGGAGCCAAAGTCGAACTTCATCGACCACGTGGGTTTGGAGGCCAAGGAGATACCTAGGAAGGATATGAAAGCATTCCCTTGGCCCAGCCGACATGCGGCGATGGCAGAAAACACCCTTAACGTTGGTGGTTGGTAGGTTACATTACCCATCCTTGCCCCTGCGGAGACTCCACCTTTAAAAACAAATCTGTTTAATAAATAAAAATAAACTGTTGCTATTTTATGCATTTTAGAGCTCTTACCCAATTTTATCCATTAAGTTGTCACTTAATTTTGAACATAACAAGTGGTTTACAGTGGTAGAACCACGCATCAACTTTTTTTGTAGCATGAATGGGCCGGCTCGACCGGAGAAGTACCACGACCTCACAGAATACCGGCGTGAAGTAGAAGTATAACAAATTTCTGCGTTTTGTCTGGTGAGTGCAGGTAACCGGAGGCTCACACACCCCCAATTATGGGGGAGGGGGTGTGTGAGCACCCAGAGGCATTGCACCCGCAATGCCTCTGGTATTGCGGGTGTTCATGGGCGGTGGTAATCACTTACCATCACGTGAGCCACCTGCTCGTTTGCCTCCCTTTTCCATAAAAAAAAACAAACACACACATTTTTTACTTATTTTAACACAATCTTTTTTAAAGTATTTTTTTAATTAATTGATAAAGTACAAAACTCAATTAAAACATTTCTTGTAGTATCAAAATATTTCGTCGTAAACGAATAGAAGTAGTTTCAATAAACTTTGCCAATTACACTCTTACCCTACAGCCGAGTGTATTTTCTACAGATATTTACGTTTATTGCTAAGTAACACGACTAAGGTACCGCTTTACGGCTGGGTCCCAATGCCAAGTAGTTGCATAAACCTTTTTCCCAAACCGATCTTTTACTTTCCAACTCAAAATATATTACAACCTTCACTTTTTATTATATTAAGCAATTATGATATGCGTAAAAAAACTATGATAATAAACTTTTCCGTTTTTCTATTTTATGAAACTTTTATCTTCTTTCTGTTACTTTGTTCGTATTTTTTATCTATATAAAGTTGAAAATTACGTTGATAAACTTATATAACAATAATTTTAACAAAATAACGATATCGATTACCCCCACAAGTGTTTGCCTCTAAACATACGTAAATGTACATATATACAATACTCATGATTGTTGTCTCTTTGTGGAACTTCACCTTAAACACATTAAAATTAAATAAAATATAAAATATCTTCACGCAATTCCCAATACAGGGGTAGACAGAGGTCGAGTCAAGACAGTTAAGTCCCTTCGACCCACCTTCCACCGAAGACATTTTCGGGACAACGTGACAGGTGGTGAGCCAGTCGCCGTCTTTATGTCCAAGCCAACGATATTCGTACATAAGTTTTTGAAAAACCCATTGGTACGAGCCTACCAACTGGGGATCGAAATCGGGTCTATTGACTCGAAATCCGACCACCCAACCACTCGGCTATCGTGACTACTTAAAATTCACTTTTATTTATTCCACACTTATTGATATTAAAATACCTGACCGGTTTCGCCTTTACTGCATTATCAATGGTTTCTTATTACAATTATGAATGTACAAAGTTTAGGTGACACTTACATATAAATTTGTTTGTGTAAATTGAAAAATAATTAATAATTATGCAAATATTATGGAAGGAATGGTTTGTAGAAAATAAATTAATTACCAATTTACCAGCGTTCTGATTCTCGATTAGAACATTAATAATTTCTCGTTTAAAATTAATTTTGGTGTCTTTCAATAAGTCCACTGACAGAAACTTATTCTTATAATTATGGAAACTTCTACATATGCTCTGAGACCGGAATTAGTTCGCGAGGTAGGAATATAAAAGAGTTTAGAAGGATGTCACGATATTATGTTGCGGGCACCGAGTAACAAATTTCGTCAACCAAATCTGAACAGTTGTACATACTATTACAGATATGAAATAGAACAAGTTCATCCGCAAGGCTTCGTCTTGATTTTAGAGATAACTATAGAAACAATGCATATATGAATTATAAAAAAAATGTTAAATCTTTAAGAGTATGTAGCACGTACGGGTAATGTTATATACATTTTTCCATGAAAGTTCAATAATAAATATACTACGATGGGCTTACCACCTGATACGTTGAGTGAATTAAGCTTTGGTGAAAAGTGGCTCGAAAGGACTTACTTGCCTAGACTGTCTATCCAAGTTCTGTAAGAATGCAAAAATAATCATACGAACAAATGAATTTTCCTCTTAGCTCAAACAACTTGCTAATACTTGAGCTGGTGGTAAATAGCTACTGCGGTCTATGACATGGGCAAACCACTTCATTTGAGTTGTGACCCCCCTTAGATATAATGCCAGAGTTCCTTCACGAGAACCGAGTTTGATCCCCATGTGACCAGATCATGGGTACTAATGTTTTTCAAAAACTTATGTACGATTTATATCGTTGACTAGGCTATAAAGACGGCGACGGTGTCTGTCACGTTCTCCCGTAAGATATCTTGGGTGGGTGGGTCGAAGGGATTTAATTTTTTAGACTAGACTTCTGTCTACCTTTGTATTGATTTATATACAGCGTAGATACTACAATAGAAAGCTGGATCGTAGTAAGAAGAGCTTAAGGCTAGTTATTAAATTAAAGAGAAAAAAGTTCAGCATAAATATGTTTAAAAATCAATAAAATTGCATATTAAGGCTAGTTGTTCTGAATGGCTTATCCAAACACACAGCTTTAAACATTTATGTCATAACTATGACGGTTTTATAATTAAACACCTATATATTTATGTTGTCCTTGTCCCAAGGATGTAAACTCGTCCGTTCGTTGTACGTATGTTCGCGACATATGATAAAAGTTTTTACAACTTCTAACAAAAAAATCTAAAAATCAAATTAAATCATTAGTTCATCAATAATTACAGTCATTTTATCACAGTTACGTTTGGTAAACAGTTGAATAAATATCTTCACGCTATTTCCAATGCCGGGGTAGACAAAGACCGTCCCACCTTTTACTGAAGAAATTTTTTGGGACAACATGACAGCAAGACAGGTACAGTGTATCGTGATCTTTATGTCCAAGCCACATAAATCGTGCACAATTTTTTGAAAAAACTCAATTATGCGAGCCTGGGTGTCGAACTCGGGTCTCTTAACTCGAATTTCGATCACATCACCCAACAAGTAAGTAAGTCACGAGAGCCGAGTTGTTGGGTGGTCGGAATTTCGAGTCGAGAGACCCGAGTTCGATCCCCAGGTGGTAGTACCAATGAGTTTTTCTAAAACTTATGTACGAATATCATCGTTGGCTTGGACATAAATGCGGCGACGATCTCACCACCTGTCACGTTGTCTCGAAAATATCTTCGGTGGAAGGTGGGTCAAAGGGTCTTAATTGTCCAGACTTGACCTCTGTATACCCCTGTATTGGGAATCGCGTGAAGATATTTTATATATTTTATTTATCACCCAACAACTCGGCTTTCCTGACTTGACAATAAACAAGCGAAATAAACTTCGAAAAAAAGCGAATAAAATTTTAATGCAATGTAAGTAATAGAGTGTAATTTGGTATGACTTTAATATGTTTACAAAGAGGGAGGGAAATAAATGTACATTTATTTCCCTCTTTGTAAACATCTAATACTATTAAATTTTATGGAGAAATGAGGTACAATTAATAAATACTCAAATAGTAGCCACTTCTATATGAAAATTAATTCAATATTGTTAAACATCCATCAACCTACAATTCTCAACCATTATTGTGAATTTTGAGCATCGGTTTTTGTAATAAAATAAATGAAAAATTTATAAACTAGCGGAAATACTATATGATTAGGCCGGCTTGAAGGAGAAAAGAGAAAAGTCATGTCGGTAAATATTCGGTCATTATTCGGTCCGCGGTTAAAACAAGAGACCGGGTCCACCGCTTGATGTCGGAATAGCTGTTCGAACACATTTTATTTCATATTTGTTTCAGAAATCAGTGTAAAGCTAATTATCATATAATTGTATTTTCGTTATTCTAATATAATAAACGTAGTTGCAACGATAAAGTTTTTATTAAAATACCAAAAATTCTAAGTAATACAGCCCAATATTCATATACAAGAACACCTGTCGCATTCAGGACAAGGCACTCTTGTTTCTAATGCGAATATGAATGCATATTAACATAAAATAGCCACCCTACTCTTAATGATCTTGTGCAGTGTACAAAGGACGATTTATTCAGTCAGGAAAACTAACTGCTAATAGGAGGATTTGCTTCTCTTGTCAAGCCAATTAGGGTACACAATTACTGACAACTTGAATACCTATACATTTACGATTTCCAGTCATGGTTTCGCCTATAATTGTAAAAATGTTTGAGCTTAAAATAGTTGAAATAAGTAGTCGTTGTTTTTATTATTACATATAAAAAGTATCAATGGTAATAACCAGTTAACGCTTCAAGAGGCAAATACTAAGGGGTGTCCATGCTATTTATTATCATGAATAACCCTCATAATGCCTTTTAAAAGAAAATAAACAATTCACTTTTAAATCAGCACCGATGATTAACTCAGAAGTTGCCATTAAAAATAGATAAAACAAAATATTGCCGGGACGGAGTCCCCTGGGCCCGGCGCACGTGCTGCCGACGCCAGTTCGCTTGCAATTCAATTACTCACGTACTACACTGCCTATAATATTTGTAGAATAAAATCAAAAGAACAAAAATAATGAACTGTTCTTTTTCTTTTCTTGTACATCGGATAGTTTACAAAAATTGTGCATAAATAAATGTAAAAAGAGTATAACTAGAACTATCATTGTTTATATTGTCTTCTGCGAACTAAGGTCATAGATAACTTATTGATATTTTATTTGTTAAAACTTACGCCTTAGACGTTAGTACTATTTTGATAAGGTTGTTAATCGTAACTGTTTTATCCAAATCCACGGTAAAACAATTGGTGGCAAGCTAAGATTCTTAGGACGATGTTATGAATATATGCCCTCCGTTCATTTTCTGTAAATACGTTCAAAGTCTGGTTCTCAGAAAAGCTATTATCTACATTAAATAATTACCTGCATTAAATAATGTAAATCATCATAATCTGATTACACTAAAAACCAAAAAAATTATATTCATCACACACATTTTAGAACCTGGTGCGATTGAAACCCGCTACCATTAAATTCATTACTAACTACCGTTTACATTACGATCGAATCGTCAGTAAAGTTTTGCAAGCAGTTTAAACATATTTCATTATTATGATAAAAAATATGAATAACATAAAAAGTCAAAGTAATAAAACAAATGAAGTAGATATACAAAAAAGGTTGTATTTCGATATAACATTAAATTTCCTATTCCTTTTAGTTATGATTCTCATGTATTCAGTAAGCGTAATGAACATAGAACAATGCTTAATATTGCAGTGAGCAATCTGGAAATGCATCCATTGCAACAGTTGCTGTGACATAGACTGACCGATTTGATATGCACCCTTCCGCTCTGTTCGATCTTGCATTATGGCAGTCATGTCTGACTGTTGACTATAACTACAACGATGTATATAGTTTCAACCTTTAGACGCAAATAATTTAAGGGATTTCTGTTATTATTACGTTTATATAGTATTATAAATTATTAAATTTTCAAAGCAATAAAATAATTATATTTGTTTTACAAAAAAAAAAAAAAAATAAAAATCATAAACAAAACCCTAAAAATTGTGGAGAGCGAATGTTCTCAAACGCTACGATGATGGCTTTTTAGCCAAACTTTTGATTTCTGGACGCGTCAGCGACGGGGCAGCATCCCGATTGTTACATATAGTACTTGTACTTGCCTTGTATTTGCTGAATTTGCTCTTAGGCATTGGTTTTTCAAGACGGCCTGAAGCACTATCTGAGAGACCTTATGATCCAGAAAAAAGGTTAACATTCCTCAAAGACTCAGATATAATAATGATAAATATTTAAATTTCACTATGACACTAAGACTGTCATAGACTCATCACTTGTCACGGTGTCAAGTGGTGAGTCCGTCGCCATTTTATGTCCTAGCCAACGGCATAAATCGTACATAAGTTTTAAAAAACCCATTGGCACGAGTTTTGGGTATCGAACTCGAGTCTCTTAACTTGAATTCTGATCACCCAACTAATCGGCTATCATCACTTTACAGTATTGATAAATGTGTTTTAAAACGTATAGTATTTTTAATCGCATTACACTGCCTATTTAAAATCTGAGAATCAACATAAACACACAAATACTTTCATTTTCACACTAGCTGATAATATTTAATTGATAACTTAGGAAACCACTGACCATCAAAGGGCTATATGTACTCTATCAATCACATAATCTTTCAAAAATGATAAAACGGTATTCGGTGCATTCCTTTGATAGCAACGAAAATACAAACAGATACGCAGATGTAGATTTAAAAGTTATAACTCCCCTTTTTCCCATCGGGAATTTAAAAAAAAAAAGAAAACTATTCAGCGTCTTGCTCACGAATCAAATAAATGTAAATTAAAGAAAAATTGTATAAAACAGTTAGCATGGCATATTTGAACGAGCCCATTTAATTTGCATTTAGGTGTCTGCAACTTAAATAATACAGTGTCAGCAAATTTGCCTCGATCGGAGAGGCGAAAAATAAAAACGTTGTACCAACTGCATTAATTCTGTTGCATAAAAATCAGCCAATTATTCAAATACAGGAGTGCTATGAACCGGAGACCGTATCGATGAATATTAATTGTTTTTAATAAAACAAAAGGATGAAAAACAATTGAAAAACTTTTCTTTTATTTACTTAAATATTCTTATTTATAAATATTAAATATTCATATTTATCTTTGCATTTCAAAGGTTAAACAAATTAGTGAAAGCTGTTAGCGGAAATAAGGGTTTATCTAATTTGTCATTTACTTTTTAGTGACATTCAATACCTACTTTTAAAAACTTAAATAAATAAAAATAAATATCTTCACGCAATTCCCAATAAAGGGGTAGATAGAGGTCTAGTCTAGACAATTAAGTCCCTTTGACCCACCTTCCACCGAAGTTATTTTGGGGACAACGTGATCGGTGGTGATTCCATAGCCATCTTTATGTCCAAGCCAACGATATAATTCGTACATAAGTTTTTGAAAAACCCCTTGGTACGAGCCTGCCACCTGGGGATCTAACTCGGTCTCTTTACTCGAAATTCCTACCACCCAACCACTCAGCTATCTTTAAAAACTTGAAAAACTTCAAAAGAAGGTGGACTTTGGAAATTAATTTCGGAGTTTTATTTCCACCCATTAATAGACCAAGAAACCGCAATATACAACTAGTATACTACATTTATTTGTACCAGTGTAAGATTACCACTAGAGTATACCCAGATGGTTATCCGTTCTGCAATTGTTACGGCTATGTCGTTACAATTGCTTTGTGTAGAAACCATACTTACATTAAACATTGATTAACAAAAAAGACCTTTGCTCTCGCTTCGAGTTTAACGATGTGTTAAATTAACTGTATGTGTGTCGGATTGCACGAAGTTTACCAATTTAAGATAGGTTACTGATGGTGAATTCCATGTTTTCTTACATCCTGTATGTTTATTGTTAGAATTACTTCCCATTTCAACGTCCATCGGAACTCATGCACGTGAATAGTTATATTATATGATTCAAAGATGCTAACTGCAGACGTATCACGGGAGTATTATCGTGTTTCCTAATGATAATGGAACTTTCGAGTGACTGTAACCCGACATTAATTCGACTTGTACTTTAACGTAATGGCGTCGGTTTTGCTAATTGCACGTTAGAATAATTATATTGCGCTACGCATACTCGTTTTAATGGATTCCACGCATTAATATTGGGCTTAGTCACGTGCTACTTGTAATTTTGTTTGCTCAAATCTAATATAACTGTAATTTGTTCTCATGTTCCTTGTGTTTGCCAGAATGCGTCGAAAGTTATCTAATTTTACGGTTTTCTCGTTATTAGAAATTTTGTTTAAATCCGTTGCATGTATGGAATAGCTTATAGAAGAAAAACATTGTATCGCTTAACGTATCGTAACGCTATTTAAAAATACAAGAAACATTTTTCCTAAATATTAGAAACGTTTTTTAATGGGTGTTGATATGATTTTGTGTATACTGTAATATAAAGTATAATAACGAACTTTAAAAACAAAGTTTAAGTCCTGTACAAAAATAAAAATACCCTAATAATTTTGAGTTGACGTCAAACATACAATCTTTAATTTGTGTTCTTCTCGTACCTTTTCTTTACATTTTTATGTATATACTCATTATATGTATACACTCATTATATGTATGTATATAATAAATATATACATACAATATATGAAGTCACGATAGCCGAGTTGTTGGGTGGTCGGAATTTCGAGTCGAGAGACCCGAGTTCGATCCCCAGGTGGCAGTACCAATGAGTTTTTCAAAAACTTATGTACAAATTTCATCGTTGGCTTGGACATAAAGGCGGCGACGGGCTCACCACCTGTCACGTTGTCCCGAAAAATATCTTCGGTGGAAGGTGGGTCAAAGGGACTTAATTGTCTAGACTTGACCTCTGTCTATCCCTGTATTGGGAATTGCGTGAAGATATTTTTTTACAATATATTACAAGTCAAATATTACTTGTTATAAATACAAATTTATGATAACGAATTTATATGAATACGCAGAGAATTACGATGAGGGAACGTTTGGCGCTGCCCCTAAAATAGTATTAATATTAGTATAGGACTTAGAATAAAAGATATTTTTTTGCCTAAAATATACACACATGGATGGGGAGATCTTAATAACTTGTTTTATGGAATCAGAAAGAGCTACCACAAACATCCGAGAAAAAGTAGAAAAACTGTTTTCTATAATGATTAGACCGGCACCTGGAAGAGCTGCAGCCACCATGAAAACGGTTGTGTGCGCTACTCATTCACTAGGGCCGAGTTCATTGTCTCATTATTGTCGTAAACCACTCTTGATACAAGAATTGCAGTTTTGTTGGTGTGGTTAAAAGGGTTACTAGTGCAGTCATTTGACATTGCTTGTATTTTAAAGAAGTTTTCACTTAAATAACAATAAGTAAGTGTTAAATTGTAATATTTACGTATAGCAACTTATCATTTAATACATTAGTGTATGTGATAGATATTTTCCAAGAGTTGCCACAACGAAGCACAGAGAACGGCGTCTTCGGTGCCAATATATTGCTTTCTCGCGTGATGTCGTTACGGGCAGCTGTTGCCTTTGCCTACTTGTTTTTGCAACCGATATATTAGCGTTACAAAGTATAACTTTCTACTTTGTCATTGTCCCTTGATTGTTGCCATAAGACTTCTATTTTCAATGTTTTTTTTGCATAATAATAACTCGTTATATATTAAATAATAAATAAATAAATATCTTCACGCAATTCCCAATACAGGGGTAGACTAAGGTCTAGTCAAGACAATTAAGTCCCTTCGATCCACTTTCCACCGAAGATATTTTATATATCAAAACAATAGGAAAGCGTTTTATTTATAGGGATAATAAATGAATATTAAAATGTTTAAACAAACAAAACAAACAAATTATATATGAAGGTATATGAACAATAATGTAATGAATATTAATCTTATATTTTTATAAATGTTCTTTTTGATGTAAAACATCTGTAGCCATATATACACAACTATATACAATTTATTTATATACAACTATGACAGATGATACTGATTGTCCGACAACGTCATGAAATATTATCTAATAAATATTCTCTATCTAATAAATATTATCTAATGTAAAAAAAATAGATTATATTTATCTGGAAGAAACTGAGACAGCGACACAATATAGAAAAAGGTTAAAAAACTGGGAGAAAATGTTCCTTCTGAGATCTTTCTGAGAGCCATGCTTAAATAGTTAAATCTCATAGTTATCATTTTAGGATGAAATATTTGCCTTTCATCTATAAGAGAGGTTTTAAATATATAGTGACTCCAACGTAATAAGTATATAGTTCTTTTAAGGTGTCAAGATGAAGTAAGTATTGCTACGAAACGTAGCCCGTAGCTGCGTTACAATGTTATGTTTAATTTTGTTAGATTTTAATAAATTGAATGTCATATTCTTTAACTTCTAATCATTTACAGTCAGATAGTTTAATTGATAATAATCCTGTCACCAAAGCTAACCGTTGCGAGATCAAACCCCGGAAAGGGTTAATGTAACTTAAAGAAATTAAATGATAGATTAGATGATATTAAGACTGTAGTTATTATAAGAACTTTGGTTTGTATTTAGCAATAATAACGATATGCAAAAATTTTTGAAAACACTTGAGAATAGAAAGGAGAATTAAATTCAAGTTACTTACTTGTAAAGTCCTTTATAAATATTAAATAAATGAATTACTTTTGAAAATCGTGACCAATTTGACTAATTAAGAACACATTACTGAAATACTTTCAAGGTAACATTTATTGATAAAGAGCTTGAAATCATAACAAATTGAGCGAAGGTTAACGGATAAAGCAAGATTGACAGGGGTCTTTAACACTGCTCCGGGCTACGAGCATCCGCTTCTGTCTATAGCTCTTCATTTTATCGGATGATTCGGCTTGTACTTTTTGCTTTTCGCTTTTACTTACCGTGAAAAGATCACTTGATTGCAAATCGACCGTCAAAATTCAAACATTTACTTTTTGTTTTTAAATATAATTATGATAACTTAAGATCATGTTAACTAAAATTTTTAGGAATAATTTGGATACTTATTTATATACTAGCTATTGGCCGCGACTTCGTACGCGTCGAAGTAGATATCCATTAGAGAGGAGAGGAGGAGGTAGATATACTTTAATTTACATGTGTAAATAAGCTGAAATGTCTTGATCATTATATTTCACTTTTATTTACTGCGTTTATGTATGTAACATATTAATTGTAGAGGAACATTTAGGTGGAATTTTGTGAAATTCCTACAAAACTCACTATACATAATTGCTGCTATTGTTGTTACATGAATCGACCCGACCTAGGTTAGGGACTACGGTTTTGAATAAGAGACTACGCTTTTCACTGATGTGAAGTAGATGTATCCTGTACTTCTGAGTTCTACCTTATCCCATCTTCGCTCACTGCCTTTCTCCTTCTCGTTACACATTTCCTTTTCGTTTTTAAAGGTTAAAACACAGGACCTGTGTACTGTGACCTCAAAATTAGGAAGAAGGGAGAGGATGCGTTTTGTTTAAAGAAGAGGCTGCCCAATGTGGCCGTATATTATTGAAATTGTTTTATTTCGGGCAGCCGAGTTTTTGGGTGATCAACGAAACATGCAATTGACAATCAAAAATTTTAACTTTTTAACTTTGTATGTGTATTTTAAGTCGATGAACACCGGAAAACTATTTCAAAAGATTAAGACAACATCAGAGAAATAATATTCTAAAATACAGTGTGGGCCATGAATTAGTTAACATTTGAAAAAATCGTTTAAAAAACCATTTAACATATTTTAGAAATCGTTTATTTACGAGAAAGCTAATTAGTTATAATTTATTTTTTAAATTATTTCGTCTAAATGACCACCGTCTCGGTTTTGCACTCATCTAAGCGAGTCCTGAAGTTTTCGAATACTCTTCTGCAAAGAGACCGCGAGATCGCCGACATCTCTTCGATGATTTTTCTTTAAGTTGACGCAGTGTATTCGGTTTATCAATTGTAGACACGACTCTTTAAATAACCCTATAAAAAGAAGTCTGCTGGGGATAGATCTGGACTTCTGGGTGGCCATGGGATGTCACCCCGTCTGGATATCAGCTTTTCCGGAAACATGTCTTTGACCACCGCATAGACTCGTTCGATGTGTGACACGTGGCTCCATCTTGTTGAAACCATGTGTTACGATTATAGCCAGCAAATTACAGTAGCATCGGTGCTAAGAACTCCCGTAACATTTTCACATACTCGGCAGAATTCACAGTAACTTAACGGTCTCGAGAATCTTCAAAAAGTAAGGTTCGATGATTCCTTTTGCTGAAATTGCAGCCTATACAGTTACCTTAGGAGAGTGAAGTGGCCTCTCATGTTTATCTTTAGGATTTTCGCTGCTCCAATACCTGCAATTTTGTTTGTTTACATGTCCATTTAGGTGGAATGGGCTTCGTCAGAAAATAAGATGTTGTGAAAATTACTGAAACGAGTTAACATTGTTTCGGCATATGACTTACGCAAATTTAAATTATTAGGGTTTAGTTCTTGCACTAGCTGGATCTTATATGGATGTAATTTAAAATCTAATTTCAAAATACGGCGTAATGATGTGCGGGATAATCCTAATTCAGCCGAACGTTTGCGTGTCGATGAATCTGGATCACGTCAAACAGAAGCGGAAACTTGCTGCAAGTTCTCTTCGCTCCGAGAAGTCTGTTTGGCCTCCGCTTTGTTTCTCATTTATTGTAGATCCTGTCTCTTCGAACTTCTTCACCCATTTCTTTATTAAAGGAGCACTTGGACACTGACTTAAGTCGTGTAAACCATATTCAACGCGAAATAAGCGTATCACAGTAATGAGCGAAAAGTCGTTTAAATAAAACTGTTTCTACTGTTTAACCTACATTATTTCTACTGTTTAATATATATATATATATATATATATATATATATATATGTATATATATATATATATATATATATATATATATATATATATATATATATATATATATATGTATATATATATATATATATATATATATATATATATATATATATATATATATATATATATATATTCTTCCTGCCCTTATCCCATGCTATGTGGGGTCGGCACAACATGTCTTCTTCTTCCACTCTCCTCTATTTCCCGTCATGTCAATACTCACTCCTTTCTTTCTCATGTCATCTTCACACAATCCATCCATCGATTTTTGGTCTCCCCATAGCTCTTCGTCCATCCACATTCATCTCTAACATTCTTTTGCCTATATTACATTCTTCCCTCCTCATTACATGCCCGTACCATGCTAACCTACCACTCTTTATTTTCTCTGTCACTGGTGCTACTTTCAAGCTTCCCCTTATATACTCATTCTTTATGCGATCTTTCCTAGTCACTCCACACATCCATCTCAACATTCTCATCTCGGCAGCATGCACTCTTCTTTCATCCGCCACTTTCGTTGCCCTGCACTCTGATCCGTATAATACGACAGTTCTCACGATCGTTTATATATATATATATATATATATATATATATATATATATATATATATATATATATATATATATATATATATATATGTATATATATACATTTTCAGTTTTAAGTTTAAGTTGGAAAATCAGACATTGATGAATGGAAACAGAATAAAAATCCAACAAAAATTAATGCGCCATGAAAAAATTATAGCGCCAACACCGAAGAAACAGATAAATTGGCAAGGATTCTTCATAAATAGATAAAAATGTTTCTTTGGACTCAGACCTCTAGTTAGTTTCATTTGTCTTAAATGTACAGACATGACTCTTTAACAATTTTAATATTAAAGCATTGGCTCACGTGATAAGACGTTTATCGATTACTCCTAACAATATTATTACGAATGATTTTAGCCTTAGCCTTAATGATTTTGACGTCACGATAGCCGAGTTGTTGGGTGGTCGGAATTTCGAGTCGTGAGACCTGAGTTCGATCCCCAGGTGGCAGTACCAATGAGTTTTCAAAAAAAACTTATGTACTAATTTCATCGTTGGCTTGGACATGAAGGCGGCGACGGGCTCACCACCTGTCACGTTGTCCCGAAAAATATCTTCGGTGGAAGGTGGGTCAAAGGGACTTAATTGTCTAGACTTGACCTCTGTCTACCCCTGTATTGGGAATTGCGTGAAGATATTTATATTTATTATTTATTTATAATGATTTTTAGTATCTAAATCTCAATAATATGAGTCAGTATATGAGAATGTATAATTCTCAAAGACTGAAAAGGCCTCTCATTAATAAACAAATGTTGCGGTTTTACTCGCGTTTTAACTTATTTAACGGCCTATAAAATTCCACTCGTGACATCGTGACAGGTGGTGAGCCCGTCGCCGCCTTTATGTCCAAGCCAACGATATTCGTACATAAGTTTTTGAAAAACCCATTGGTACGAGCCTAAAACTGGGGATCGAACTCGGGTCTATTGACTCGAAATTCCGACCACCCAACCACTGGCTATCGTGAATTTATTTTAAACATTCCAAAAATGGCTTCCAGGATTAGAGATTTTTTAAGCGTATGGAAACTGATAACATTATTAAATTTTGTTTTCTAATTGAGGGAGAAAATAGAGTTATAATATAAAATATAAATTCCTGTTAATGTACGATGCTCATGCTATTGAATACTATTTGAATTTTAACAAACAAACGTGCTTACTTTCGTATTTGTAATGTAAACGTGTTTTTCCTTAGTAAAGAAGTAAAAGTTCAAGTAAAGTTTTTAATAAAAAAGAAAAAATGTAAGTAAACATTTACTAATGGCGTCGGCGTGAAAATAAGACGTTTAAAAGCTCGCTTCTACTTTCATATGTGATGAGGTTCCTATCTTGGCCTAAATCTTTGAATGTCGCTTTTAGATTTTACGAGAACGTCTTAGTTGTTCCATTTGAAGTAACTCATACAATTTAGATATCGCATATTATCAAACAAATTATTGAAAATTCTGATATCGTTTCTATTTAATTTTTTATATCTCTCCCCTATGGGAACGAGGCGAATATAAGAGGGTCCCTTATATTAGCCTCGTACATATTAAAGTTTGCTGGTTACATACGACTACATGACAGCCTGTTCGCTGTAGGTCATAGACTTTAGCTAAAAGAGAGGATTCGCCATAATCGCCACGTTTGTCAAGCGGATTGGCGATCACAGTAACAGACACCTTATACCTTAGACTCTGTTGTCCGTTTATATATTCTATATATTCTTTTCAAGGCATATCATATATTTATCATCATACTTAGTTGCCTCTTCAACCAACCTGAGGATGAAAGTGGATGGTATACTCTTAAATAAAACTTATAAAATTGTAATTACTTGTAAAAAATAACTTTAATTACTTATTCATATATGATTACTAATTCATTTATAATTTGGGAAACGCCTCGCCATAAACGAAAGAAGTATACAAAACCGCTTCAATCGACTAGTAGGAAAAATATTTCTCTATTAATTATTTATGTGAGCAGACTCTCAAATTACCATCTAATGCTTACTTTCTACTACAAAAAGCTGTAATTCTCAATACTTGCAAAATAGTTAGAAAATTCCTGTAAAATGAAGATAGCTCGAGCACAACAACACAACTCATACACAACTCAACTACTACTGACCTTGATTCACAGCCCAACAGACAACCCATCTCAACACATACCACAACAGGATCTGACCCTATTGTTTCTCACCCTAATATGCACTAGGCGTAGGCTCGTGCTTATTATAAAACCGGTTAAAACCGTGAAAAATAAAGAAAACAAAATAATAATAATAAATTTGCCATTTATTTTCTCTTACATTGCGTAGTTCTTATGCTAGAAATTACAAGAATGCCAGACAAGGAACATAGTAGAACTACCCGCGTAAGAGAATGGTGCTTGTAGTAGGTTTCCTTGAAAACCTGTATTACAAGTCACCATACCCCTCCTCGTCTAGTTTCTTAATTAGCTATAATAAAATTACGCTTAGAGGTGTAAGTACTATGAATATACGATAGCGTTTGTTAACTTAAAGGAATACATGAGAGCCCATTTGCAATAGTATGTTTGTCTTGAGGAGTATGAGAATTGATGTGTTGTTTGTGTTAAAGTCACGATAGCCGAGTTGTTGAGTGGTCGGAATTTCGAGTCGAGAGACCCGAGTTCGATCCCCAGGTGGCAGTACCAATGAGTTTTTCAAAAACTTATGTACGAATTTCATCGTTGGCTTGGACATAAAGGCGGCGACGGGCTCACCACCTGTCACGTTGTCCCGAAAATATCTTCGGTGGAAGGTGGGTCAAAGGGACTTAATTGTCTAGACTTGACCTCTGTCTACCCCTGTATTGGGAATTGCGTTTGTGTGCATGTAGGTGTGTTTGATGTTTGAGTATGTGTTAGTTGTAGCGTAGAGTTTAAGTTCATTCAGTTGGTGTGTTTGTGTAGTGACGTGAGAAAGTGTTGATTATTATGTTTGTTGAGGAATTTCGACAAATAAGTTATATATAGAGACGTTAGATTAATAACTTAATAGGAGAACGATAGAACGATGGAATAAGTATGTGGAGTAACTATTTGGGTGGTATCAGTAGATTTTCAGTTTTAGAATAGTCTAGGGTCTAGAGGCAATTTTTGATCAAAATTTTACAAGTAATTTTTTTTTGTGGATATATTTATTATTATTATTATTTATTTATCTTCACACACAATCCCTGACGGGGTAGCCAGAGAGAACAGATCGCCAAGTGTCACGATCCCTACATACCTCTTTCGCTTCTTTCAGATTCATCATCATTTTCATACATGCACGTCGAGGTATCCAAGTAATCTTGACCCTCCCCTTTTCGAGCAATTTGCTCACACGGTCTTCGAAAGTTAGTCTCGGTCTACCTCAACCCCTTTTAATATTAACTTTCACACTATATATTTTCTTCACCATTCGGTCTGCACTCATTCGCTCAACGTGCCCAAACCATCGAAGCACGCCCTTATAAATTTTTGTGATAAGGTCATCTTTCAAACCTGCCATAATGCGAACCTCTTCGTTTCGCTTTCGGTCGGCCATGGTAAGGCCGCACATTTTACGAAGAGATCGCATCTCCACTGCATTCAACCTGCTTTTTTGTGGATACATGTTAAGAATTTTGTTAAGTTTATTGTATAAGTATGGGCCTAGAAAACAAAAGAAATTATGTGATAGTGTCGTGTTAAAGGTTTGAGCTTGACATACCTTGTCTTTTCGTCTTTTTTCCTTCCTAAGTTTCGGGTCATACTGCAGCTGGGAATGTTTTTATATTACTATGTTTAATATAAACGTTTGTCTAACACTGAGCACATCCCATTCTTTGTAAAGTTCTACTGTAGGATAGTGAAAGGGTAAAGCTTCATAGCGATCTTTTCCAGGCAACCAATGACGTGAAGGAAAATTTTACTACGTAGGTGGTTCAATAGAAATATACATAATATATAACTAAAGAAGATACATACAATAACATATACACATAAACACTCATACCTATATACATGCAATCATGAATTTAAACTTGTGCAAACAATATAAATATCAATAATCCAGTATTACATCCTTATGGAATTCAAGTGATTGAGACAAATAATGCTCTCGTACTAATTTTTAAAGTTGCCAAAAGATTGCACCTTATACGTCTCCTTAAATACAAACATTACAAACCTCTTTCCCTTCTATCAGTTTATTTTTTGACGTGAGGTATCAGTATAATAATATACCATTGCTTTTATTCCCGTGATCATCATCAGAGACAACGATCAAAATGTCATAAATTTCCGATGGATGGTGGAATAAGAAACTCAAAAGAGTCATCAAGAATCAAAAAACCAGTAACGGGCAGCAGCGTCAAATGCTCAAGGTGTCTAGTACTGCAATCGCCAAATCGCTTGCCAAGCGTGGCGATTATTTCAATATCACATCACCCTTATCGCTTTAGATGAGTATATCCTGCGATGGACTTTCAAAGATAATGATGATTATTGTTGATGATAAAAATGGTTGATGTTTATTGATAATGGATGGTTTTTATTTTTAACATTTCAATTTTGGACTTACTGAAACTTTATTAACAAATAAATTATTAATTAGAAAAAACAGAATCAACGGACGCGTAAATATAAAAAATAGGTCACTTCATTTTCTATTCGTGTTTCTAAGTGAATATTTGCATGACGTTAATGAACTCCTACGTTATGTCGAATGGTCGATAAAAAGTAACCAACTTCTTGTCTTCATTTCCAGTTTTAATTAAAACCTTTTTAAATGATGTTTTTGTAATTTAATCTAATTAAACTGTATCTTTAACATATTAATTCATAGTTAAATTAGATAATAAGTATTAACCTAGCTTTCTCCTCCATGTGTCTCCTACTACCAAAATCGTCACTAACTCTACTGATTATTTTAGCGAAAGAGCACATGCTTACTTAAATAAAAATAAGTACTGCTTTTTTCAAAAAAAAAAAAAAAAAAATTAGTCTAAGCTTCCTTTTTTTATAGAAAAGGGAGGCAAACGAGCAGGCTCACGTGTGTGATTATAACAGACGAAACGCAGAAGTTTGTTAGACTTCTACTTCATGCCGGTATTTTGTGAGGTCGTGGTACTTTCCCGGCCGAGCCGGCCCATTCATGCAACAACAAAAGCTGATGCGTGCCTCTACTACTGTTAAAACCTGTCCTGTCTTTTCCTTGATAGTTGACACTAAATCATAAAATTCGCGACTTACCATATCAATTTTTTTATTTAATCTTGTTTATTATTAGACACCGCTTATCTATATATAAAATTCAACTGTCTGTTTTAATTCCATGTTAACAGTTTTTCAGTTAATGCATATAAAATATTCCGGTTTGTTTGGCTAATCTCTGAAACAGCTGGACCGATTATAACGACACTTTCGCTTGCAGATAGCTGAGGATATAAGGATTAACATTATCTACTTCTATTTAAGAAAGAAAAAGGGTTCTATGAAAACAAGATATTCACAAATTTTAACGACAATGCAAGAGCGGAGAGCGGCTGAGTTTAACTAGTATTAATATAATCGACCTCTAACCAAAATTTTCAGGTAGGTACGTCGTTTTCTGAAAACTTATTGTCTATTAGGTTTATGAGAATAATGTAATTTCATTAAATTATTTCCTTGTATTATTAACTTGTAGGTTCAGGCCGACCCGAGTCTATAGAAAAGTGGATTATAATATTTTTTTTTATATTTGGTTTCCATCCGTTTTATCGTAAACTATAGAAAGCACCATGTGGTTTCTTTTGTCTGTTTGGAAAGTACATACAAAAAGAAATTTACCGAAATCTTATCTTATTAGATTTGACATAATACAGATTGTCCATAATTGCTTACTAAATCCATTTACAAGTGTACCGTATTATCGGAAATCTTACTTTGCCTGCATTTCATAATGTTGCTTAATTTTAGTTTGGTATTTTGTTGGACTTCTCCCATTCCACATTGGACAACCTGATATGAAAAAGGCGGCTACGTGCAGAACGTCGATTTCAGAAAAACGCTAAAAGATGGCAAACGTGATTTCTTGACCTCTGTGACAGATAGTGCGAATCGGTCATTTGCGTTTAGTGGAGGACATAATCAAGTATTTATTTGGATTAACTTACGTTAAACCAAATGTTACATGACAATTTTAAAGTATATTTAACCTGAAATTAGCCTTTAACTACTTTTTTTCTTATCGTCACCCTAAAAAATGCGCTAGCCGCTAAATAGCTTGCGATATCGCGGGAAATAATAAACATAGAAATATAATTCCAAGATGGGTAGATGCGCAATCGTTTACTTAGTATGCTGTGCTAATAACTCCTTTTCGTAATAATGTCATTGCCGCCTTCTTCCATATGACGGCATAGCATTTATACGTTATAAATAAAAAAAACGGAAACTCTAAAGAAGGATATTGCAATAAAAATTATTCGAACATATGCCAAATTTATGTTACTATATACATACATACATATTGGCCTGTTGAAGTCCACTGTTGCCTTGGACATAAAGTCGGCGACGGGCTCACCACCTGTCACGTTGTCCCGAAAATATCTTCGGTGGAAGGTGGGTCAAAGGGGCTTAATTGTCAAGACTAGACCTCTGTCTAACTCTGTACTGGGAATTGCGTGAAGATATTTATTTGTTTATATTTTTAGAGATGGTTACCACAACGATATTCAAAGCAGTTTTCCCGTGGTCGCCACTTACTGCACCCATGGGAAGAAAGTGAGTGGCAAAATACTTACACAGTTACAACACGGTCTTTTACAATATAATACTATATAATTGTAAAAAAATATTAACACTTGTAGACTGCGTAGTTGCGTAAATAGTTCTGCTTGATTTCTGCACCCGTTGAACAGGTTTCTGTTAAATGTTTAACAATGTTCATAATGAATGATCAGATTGTTATAAACTGGGAGTGGCATTCTTCATACGACTCGTAACAAGTAATAATAAATCTTTAAATTGTCATCTCTCGTCGTAGCATTTAAAATTAGTACCAGTATGGTATTTTAACTTTTTGTCACCATGACTTCGCAAACAAGTCAAGTTGGCCGGAAAAGTAAATGTCTATTTAAAAAGACTCTGCTTAAAAATACTTCAGCTTAATTAGTTCTTAATAATTTATGATCGAAATAAAAAAAACAAAAAAAAAATATGATCGAATGATATGATCGAAATAATTGTATAAATAAGGTTTTAATGACCTAGTAGCGGTGTTTTATAGTTACACGGTGCATTTATATGGTATTTCAAGTATTTACCAGTATAGGCTTTGCCTATGATAGTATTGGTAAAAATAAATTAGTCTAGATAATTTAGACCTTTCTACCAACATTCCAGTGTAGCTTAAAGGGGATAAAGTAGTAAGGCGAAGAATCTGCCGAGGTCTTACTGTCTAAGAAAACGATACAATAAACTTAGATATTAATTTATATAACCGTTATTAATCATCCTTGACTCGGGTATAAATAAACATATTTATCACATAAATGTCCAAATATAGCGGAGTACAAGTTTCACTAGCACATAGTCTATCGAGTTGCCAGTCATCGTTGCTATTTATATTTATCAAAACAATAAAATTTATGAATACAAAATTGCCCTGAAGGCTGAACAATTAATAACCAAGGACACATTTCACCACAACGTAAGCCACAACCAAAAGCTTATTAATCATAACTCAGCACATCCACTAGCACACTGGAACCGCGTGTGCAATATATTACCTACGATAGTAAGGAGAGCCGATGTGAACAGTTGGCGTTAATGGTTGGCCTTACCCTAGGGAAATGCGCTCTTGATAATGTGAACAGTAATTTTATGTTGTTACAATACGTACGATTTCATACTGAGATAACTTAACAGATGGTAATATCTTGACGTAATTGAATTTTTCACATTTTTTATCGTTGAACCTATGTACTCGTATATACACATAGACTATCTCTGGTATATTCTGTACATTATAGTATAATCCATAAATGTGATAGGATTATTAAAAACTTTGGCAACTATACCAAACGATATTCTACTAATAAGATTCGTTGCTGCAATTCCTATATTTTTTTTAATTAATTTTTGTAGTGCGAACCGTGCCACGCCGTTTTACTCGCCGTCAAATACTATTTTTATTGGTGGTGTTGAGGGCATTCCTAATCAAATAAATAAATAATAAATATCTTCACGCAATACAGGGGTAACAGAGGTCTAGTCTAGACAATTACGTCCCTACGACCCACCTTCCACCGAAGATATTTTCGGGACAACGTGACAGGTGGTGAGTCCATCGCCGTCAATATAATAATCAATATTGTAAATTTGTTTTTTTTTCTTTGCTGCTGTTCTTTTAAGGTTTTTCTATATATTTCAGTTTCCTAAATCGCCCCTGTATCGAGGCGAATAAAAAATTATTTTTTATTAAATTGGTCACACTATTCTCGACTTTTTTCGAGGCTATGATGGCAATTGATTTTTATATGTAAAAAAATTTCGAAGTATAGGTGAATGCTATGTTAGTAATTTAGACAAATGACGATATATCAATATAGTATAAAAATAATTATTTGGAGTTATTTAAACTAAAAGTTTACAGAGTTTCCACAGGAGAGCTGTTTTTTAAGTAGTTCTTTTGTAATAGAAGACCCCGCTCTTACATCAGGTCAGTAAAAATCTAGGAGGTAAAAAATAATGATAAAAAGAAGTATGTACAGACTGACAATAAAATTTTGTATAAAAATACAGACTGTAAACAATTATCAGTGCTCTATTTTATCCTTCTGGTCAGGTCAGTGGAAACCCAGGTACCCATTCAATTTTAAGAACACGAAAAATCCTTGCAAATGGACGCATTGCATTAGCTATGTTTTATATAATCGTTGTGGTCCTTTTCAACTTTATGTATAGATTTATTTTTAAACATAAAAATAATAAATATAAATATCTTTACGCAATTCCCTATACAGGGGTAGACAGAGGTCTAGTCTAGACAATTAAGTCCCTTTGACCCACCTTCCACCGAATATATTTTCGGCACAACGTGACAGGTGGTGAGCCCGTCGCCATATTTTTATATACATTTAAAAAATCTATGAATATGAAAAGCACTATGCAAAGTTAGATTTTACATATATGTTTGGTTCTTTCCCTATCCTTTAACAGGTATTTAATAACTTCTCTAGGTAATTTTGTCAAGTAGTCTCTAGTAGTTTCGCAAGTTTTGTATTCAGCACTATGCTCAACTTAACATTATTTTTCTACTCAAATTAAACAAGTTTAAAGATTTACACATATATGTTCAAATAGTGGAGTTTGAAACAAGAACGTGTTCGACCACATACATTGGGTGTTATCTACCCTTAGTCTCCCTTTTAAAAGTAAGCAATGTAGGGAGTATCGTAGTCCATAAATCACAAAGCATTAGACGTTTCGCACCCTGGTTTAAGGGCTCGTAAGCCATTCCTGCAAAAATGCAACCGTTTAAAAATCCAGCGCAAAGTAATAGCTGTTGTACTGGTAAATTACGCTATTTATGTGACACTTATTACACTCTTTATTTAAAGTAACGTACAAACGTAACTTCCAATTTATGTAAATGGCTTGCGAAAGTGGAAAGTTATTAGAGGTACGATTCTCGTCACTCTTTAACTTTGGAAAAAGTAAATTTAATTACTTTAATATATTATGCTATAAATTTATTTTAGACTTAAATCGTAGATTAGATCATAGTTAATACACATTACAATTTAAATTTATAATCGTGGTCCATTTTAGAATTAAAACTATAAAAATAAACTGGACAGGTGGATTATGTTATTGAATTAAGTAATTATACAGCTCCTTTCAAGAAAATTATTAACACAACCAACTGAAACTCACAAACCATGAACTTCATGTAGTAATGAGAAGTTGAGTTTCTAATAGCGTAATAATAATAATGAGAGTATCGAGAGATCCTATGATCTACCCGGCATAAGGACATTTGTTTCTTTTATTAGGAGCAGAATACTTCTAATAATTGGCATCCTAAATGATGAGCGTAATTTCTTATATATAAAATAAAAGTTATTACTTTTAGACGACGTCCGTGGAGTGTCGCCATCTCAAAGTCCCGGGTTCGATTCCCGGTTGGTGCAACGAAGAAAAACACTTTTTCTTTTTTTTCTCGGGTCTGGGTGTTTGTGGTACATCATTGGATCAGATCAATTATTTTATTATATTACAGATATTTTGGATGATTAGATAACTAGGATATCTAGTCGTCTGAAATATCTGCAATATATAGTCATTTCCCTGACTTCAAAGCTAAGGGTTAGGGGTTCTAATCAGCTGGGAGCAAATATTCGAACGGTGAATATGAATTCGGAATTTGTACTTCGGTCATTGCTGAATAGATAAATAATAATGTATAATAATAATAATCTTTATTGATAAACCAATTAAAAAGAATCATGAATAACAGTGGTTTGTGATCCCTGAGCTAGGGATAAGATACCTGTGTTTTAAACGAAAAGTTATAAAATTTTACAAAATTAAAAAGAATTGGTAAAATATATTTTGTGTGTGTGTGTGTGTGTGTGTGTGTGTGTGTGTGTGTGTGTGTGTGTGTGTGTGTGTGTGTGTGTGTGTGTGTGTGTGTGTGTGTGTGTGTGTGTGTGTGTGTGTGTGTGTGTGTGTGTGTGTGTGTGTGTGTGTGTGTGTGTGTGTGTGTGTGTGTGTGTGTGTGTGTGTGTGTGTGTGTGTGTGTGTGTGTGTGTGTGTGTGTGTGTGTGTGTGTGTGTGTGTCTGTGTGTGTGTGTGTGTGTGTGTGTGTGTGTGTGTGTGTGTGTGTGTGTGTGTGTGTGTGTGTGTGTGTGTGTGTGTGTGTGTGTGTGTGTGTGTGTGTGTGTGTGTGTGTGTGTGTGTGGGTGTGTGTGTGTGTGTGTGTGTGTGTGTGTGTGTGTGTGTGTGTGTGTGTGTGTGTGTGTGTGTGTGTGTGTGTCTGTGTGTGTGTGTGTGTGTGTGTGTGTGTGTGTGTGTGTGTGTGTGTGTGTGCGTGTGTGTGTGTGTGTGTGTGTGTGTGTGTGTGTGTGTGTGTGTGTGTGTGTGTGTGTGTGTGTGTGTGTGTGTGTGTGTGTGTGTGTGTGTGTGTGTGTGTGTGAAATATTTATAATATTTATAGATAATAGATTTTCAGTGCTTTTGAAATCGAACTTATTTAACCACTTAGTTACAATATTCTTGATATTAAAATTACTAACATTTCTGACGATACGGTATTTACTTACTTCATTCTATAGTTTAGGGGCAAGATAATTAAAATGTCTTTTAAATACTGCGCTATTTGCTCTTGGGATAGGATAACGGTCAATTCTTTTATGACTTTGAGTTACGTGAGGCACTGTAAAGCGATGAAACCTTCTTATGATGTTTAAAATAAACAATTTGCGTACGGATAGCATGTTAGCAAGCAATACAGTTGGGTGGCGGAAAGGTAGCCGGAGCATAACTTTCAAGACAGTTCTTTGTGCACGTTCTATCTTTATTATGTGACTTTTAGCGGCACCACCCCAAGAACTAATGCAGTAATTTATTACACATTCTCCTAGAGCTTTATATGTTTTTATGAGGAGAGCTTTATTTACAAGTAAACGTAGGTTTTTAAAGACATAAACCAGTTTTCTAAGTCTTGCAGAAACTGCATTAACATGGCCTTCCCAAGACATTCTGCTATCAATTATAACTCCAAGGTATCTGATAGAATCACACTTAGTCAGCAGGCTGCAGAGACAGCGATTTGTGCTTAGTGTGCGATTACATGGAAACGTGTGGATGTACAGCTTGAAATTTTTATTAGGACCGGATGCCTTTGTCTTACTAAAGCATAAATATTTAGTTTTAGAAATATTGAGAGAAAACTATCTTCTAACCAGTGAGTTACAACACGTAACCCGTTTTTCGCACTACGATTCACTTCATCCCAAGTATCACCATTAAATAGCAACACAGTGTCACCCGCAAACATTATAAGGTCAGCACCAGGTATCAGTAATTTACACAGATCATTTATATATATGAGAAACATCGTCGGACCCAAGGTGCTACCTTGCGGAATGCCATAGGAGCATGACAAGGGATCGCTTAAATAACTCTCTACCCTAACACGTTGCTTTCTATCAGATAAGAAGTCCTTAAACCAACTTGAAGCAACACCTCTGATACCCAAATTTTCAAGACGATGAATAAGAATTGGAATTGAAACTGTATCGAATGCTTTTTTTAAGTCTAGAAAGACACCAATACATTTTTTTCCTTTGTCAAGATATGTAGAAACCAATGAAGTTAATTTTAATACAACATCCCCAGTAGATTTATGGGCACGAAATCCATACTGGTTGTTGTGAAGAAACTTGTTTGTTTCGAGATATCCCATCAGTCTTTTATTTACAACCTTTTCAAGTATCTTTCACAATGTACTCAGTAATGATATTGGTCTGTAATTTGAGGGTGATGTTTTATTTCCATCTTTGTATATAGGACAGACTATAGCTTCTTTAAAATATTTTGGAAAAACGCCCTGTATAAGACTTAAATTACAAATGAAAGCAATGGGCTCAGACAGAATATCACTGTGATTTTTAATTAAAAATAAAGTAATTGAGTCGTGACCGGAAGCCCCAGTACTTTTTAGACTACTTATGATACTTTTAATTTCAGCTACATCTGTGGGATAAAAGTACATAGATTTATGTGGTGTATCAATAATTTTAGCTTTTTTAGCCAATTCGTTTTCAGTCTCATTTAATTCTTTAAGTTGTTTACTTGCTAAGTCGCGCCCCACAGAAGTAAAATATTTATTCACTAGATTGAGAGATCTAGTAGGAGAATTAACCATTTTTAATAATTCAGAGGAGTTTTCCTATCTTTATTTAAATTACACACATCT
This sequence comes from Sericinus montela, assembly GCA_029286605.1. Lineage (NCBI taxonomy): Eukaryota > Metazoa > Arthropoda > Insecta > Lepidoptera > Papilionidae > Sericinus > Sericinus montela. The sequence goes on from JAGSMR010000040.1 coordinate 3,749,692, forward strand.
TTTATAATTTTCCAGGTTTCTTTATTGTTTTTAGTATGTATGTGAAGCTGATACTCATAATACTTTTTCTTTAAATTTTTTATTATCTTATTGGTTAAGCTCCTATATTTAATGTAATAAGCTTAAAGTTCCTTATCATTTTGCCGTTTTTTTACTTTAATATGTATTTTATTTCTTTTTCGAATAGACTTTACAACTCCAGGTGTTATCCACGGTTTTAACGGTTGTATTTTTTTTTATTAAATGTGATTTACATATATGTATATATTTATGTATATAGGTATATACATATATATGATTTACATATATGTATATATTTATGAAAATACATGTATATACTTATATTTATGTGTATTGTATCGTTAGCTTGAACACTAAGACGGTAACCTGTTTCGTTGTTCGAAGTAAGCATCAGCTGACCTAATAGACCTCTGGCTCCCCGTTTTTGGAAAATACGTGAAGATAAATAAAACAATTATAATGCCTGATTTCCGAGCCATCTCAATGTTAACTTTGAACGCCCTTTATAATATGAAAATCATAATTTGTATTCTTATGCACGACATATCCATGTGTAACATCAAATCCCACCCTTACATATAAGTAGAATCTTTTGTATTTTTCCTCCGAAAACATATTATGGGACAATGTGTCAGGTGGTGAGCTCGTTGCCGTCTTAAGTCCAAGCCTACAATATAAATCGTACAAAATTAAAAAAAAGGCTGTACCAATCCTGGCACCCGGGTATCAAACTCGGGTCTCTTGGCTCGAATCCAAATCACACTAGTTGGGTTATTGTGACTTTTTTTATTTGTTTAAGAACTTTTATAGATGAGGGAAGTAAACAGGTTCACGTGGTTGTAAGTGACCACCGAAGCCCACGAACATGTGCAACATAGGAAAAGCTGCAGGTGCATTTCCGGTCTTTGAGGAAGGAATATGTATAATTAATCGTTAATGAATACTTTACTTGACATATTTATGTACATTTTACTATATAACATTGTGTGTCCTAAAAATCTAATGAGTTTCCACACGTTCACACATCGAGTCTGTAGGCGTCACTGAGCCCATTAGGATGTTTGATAGGTACTTTCCTGACACGCGTAAGTTACGCCTACCATCCCCCTCGAAGAAATATTGACAAAAATACGGCCTGAAAGAGAAATTTTAGTAAAGTAAATGAAAAAGTTACATAAGTTGTAAAAAAATTTAAAGGAAAAGCACATTTTTGGGTACCTGTTTTTATCATTATCTTCTTGACAGTTTTTATAAGGCCACTTTAGGTCATAGAGCCTCTTCAATAACTAGGATTTGACATAAACACCACGCTTGGTAAGCGAATAAGCCATTACATATACTTTAAATGTAATACTTTTTCCCTAATCGCCACTTACGTCACCCATGGCAGGAAAAGGGCATCATTTCTTATACAAATACCATCTGCTAAATTTCTTCCTTTCTTCTTCTTCTTCTTTACAGCCTATCCAGTGTCCACTGCTGAACATAAACCTTCCCTTAAACTTTTCACAGTGAACGGGCCTCAGCCACCTGCATCCATCGATTTCCCGCAAAATTTTGAAAGTCTTCTCGTCGTCCAACACTGCGTTTGCCTGTACGAGGTTGCCACTCGAGAACCTTTCTTCCCCAAATTTTATTATTTTACTCCACTGTATTTAAACTTATTTGGATATCTATTCTCCATTTTGTTCGATGACTTAACTTTGTTTGCTAGATTTGCGGGTAAGATTGGCATTTCGAATAATGAATTGTATTTTGTTTTAATAATAATGACTTAAATATAACGACAGAAATTTTATTAAAAAGGTAATATTGTAATTATACAATATAACCTATTTAATAAAATAATTTCTGTTCTTCCTAAGACATTAGTTTGTTCCATAATTTTAAGCTAATTACCTATTATAAATATTTTTAGTGCACAATTATTTAATAAACTTATTACATAATACGAATAAAATAAACTTTAGTTGCAAAGATCATCAATTTACGCCAGAGATAATTCTACAGTAGCGCACTTGGATACTATAGCAACCTATAAATACCCACAAAATACATTTAGGGGTTTCACAAAATAAAAATTTTCAAAATCGCTTAAACGTAGGAAAAAATGGGAGAAACATGAAAGAAATCACATTACCTGATGCCTTGTACCTGAAATACTATGGCTCATTATGGATCTGCTTAATTTTAGTGTGATTTTTCTCAAGATGGCTCTTCTGCTATTTGCGATTTATTACGGTTTTTAACTTGTTAACTTTTCAGTTTATTTCTTTTAAAGATAAAACGAGACTAAGATAGGCGATAATAAATTCTTATGCATATGTTATAGGAAAATTTGATATAATGTACAGATTTAAAAGTGTTTTAGGCAAGTGTACATAAATAGGCTTACACAAGCTTTGTTGGGTAATGTTTGTAAATCCCTCTTGAAAGGCGTGCACAATCCTTTCACGATTATCAAAGGACTATGTCCTCTAGCCATGAAAAGATAAAATTGCTCAATATGTAATTCTTTAAAGAATGAATGAAATAGATCCGGTGAAATGTTTTATATTGGAAGCTATTGTCCTTTTAGTTTTCTAGGAATTCGATAAAGAAATAGTTTTTATCAGGGTTGAAATTTTTACATCGTTGTTATAAATAGTTCATTCATAATTTTACTGTTTCCTTACATTTTTTTAACTTAAAAACACGAATTTTGTAGTAATAAAAACATATAACTAATAACATGTTAATAAATTACGTTTCATACATGTAAATATTTTGAAGTATTTAAGTGTAAGATTTCTGGTGTCGGCGAAAGAACTTACAACCCTTTTTTTTTCTGTGGATATCGTAAGAGGCAACCAACTGATGGCGGAATAATCATCTCCAATAATACCAAACCAAACTTCTGCAGGTGACGGCAGCATCTAAGGTACGAGGTGTCTCGTGCTGCGACTGCCTGTACGTTAGCCATCATTGTAAAACTTCACTTATAAGAGAGGCCTATGTGCAGTGCCTGCAGTGAACTTATAAAGATCGTTATTTATTTTTTATTTCCGAGGACATCATGGCTTTACAGTTCTTCTTCTTCTTTACAGCTTATCAAATGTCCACTGCTGAACATAGGCCTCCCCCAAAGATTTCCACAAAGAACGATCTTGAGCCACCTGCATCTAGACTGCCCTCAATGTTGTGTAGGCCATCACTCCATCTTGTGGGGGGTCGTCCTACACTGCGCTTGCCAGAACGAGGCTGCCACAAGTTAGGCTTTAGTAGTATAAAATATGAACATTAAAAGACCCACCGCGCACATTAAAATCCATTAGAAAATATTATTCACATGCTGATGGGTGGTAAGTGACTACAAAATACTCATCTATTCAGGAAAATATGACAGAAGCACTGCAGTGTCGGTGAGGCCCAATAGCACAGTTCCAGAAAATATTACAACATAAAATACCCCAGATTTTGTATTCTTTTAGGCCGAAATCAGCATAGCACCCTTGAGAATTGAAATTTAACTAATATTTATACCGAAGAGTAACTGAAGTTTTTTTTAAGTTCATCCTCATAACTGTTGATAATCATACACGAAATGGGGTAATGCAATTATTGTTGGTGAAAAATTTTTCTTGCAGAAACGATGTTTACGTATTATATTTAGTCCAGGAAGCAGAGAAACTCTTAGGAAATTATTTAAAGAAAATCAGTTTCTTATTTGACAGTTCTTTATTTGACTGGCATTTATATTTTGAGTTGTGCCTGTTTACTAAAAATATTTGTAATCTATTTGAGAACAAATCTTCTGAGCATCATAATCTACCGTTATATTACCAGAGTAATTTAAAGATACCGAAAATCGAAAATCAAATGTATTATAAAAGCACGTACGTGACTGCAATAAGAGTTTTTAATCATTTGCTTAATAACATAAAACTATTAACTCTTTTAAATTAAGTTTTAAAATGGGTGATAGATTGCGCATTTTACGCTCTAAATTAATTTGTAACATAAGCTTTAAAAATAGTCAATTCTTTTCTTTGTCTAATTCCATATTTTTTGTGATAGGGTTGTTACAACTTATATTGCACGCCTTTCTGGGCAACAGTAATGCAAAAAATTATTATTATTATGAAACACTTTTTCTATAAACAGACACGTTGACGAAATATAATAAAAACAGTAAAAGACAATGTGGCACGTGTTTAATTAGTCAAAATAAAGGGATGACAACATTTGGTGGTGTTAGTCCCTTCGTAAAGTTTGTAACCGAGATATCCTTGATTTTAACAGTCAAACAGTGGCGATGTTTGCGCAAACAAAATATGCAAAGTAGGTGCGGGCGCGAGCGATACGGGCCCCGCTAATTATGTGAGAGCACGCTGTGCTGTGTCCGACCGCCCTCGTCCTACATTCCGGAAAACTAATAAAAAATGCAAAAAAAACGTGGTGAATTATCAATTATAATTAGCGGCTGCTACTTCGTCTAGATTTTGAAGAAAAGGACACCGTCATAATTAGCTTAAAATTTGTTTAGGTATAATGATGTCTATTTTTTTTTGTCTTTTAAATAATATGAAATTTTGGATTAAATATCGAAGAAATACCGGATCATATCTTTAAATGATTCCTTCAATTGTTAGTAATAAAGGTAATGCGTTTTGCGTCTGACGCCTTGTAATGATGAAATGAAATAACATTGAAGAAATGAATGACGCATTTCCCGGGTAAAACTCAGTAGTACAAGGTAAATCCCCCCTCCAGAAAATACTTTTGGGCCACATTTGATGATATACTGCTATGATGAACTACTATGGTCTTCATTCACATCGCTACACCTAATTATTTTTTTAAAAGTGGGCAAGTCACCTACGGCTCCTCTGCAGAGAACACATAGTGGTGTCGGTAATTATTTATCGTTAGAATCACGTGAACCGATTGTTCATTTCTGAACATTCTCCTATAAAAGAAATGAGGCTTTAGTATTAATCAGGAGATTAAAACTGAGGTAGAAACTGTCATTAAGCAGCTGTTTTAAATAGACCCTTCGTTTGTTTATTTTTTTCTATGAATCTTTTTAAGTTAACACCTCTACTTTTTAACCGGATGTCGGCATGATTTATTATAAGTAAGACGAGCTTTTCTGTCAAGAGCAAACTAAGGTTTTATCTCCCCTAAACGCGATTTATTTAACACCAAGATGTTTGAGATATTTCAATAAATCACAAACATCGCGCATCAAATTTCACCCCTCGCGATGTTGATTTCTTTAAGGCGGAACTAAGGGTTTTAGAGAAATCGTTCTTGCTTTATTAAATAATAAGATTTATAACAGTAACTTTTTTTTAAATAAAAATAGTAGTAACAAGGGTTAATACGAAAACATAAAGGATTGCAGTGAATATAGTGGACTGTAGAAGTCTACTGGCCATTTGGCGATAGCAGTATCAGACATTTCACACCTTAGATGGTCTGCTGAATTTTGGCCTGGTAGTTTTGAGATCGTTATTCTACCATCTGTCAGTAGTTTGTGCCATTTATAGATGTTTCTATTATTGCACACACGAGAAGAAAGGAGTCGATGAATTCTTACGTCGACACCACATGGTATTTGTCGCGAATATTAAATTCAAATAGGAAGTATACTTAACCTTAAGTTAAGAACCTACAGTATAGTTGGTAGGGAATCTGCTTTTCGAAAGCTGACTTGGATTGTAGGTTGAATCCTATTAGATGGAAACATTTATACGTTGAATATGAATGTTTCTACTAGAATCATGGATGATTACATGTACATCTAAATTGAGTTGGTTATTTATTGTTTACGATATTATAAAACACATTCAAATTCGAATGTTGTTTGTAATCTTATTTTATTGTAAATATTTTTAGACATATGAGTATACACGTTACCTGAATCTAAACGTTGCTGAGTATCTTAAAGTTGTGGGAGAATACGATAAACGACAGTAAGACATAGCGTGGGTGGGATAAGCGCCAACACAATAAAGCTGTGTTTAAACATTTGTCTTGCACTCTCGTAGATAATTCCGTATGTTGCCACCTAGACAAACATTGTTATCATCTTAGTTGTAGACAGAAATTTGCGACAGTTAGTGTATAAGTTTCTCAAAGCATAAATTTTAAAATATACTCTGTAACATTAAATATTACGATCGAATCGATCGAATTCTACATGAAAAAATCATCATATTCAATATAAACCCAATCTGATCCCAAATGTTATCTTGATATTAGGGCGTTGTCTCTACAACTAGTTTGCCGCTTTCCCCTAGTTCGCCGTTAGTATATAAAAATCTTCACCTTGCTACTTGAGTCTGGGGTAAGAAGCTGCGTCTTAGTCACCGAGAAAAATAATTATCTTTTTTCGTCCCTTAACACAGTGCACTGTCTTAACACAGTTAACAAGTCACGATAGCCCAGTGGTTGGGTGGTCGGAATTTCGAGTCAAGAGACCCAAGTTCGATCCCCAGGTGGACGACCCAGATAACTTATTATATTTTGCAACAATATTCTACATACCAGTGTTATATAACTGCGATTGTTAAACGTGGCTTCCCTAGTGAAGTTTTTTAACTATCCGGCAAAATACTAACTTCAAGTATTATATAAGAGACTTCTTTCATGATCGTAAAGTCAAAGTTGTTGGCATCCTTTTTACCTTTTTTATTAGTCAGTATGTTAAAAAGAAGTCGGGTTAACTTTAGAATAGTCGGTACCGGCTATGTAAATACTTATCGTAAAGATCCGTCATACTCTCTCTTCTTCTTAGTGTTGGAAGACGACTAAATCTTCTCGCGAAATGACAAGTGACATATGACGAGATAATTATTCTTGAAATACCAAAAAAAAAAAACATCCAATCGATAACAAGCTGCAGTTTAAATGGTTTTAAGTAGCTATCTGATATTGCCAACGCCAATCGCCTTGCTGTAATGATGAATTGTTTGAATCTCCTATAACAATAGCCATCGCACTGACTGAACGTAGACTACGTTAGAAGCGTACAAAAAAGCAGAAACATCAAACTTTACTCAAATTATCCGATATTGCATAAACTTATTAAAATAATTACTTAGTACGTTTTGCATTCATTTTCTTTATTTTACTTTCGCGGCCCGTCCAACTTGAAATAATTCGAAATTGAAAAAGTAAAAATCATCATTCCGGAGCCTGCTCGCCATGGAGGCAGCATCGTGTGCATCGTGAGTGTAATGAATACCTGTCAGGCGCGCGTGTGGGCGATCCACCGGCCCGCTCTAAGTCGAACGCAAACATTTACCCTTCGCTCAACAGTAATTGTTTAAAATTGAGCCTAACTGTGTGGGCCTTGCCTGTTTCCCGAGTCTTGCTATCCACTCATACCGTCTTTTGCTTTTGTTGAACATCCACGATAAGCAGGCACTAAATGAGGACAAAGATTGAGACGTCCCTTACTAAGTGTGTTGGTATACAGAAACGCTGTAAAGTAAAAATGTAGTATCATAGTCATCGTAAAACCGAAAGTGTTTAAAAATAACTTGTGATCAAAAGTTTATTAATAAGAGTAGAATTTCTTATACTGTATTCTAAAGATATTACCAAAAATTTCTGGAAAAAATATTTTTAGACATTTAGTTGAAATCTAAGTGATAAGCTATGAAAATTAAATGTTCGTACTTCGAATGTTGTAATAAATTATGTCTGCGTGTTTGTTTGTGGATATGTATGTAAGTACGATAACTATTTATTTGGCACGCTCCGCAGTCTAAACAAATTGATAATTGATAAGTCTTTAGACCTGCCCCATGTTAAGCCGTGGACTCTTAAAAGCCATAAAGAAAAGGTAATGAAGAAGTTGAGAGCCTATCGCCGTCACAACCAAACGCAGAGGCGTGAAATGAAAAGAAAGAAGAGAAACTGAATTTTGTGATACGATGATATCAAGTAAAAGAGATTTTTGTGAGGATTGCAAAATTTTCATTTTAAAATAAAAAAAAAATGTTTTCCGAGCTATTCCCTTTCCCCCATATCTCCAAAAACTACTCTCAAAAGTGAATGTGGAGGTCTCTTACAGAACAATTTTTTTAAAAGAGCTTTTTGTAAGGATTTGAAAATTAAAATTTTAAAATAAATACACTTTAAAGTGAAGTTTCCCCTAAGATACCCACGAGTAGAAAGGGCTGCTTAATTTAGACCGATAGCACACGGCAAATAATCATTTTTTCAAACAGAATTTAGAATATTCTAGACCAAAAATGAATGACAATTGAGCGTAGTTTGGTAAATTGTACCACCATCTGCCTTAATTACGCTGCATTGGCAATCACATTGTCGGGAATATTGCATCATTGACACTTCATGCTATTTACATTTGACATTGATTTGAATGGAAATGGCAACAACGTCATTTAACTGCTGCTAAAATCGCGTTCATTAATTTTTGTTGCTATTCGGTCTATTGTGTTTATATTCTGATTTTAGTGTTTTTAATACATTACGAAAACAAGTTAGTATATTCTAGAAGAAATTATCTGATTACTGGACGACCAATAGATTTATCTAGTAGTCTGATAAAAGTAAATTATTGCATTTAAATAATTATCTTGGTAACCCGATGTCTGAAAGGTATTTGAAACGAACATTAGAAGGAGTAAGAACTTTTTGTCAGTCTGCTGATATAATAGCGTTGCAGGAAACATGGCTTTTGCCACATGAATTGCCACTACTGTGTTCAGTTCACGATGGTTTTGATGGCACAGGGACCTCCACTGGCTTACTCATAGGTAGACCATACGGCGGTGTTGCTTTGTTGTGGAGGAAAAGTGCGTTCGAAACGGTGTCTGTGATAAACTGTGATAATGTTCGGACTGCTGCGATTAAAGTAACTGTAAGTCATAGATCTATAGTCATTTTTAGTGTATATATGCCAACAAACTGCCACGAAAACCTTATGTTATGTACTGAGTGTCTGAGTGTAATACAATCAATTATTGAAGTGGAAGAGAATCTTGGTGTTGAGGCGTGTTACCTTCTAGGAGATTTTAATGCACACCCGAATGAAATATTTTATAACGAATTGACAAAGTTTTGTAACGAAAGTTTGTGGTGTTGCGCGGACATTGAAGTGTTAGGGCTTCATTCTAATACCTATACGTTTCGTAGTGATGCTCATGGGTGTGAGAGGTGGTTAGACCATTGCATAGTCACTCAATCTGCAGGAACTACGATCAAAAAGTGTGGGTGAATTATAACATGTACTGGTCGGACCATTTCCCTCTGGTAATTGAATGTGAACTATATAAATTAAGTCAGAAAATTGAAATCATGCCTACAACAAATGAGACAAAAAAACGTATAATATGGAGAGGCAGTTGAAGCAAATTAATAAATATTATGATTTATGTAATTCTAAGTTAAAAGAAATTAGTTTTCCGCTAGAGTTGAGCCACTGCTGTAAGCATTTATGTCCTAACAAAGACCATTACCTCATATTAGATCAATTATTCGATAAGATTGTTTCTATTTTATCTGAAGCTGCTTCGCAGACGTATGTTAACAAAATATTTAAAAATAAAAAAGGTTATATAATTGGGTGGAATAAGTACGTAGCCAGCGCACATAGGGAGGCTAGGCTTAAATTTCTACTATGGGCTTTGGCGGGAAGACCTAAAAGCGGCAAGGTATATAATGAAATGACGAACACGCAAAAAATATTTAAGTCCAAATTAAAATGGTGCCAAGATAGACAAGATCAATTAAATATGGATATACTTGCTTCAAATCACATGGCTAAAGATTTCAAATGTTTCTGGAAGAACACAAATAAATTAAATGTAAAAACTAGCCTTCCTATTAGTGTTGAAGGCGTACACGACCACAAAATAATTGCTAATTTATTTAAGGATTGCTTCAACATACAATCAGCCGCGGAACCATTGTCGTGTAGTGTGTTCGATCGTGGGACCGGTATGACCGAGTGTAAAATGTCTTTCTCAGTAAAAGATGTTTCGATGGTAATTAAAAACATGCATAAAGGCAAATCCCCCGGTCATGACGGTCTCAGCATCGAACACTAAAAATGCTGGACCACATTTGCCGCGAGTTCTTTCAATGTTTTTTAATTTGTGTCTTTGTCAATCCTATCTGCCTGATGCTCTACTACGGACTATCGTTGTACCAGTTCCCAAGAATAAGACGAGCAATGCCTCTGATAAAAATAATTATCGGCCTATCTCACTTGCCACAACAGCAGCCAAGCTACTAGATAGTTTATTGAATGGCACTCTCGCAAGGCATGTAGATATTCATGATGCCCAGTTTGGCTTTAGGGCAGGGTAGTCAACTGAAAGTGCTATTCTGAGCCTTAAGCATACTGTGAACTACTACACGAAGAGGAGGACACCGGTGTACGCGTGCTTTCTCGACTTGTCTAAAGCTTTTGATCTTGTACTTTATGACCGTCTGTGGGACAAGTTGGGGACCGCGGGTGTGCCGGTGGATTGCATCTCCCTCCTCAAATTCTGGTATGCGAACCAGACAAATCAAGTGAGATGGGCAAGTACCATGTCGGATGCATACAGATTGAAATGTGACGTGAGACAGGGAGGGTTAAGCTCACCTTTATTGTTCAATCTGTATGTCAATGAGCTTATTGAACGGCTCAGTAACACTCATGTCGGCTGTCATATTGATGGTATTTGTTTCAATAATTTAAGCTATGCTGACGACATGGTGTTGCTGAGTCCCACAATCAACGCACTAAGGACTTTAGTGTCTATATGTGAGACATATGCGGAGTCACATGGTTTAAGATATAATGGCGATAAAAGTAGAATAGTCGTATTTAAGGCAGGGAAATATCAGCCAACCTATGTGCCTCCTGTGGTCCTTGGTGAGGTGCCTATCAAGGCTGTAAATAACTTTAAGTACCTGGGGCATATTGTAACTGAAGACCTTCGCGATGACGAAGATATGGAAAGGGAGCGAAGGTCATTGGCGGTCCGAGCCAATATGCTGGCTCGCAGGTTCACGAGATGTACAAATACAGTTAAATTAACACTATTTAAATGATATTGTCAATCTTTTTACTCAAGTGGCCTGTGGGTTGCATATACGCGTCGAGCTTACAACGCCCTGCGCGTCCAGTACAACAACGCCTTCAGGATGCTGTTGCGGCTGCCCTGGCGTTGCAGCGCGTCACGAATGTTTGTGGAGGCGCGTACGGATACATTTCAAGCGATAATCCGCAAAAAATCAGCCTCACTGATGCAGCGTCTGAGAGGTAGCAACAACAGCATTCTGAGGGCGATATCTGGTAGAAGTGACTGCCCCGTCCAGAACCACTGGATAGGGGTTGTACTAGGTCACAAATGATACTTGTTCAAATAGATGTAAACTAACAATACTAACATAGTTTTAATTGAAATTGTTACTAACCGGATTACCAACCATTCAATATGGATAACTTTTTTGTCCGATTCAAATAAATTATTATTATTATTATTTTTATTTTTATTTGGTTAACTTTTCTCCCTTAAAATAAAAAAGAGGTAGAGTACTGGACACACGGGCATTGACCAAGTGTGGCAGTTGGAATTAGAGAAATTTAAATACCTGTTGATGAATTGAGGAATTTGCGTGTAAGGCGACATGTATTGAGAAGGACTGCTTTTTGTAAAAGTGTGAGGGTTGAATTCGGCATTTGAAGAATGTTGAGATTATTTTGAAGAGTTTTGGGGACTACACCAGTTGTAGATATAATTATTGGTACTATTTTGACTGTTTCAATCGACCATTGCTTTTTTATTTCGGTAGCTAGGTCTATATATTTAGCCATTTTTTCTGAGTAAGTCGTTATAAGGTTGTGTGTGTTACAAACTGCTATATCGATTATGAAAACTAATTTCTTAACTTTGTCTAGTATTGTTATATCCGGTCTATTGTAATGTATAGTCTTGTCGGTAATAATTGTCCTATCCCAGTAAATTTTAAATAATTTGTTTTCTAAGACAGTACTAGGTTTATACTTGTAATAAGCTATTTTTTTAGGTACGAATGAATGTCTGTGAGCAAGATTTTGGTGAATGATTGAAGCAACTTGATCATGTCTATGTTTGTAATCTGTTTGAACTATAGATTTGCAAGCACCGATAATATGTTGAATTGTTTCTGTGCTACTTTGGCATCGTCTGCATAGATCGGTGAGTAGGTTAGGAATGTGAATAATGTGTTTTTGATAGTTACGTGTGTTTATGACTTGATCCTGGATAGCAATCACAAAGGCTTCCGTCTCCGGGAAGAGCTCCCCTTTCCGCAACCATTTGTTCGACGCTTGCATGTCGACATGTGTCTGATTTAAATCGGCAAGGTGCCTTCCGTGTAGGGATTTTGTGACCACTTATCTATTTTCTGCTGTTTGCTTAATATTTTGGTTGAAAGTCTCTGTCGTTTAAATTAAGAGGAGTTATTTTCTTGTCTATATCTATTATGTATTTGTGTAATTGTGATTGTTCAGCTTTCTTATAGAAATATTTGCGTAATTTGTTGATGAGGTTATTGTGTAAATTTTGTATGTCGACAAAACCCCTCCCCCCATCTTGACGCGGTAATGTGAGACGTTGAGTGCACGATCTCGGGTGGTGTTTTCTGTTTGCTGTCATGTGTGTATTTATTGTACGCTGTAGTTTAATTAAATCAGTTTGGGACCAATTTATAATACCAAAGGAATATGTAAGAATTGGTATTGCGTATGTGTTTAAGGCCTTTGTCGTATTTCGTGAATTAAGTTGGGTTCTCAAAATTTGGTTTATTCTAGTTTTAAATTTTTTGTTAAATCTAATTTTGCTTGTTTTGATTGATATGTTTGGCCTGATGAAACCCTAAGTATTTATAAGTGCTATGTTCGTCCATGGGCTCTATTTGTTCACCAGTATCAAGCAGATAAGAAGTATTTTGAGATTTTCCACGGACAATTGAATGTATTTTGCATTTATCAACTCCGAATTGCATTTTGATGTCTTTGGAAAATAATTGTGTGATATCTGCTAGTTTTGAAAGTTCGGTGTTATTGGTTGCATAAATTTTGATGTCATCCATATACAGTAAATGTGTGAGCGTATGAAATGAATTATTAAGTTTTAATTTAAATCCTATATTAGTGTTGTTCAGCAATTCAGACAAGGGGTTAAGGGCTATACAAAACCATAATGGGCTAAGAGCGTCTCCTTGAAATATACCTCTTTGTATTTTAATTTCGGGGTGGTTAAAGTCTTGTTATTTATTAATTTAAGTTTAGTCTTCCATTGAAGCATTATTATGTTTAAGAATGAAATCAGATTAGGGTGTACTTTGTAATGTTTTAGTACGTAAATTAACCAGCTATGAGGGACAGAATCAAATGCTTTTTTATAATCAATGTACATTGTGTGAATATTTCTATTTCTAGTTTGTGATTGTTTCATTGCAATTTCGTCAATTACCAACTGTTCTTTACATCCCTGGCTATTTTTCCTACATCCTTTTGTTGTTCTGCTAGAATATTGTATCGTTCTAAGTGTTCGTATATTATGTCACTAATGGAGCCAGTAATAATCTTATATATGGTTTGTAGGCAGGTGATGGGTCTGTAATTTTCGGGATTTTTAAGTTTTCACCTTTTGGTAGCATATAAGTTATTCCATTTGTAACGAAGGTTGGCATTAATTGTGGTGTCTGTATGAATTGGCAAATGTGACTGTGGATAGGTGGATGAGTACAAGTGAACTTTTTGTACCAATAATTATGTATATTGTCGGTGCCCGGTGCCTTCCAGTTGTGTGTACGTTTGATGATTTTAATGAAAGTGTTTACTGAAATGTTATTAACATCCATTTGGTTAATATGAGCTGTGTTTGCTGTTTTGTCCAACCAATTAGCTTCAATATTATGTTGGACAGGATTTTCCCAGATGTCTGACCAATATTGTTTTAAGCTTTGTAGTGAGGGAGATTCACTGGTATTAGTTTGTTGACGGTGGCCTAGCGTTCTATAGAATTGTTTCTCATTATTTATAAATGTTGTGTTTTGCTGTTTTCTTTTAGTACAAGTTAAATATCTTTTTAGTCTATTTGAAACTGCGTTTAATTTTTGTTTAAGTGTGTCGAGAAAATGTTGTAGTTCTGTGTTAGGTTCTTCATGTCGAGAATGATATTTATATTTTACCTTTATGTCTTCTACAGTCTTTTGTATTTTTTGGTTTCTATTTCCTAGAATGTATTGTGTTAATCTCCTATTTCCAATCTATATTTTTCAATTCTATTTTCCAATCTCCTTTGCCAATTAAGTTTTCTGTTTCGAAGTTTATTGTTTATAGTTTCCTCTTTGTTAAACCTAGTGCCGTTACAAGTGGCAGCAGTGAAGGCTGCTGAATATATTATAGTGTGCAATGAAGTAAAATCTAAGTCGTTGTTGATGTGTTTTGGAAGAATAACATTATTCAAATGAGATATAATTTGAGCAAATTTACGCGATGATTTTTGTTTCGGGATGTATGGTCTTACTTCTGGGTCAATATTTTGAATCGGGCAAGAGCATTGTTAAATTCTATTTCGATTTTATTTATTTCTATGTAATTTTGGGAATGGGGCAGGTCACTATTATTTTCAGTGTTTGATAATGTTGGTGTTTCGGTGAGTGTTAATGTACTGTCTAATATGTTTTCTTGTTGAGTGTTGTTTATTGACGTTTCTTTTATATCAATTTCATTTTCGGAAATGGTTTGTGTTTGGTCCGTTAAAGTGTTGTTATGTTCTATGCTAATTTCTATATGACTGTTTAGTTGTATTAATTTTAATTCTACTTCTTTTTCAATTCCCTAATTTTGTTTGTGTATATCTTATTGTTAAATATTAAACGCCTTTGATCTGCAACTCTCTGTTCGGTAATGTGAGATAAGTACGGTTGTCTTTCTATGAATAAATCATACATTTTTTCCTATAAGCAGTCTTGTTTATCTCTAAATCGGTTACTTCAAATAACACCTAACAATTTCCGCATTAATTTCATCTGACCATTTCATTCTTGTGTTGTAAGAAGTGTTTTTCTGTGGCTGTGACATTGTGGGTACTTGTTTAGAGTTATATGTCAGTGTCTGCTTTAAGTTATCGGTTTGTATGTGTTCACTTACTTCTCGATTTATTTCATCAAGAATATGCTGTGGTAATAACTTTCTTCTCAATATAGCCCTTCTTTGGTCACCTATTCGTTGGCGATTGGCACGCATTTCAGGGTATCTATTATTAAAATTCTGGTGTAAGTGTTCCAAGTAGTTGTTCATATTTGTGGTTTCACATTTAGTTATTACTAGGTATGTGCGCCATATAAATCGGTTCATATCTTCAGTCCATTTTTTTCGCGCACGGGTATGGCCAGCAGTGGGTACAGGATTATTGGCAAATGCCTCCTGCACAACAGCCGTTGACCTTGTATTTCTGGATGAATTTGTAGATGATATTGATGAAGCAGGTGATCTAAATAAGCTTTGGGTTGATGAAGGTGACGGAATGTTGTGAAAGAGTGAATGTTCAGAAGTGGATGAAAATGAAGGTGACGGTGATCGATCGGCTGTAATATTTTTATCGAGGGGAACCCGCCTGCTCAGTCCCCCGTCGCCCACGGTTCGCATGCTGTGGCATCCAGCGTCGGCTCCAGATGGGCCCCGGCGACCCCCGGGCAGCGGCCGTAAACTATATCTCTTTGATTGACTTTCCATTCATTCGGTTCAGGATCGTTGGTCTGGGTTATAGTGAAAATAAATTTATGGAAAGTTGTTAGGTCCATTTAACCAGTACTTAATACCCGTAAGCCCCCCCACCACGTCAAGGTGATCCTTTGGGGGTTATTATTATTATTATTATAATTATTATTAACATGGCAAATCTGAATTGGTCAACTCTAATCCTTGGTGATTCTGCCTGTCCTTCTCCTAGAGTGTTTTTCTAGGGTTGGAGGAGTGGAAGGTGGTTAAATAAAAATAAATTAAGAAATAAATATCTTCACGCAATTCCCAATACAGGGGAAGACAGAGGTCTAGTCTAGACAAATAAGTCTCTTCGACCCACCTTCCACCAAAGATTATTACGGGATAACGTGACAGGTGGTGAGCCCGTCGCTCAGAATGGTTAGGCAACAAAGAGCTGAAGCTGTGGACGCGACATGGTTGTTTGAATTTTGTTACGTAAGGGTGGAGAGGATATATCTCCCACAGAGATTGAATAGCTCCAATTTGTTGTGCATTAAAGCCGTTAATTATTGTGACTTTGTGGTCTGTCCTACGATATTTCCATTTTGGAGTATCTAATACTTAAGCTTCCATATCTAATCTACTCTTCGGTTGAGAACGGAAACACAATAAGTCGCAAGTTCTAGTACGCTGTTGTCTCATTTCACCATTTTTTACTAGACAAAAGCAGCTTCGTTGAATTATGACAAAATACCAGACAGGAAAATTAATATACAATAGTTACGTGTTTCGTTCATCAGTAATTATAATTGATTCTACCGTTTAATTAAATTTTCCACCACAGCAAATAGATATATCGATAATTTAAGGGATAAAATTGGACGTTCATTTTAAATTAAAATAAGCGGCTTCGTTAATTTAGAGCTACTAATTTTAAATAAAATAATCAAAGCTTCAGCCATCTAATGCCATAGTTAATTAGGGTGTATTGGAACTAGTGACGTGACGTTAATTTAGACACGAGTACAAGTCACCTGGTTTAATCTATATAATGAAATGGAAGAAGTCCCCGTTTGGGATAATCCATGTAAAATATGTGATCGAGATTTCTGGATGCAGCTACTTGAAAGGATAGACAGAGGATTAAGTTGGAAATCAAAGTTTAAAAATTTAAGTGTCTCTAAAATAAAATATTAAATACGGTGTCTATCAGCCGAATTTGACTACCAATTAATTTTTTGCTGGAACTGTGGTAGCCGTTTATCTAAAAAAGTTATAAAAGAAAGAATAGTTTACTAAGCTCTGTCTATGAAATTAAATAAATACTAACAAACAAACAAACAAATCGTTTATTTACTCCCACAAAAGTTCTTAATTTTTAATTACTTAGTAAGTATAAATTCTTAAACCTTACTTAGCGAGAGTCTTCAGAAAACTTGAGTTACAGGTCACCAGGGCTCCCTCCCGGAGAGACTTCGGAATTTTACAAATTTTATAGCTTAGATTAAAGTTGCTAGAAACTTGGTACATTTTCGATAGTAAAAAATGTGAGCCGTCATGGGACGCCTGGCAGATGTGAAACATCGTGTGTGTACAAGTAATATGCATAAAAGATAATCTTATTACAGGAATGAAAAAATGAAGTACTAAGAAAATACTAATGAAAAAATGAAGTATTACGAATTTCTTACAAAATAAATAATAAATAAATATCTTCACGAAATTCCCAATACAGGGGTAGACAGAGGTCAAGTCTAGACAATTAAGTCCCTTTGACCCACCTTCCACCGAAGATATTTTCATGACAACGTGACAGGTGGTGAGCCCGTCGCCGCCTTTATGTCCAAGCCAACGATGAAATTCGTACATAAGTTTTTGAAAAACTCATTGCTACTGCCACCTGGGGATCGAACTCGGGTCTCTCGACTCGAAATTCCGACCACCCAACAACTCGGCTATCGTGACTTTCTTACAGAAAATGGTAACTTTATTTAATTAATATTTATTTACATTTGATATAAAAATTCGATATTAATATCAAGTGGCCACAATTTAAATATTTTCTCTCTCTCTCTGTGACTTCAGCAATAGTTATATTCGATGTTTCCTCTGCCGGTATTACTGTGACGATTGGTCGATAATAACTAAACTACGTTACAAAAGTATTGGATGAAACATTATCAAGATATCTCACAAATACAGCATCTATAGTTGTTCCATATTTGGTAGTATATTCTTTTGGATTGTTATTGATTTGCAATTGAAATTCTTTTTGAAGAAATGTCATTAATGGCATTGATTCAGCTCTTGCAAATTTACATTAAAATCTCCAGCTAAAATTAATGGTAGTTTATGTTTATTCGTTTTAAAAATTATTGAACCTCTTTGACTATAAGGAAATGACCTTTCATGTAAAAATGAAATCTAAATATAATTTATATAGTTACTAATACGAATAATATGAATATAATTAATTAAATATAAAAAAGGGTTTCAGTTTTTAACTATAAACCTTTAACTCTCAGGTAATAGGGTGTAAATTAGTATACCTTTGTATAGCGTGGCGACCCGTCGCCACGGCATGCGTCGCCACGCCAGAAATCGGTTTTACGTGCGGCTATAGATGTTTCTCATCAATAAAACCTTGTGAACCATGTAAATTATATTTAAGCTTAATAAAAGAAAAATAGTTAAAAATATAGATAAACTCTTTAGCTACAAAGGGGTATATAATGAGAAAATGACATACATGATGAGATCAGCGTATAATGTAGTGTGTATGCATGTGTGTGTATGAGTGTGTGTATATGATATTTCATGAGATTGTGTAAGTTTATGGAGAAGATATGAGTAGATTAGGGACTTGCAACTTGAGTACATATTTTTTACGATTGTACACGTCTAAATTAACTACTACTATATGTATTTCTGTTTAATTATTTTAAAAAGGAGGTTATTATTTCGAGTGATATATTTATTATTATCAGTAGTCACGATAGCCGAGTGGTTGGGTTGTCGGAATTTGGAGTCGAGAGACCCGAGTTCGATCCCCAGGTGGCTGGCTCGTACCAATGGGTTTTTCAAAAACTTATGTACGAATTATCTCGTTGGCTTGGACATAGAGGCGGCGACGGGCTCACGCAATGGGAAGGTAGGTAGAAGGGAATTAATTCTCTAGACTAGACCTCTATTTATTTATTTATTTTATATATTTATTAACTAAATTTATTAAAAAAAAAGTCACGTGGTTGGATAGTCGAAATTTCGAGTCAAGGGACCAGAGTTTGATCTCCAGGCGGCAGGCTCGTACCAATGGGTTTTTTAAAAACTTATTTACAAATAATATCGTTTACTTGGACATAAAGACGGCGACGGGCTCACCACCTCTCACGTTGTCCCGAAAATATATTTGGTGAAAGGTGGGTCGAAGGGACTTAATTGTCTAGATTAGACCTCTGTCTACCCCAGTATTGGGAATTGCGTGAAGATATTTTTTATTTTTTTTATTTTTTTCTTTTCTTCGCATAGGTGTCAGAGGACGCGATTAAGGTATCATTGAAAATAAAAGGCTGCAAACAGATGGCGGGATAACCATTTGGAAAATATCCAGTTCAAAAAAAAAACCAGTGACGAGCTACTGCGATCGCCAAAGAACCTAGCTTTATCGATCGCCGTAGCAGTAGCTCTTCACCGGTTAGTGGTAACTATAACCAATTATACCTACCTATAATAAAAAATTAAGTATGTAGCCTATAGCTTGTAGTGAACTTTCACAGTCCGCTAAATAAGGTTACATAATGAAGATGTAATAATTAAATAAAACAAAATGTATAGGTTAAAAAAAAAGAATTTCATATTTCGACGAAAGATTCAGTTGTTTCAACAATATATCGTGTTCGCAACGGACGCATTAAATCAGTTTCTTTTCTATTCAGTAAAAATAGAACGACATGATCAGGGGTTGAAAAGAGTGCTACAGATACAATGCGATGGAAGCAGTGGACCGCTTCGATTGTACAAAAGAGCATTGTTCTTGCTATGTCGAATGTATCCGATAGGAACGGCAGTAGTAACATGAACTTTATTAGCCATACCTATTGTAAAACACGGGTAGGAAAATTAATATTTATTTTGTTGATCACCGGCAGATATTAAAATATTAATCATTCAAACATATGCACATACAAAGATAGGGACAACGTCAGATACATTGCTCTGATCCAAAATAAAGCAGCTAAAGCACTTGTGTTATGGAATCGGAAATGCAAAAGGCAACACAAAAAAAGCAAAAAAAGTTATGAATGTAGAAGACATTAACCGTCTGGGGATCGAACCCGGAAACTCAGAATTGGCGAAATCTTGAAAACCAACGTGTACGTCTTCGAATTAATGTTTAAAAAGGTTTTACAGTGACCAACACCAAAATAACTTTTATTCATTGCTAAAAGTTATTTTGGTGTTGGCCTTTAAAGAAAATTATATAGATAGATTGTCAAATTTATATGATTCTGGTACATGCTTTTGAGGAAGTAGACAATTAAAATTATTAATTATAAAACTGCACTTTTCAATTCCTCATTCTGAGATTATTAGTTCATTTGTTATACTTATGTACAAGTAATTATATAAATATAATGGAAATAATGAGTGCAAGTTTACGTGTATAAAACAACATAATTTTTACTCGCTTTCTTAATGAAAGTAATATTTATAAAATGTTCTTTACAAAAACTGTATCTTTTTCATTTTAGCATCAATATGTCTGTGAATCCGTCGGATTGATTTACAGAAAGAGACAAATGACTAAGCATTTGTCATTTGTCAGTCGAAATTGATTTTGAAATGGAATATTTCATTTACGAAAGGGTATTTGGGAGGATTAATGGGAGTCTGTTCTTTTTTGAACGACTTAATCGGATCAATAGATTTGCATGACTAATAGCGTAGCTCCTACATTTGTACATGTATATTTCGTAACGAACAAAGCGATGTTAATATACTTTTTGTTAAAGAGAACGTGATTAAGTTAGTTACTAGAAGTTCTCCATTATTCGCTTCTTACTTCACC
The DNA here is from genome assembly GCA_029286605.1 of Sericinus montela. Lineage (NCBI taxonomy): Eukaryota > Metazoa > Arthropoda > Insecta > Lepidoptera > Papilionidae > Sericinus > Sericinus montela. The sequence goes on from JAGSMR010000040.1 coordinate 3,770,490, forward strand.
CACGGAATAAAAGAGGGTGGCATGTTCTTACGCCATTATCATACGGCATGTTTGCTGATTATTTCAGTATGGTATGTTTGAGATGGTTATTTCAGATCATGGATAAACCAACTCAAAAATGCAAAGATGCTTTTGGATTTTGAGTCCGGCTTTGGTCCGGCCTTAATCGCCTTTTAAGACGCTTAAAAAGGGAGTAATAAATTACACCAATATTACACGGGAAAGGCATTCTTTTAATATGGACTAAATTGTGAGTAACATCTTCTGAGTTAATAATTTGATATGATTCTGAATAAAAAAAATGTAACCAGAGGCCTCGTATTACTTGGACAGTCTTGTTTTCAGTTCAATTGCCGTGAAAATGAAATGAAAACACGACATCATTTATTTCATACTTAATCTAATTATAGTGCGGCCACTTAAATCAATGTAATCGGACATGTCAGTTCTATAACTCATTTTTGCAATAAAATGGATTACTCGTCTGCAGAATGCAATAAATTCGCTTCTTAATTGTGCGTGTAATGTAGTAATGATACCTTTAACTTAGTCTTAGTGTAGTGTTATTAAAAGGGCGACAGGCAAATAACGGCATCGCAATTAGGCTACACTTATTAAATAACACACGTAGTATTTACCTCTGGCGGAGTAATTTGGTCGGGTAAATAGTCGAGCTGTGACCCTACGGTCACAATTTGCCCCGGCAATAGCCCTCGGCTTTGCTTGAACTTCGGTAACATTGTTATATCGTCCCCTGCGTCCCTTGAGGCGCCGAATGTCCCTACATCAGTTGGATAAGTCCACCTATAAAATTGTTGCGTAGTTTACAATCCGCAATTTCATTTTATGGACAGTGCACAATAAATCAAGATGGGTAAAACTTTTGTTTTGTTTCTTTGTTCAGTAGCGGTTAAGCTGGTGTTGCTTAGCGATGCAACTATCCCGAGTTTGTAATTGAATTTCTGCTGCGACATTTTCTTACATCTTATTTTTATATTTAAAATTAGAAATTTTTTGATTGAGGTGCCTTGGAACAAAAACGGAAACGCCGTTATATTAGTGTGACTAACAACACAAATGTTACAAGTATGTGATGTATGCATTATTTCTTTTCATTCTGTATAAAAGCTTAATTTACTTTAATTAATATTCATTATTATTATGGCGACGACCTCCGTGGCCGAGTGGCGTCAACACAACCAGTGTCAACATCTTGAGGTCCTGGGTTCGATTCACGGACGAGTCAATGTAGAAAAAGACACTACTTCTACATTTTCTCAGGTCTGGGTGTTTGTGGTGTGTGTGATATTGTCCCTATCCATGTAATTATTATTATCTATTATTCTTACGATGTGGCTGCTTAACGTAACATTAGATTTGCATTAGATGAAACTTTTTCACAGTGTAAATTCCATCTAAAATCTAAAAGAAACCTGTTATGTAAAAAAAGGCTTGGAAAAGTTTAACAATTTTTTATTACTTATAATGTAAAGAATTAGCCTCATTATCGTATAGACCTATGTCCTGCAGTGGATTCTAACAAGCAGCTACATGTGTGCCTATGTAATAAAAAGAAAGACATGGATGATGATGATAATAGTTCCTACAAAAGAATTGATCGCTGACTAGCTGTTTCGAATAATTATAAAAAGATTTGAAATGGTTGAAAGAGGCTACTTGTGGAGTATCTTTCTATTATGTAATGGTTTTTGTTAAAAAACATTTTTAAAAGCTATTAATATCCAGTTCCAAAGAAATAAATTTTATTCATTTATTTGCGCAACAAGCTAAAAATAAATTGCACAATTATTGTACATGTGTAGAGAAAATCGTGTTATTCTATCGTTCAGCCCATAAGCTGCCCGACGTCCCAAACGAATGAAGAAAGTCTTCTTAATAGACTTAGAAACATTCTTTAGACCGCGTCTCTTGGGATGAACATATCCCCCATTCAACCTTCAATTCGACCTAAGCAAAAATTAGATTACCAACTTGAATTGATTATACATTGAATTTTGTTACTATAAGTTTTTTATCATTTCGCCATTTCCATTTCAAGGGTAGACAGAGGTCTAGACAATTAGGTCTTTTCGACTTTCCTTCTACCGAAGACATATTATAGGAAAACGAGACAGGTGGTGAGCCTGTTGCCGTCTCTATGTTGGACATACGATATGAATCTTAAATACGTTTTGAAAAAAAAAAACATTGGTACGAGCCTACTACCTGGCGATCGAACTCGAGGTCTTTTTACCCGAATTCCGATCACCCAAACACTCGGCGATACAGGGTAGACAGAGGTCTAGTCTAGACAATTAAGTCCCTTAGACCCACCTTGCATCGAAAGCACTTTTTTAAAATTGTTTTATTTAATAAATAGTTCAGTAAAGTTTGTAACTATTAAAGTTGTAAGTTATGTATATAGTATGTATAAAAATAATAATATCCTGCCTGGTACATTTTTATTATAAATATATAGAATAATGTCAACTGCTGGCATAGGCTTCAAAGGTTTCTCCTGTGGAGAAGACGTATGTCATAATCGCCATACTCGGAATGCGGTTTGGCGATCGCAATACCAGACATCTTGCATCATAGACGCTGATGCCCGTCACACATATATCTATATATCTTCATGCGACTCCCAATATAGAGGTAGACAGAGGTTTACACAATTAACTACTTTCGACCAACCTTCCACTAAAGACATTTTACAAAGAAGACACTTATAACCCAACCTATACCAAAAACCAACCGCTTTTCTAAAACTAACAAAACTCAAGACAGCATTCAGAGGGCAGGAATTATTCAGACTTACATGGTCGTAACGCTATGGCCAAAGAACAAACAATCTTCATAAATTGTATGTGTTATTATGATGTATAAGTTATACTTGAAATGAATTTGAAAGAAGTGTGTAAGACATCGGTTCGAATCGAATTAGCTATAAAGATAAAACACAAAACGAACTCATTTGTTTACTCTGACCTCCTCCTTGTCCTGACACGTCTGCCCGCGTTGGGTCGGGCACTCGGTGAAACGCTGAGCGACGTCGACTTATATGAGACGCTTATTGGCGCTTCACTTAAGTCAATCTTGCCGAGATGTTTTTTTTTAACATTTAACTAATTATTTATTGTCAAAGACACAAATAGTCACGATAGCCGAGTGGTTAGGTGGTCGGAATATCGAGCCAATAGACCCGAGTTCGATCCCCAGGTGGCTCGTACCAATGGGTTTTTCAAAACTTATGTACGAATTACATCGTTGGCTTGGACATAAAGACGGCGACAGGCTCACCACTAAAGAAATATCTTCGGTGGAAGGTGGGTTAAAAGGACTTCATTGTCTAGACTAGACCTCTGTCTACTCCTGTATTGGGAATTGCGTGAAGATATTTATTTACATATATTCGAAGACAAAATTCATCACTATTAAATAATGGAAGTGATAAATGCATTATTGATAAGAATTAGATAAATACTCTAAAATATGCATTGTAAAAAGTATCAAATTTAAAGGTACTTATGGCTCATAATTTGGGATATATTGACTTTCCAATAAAAGGTAGATATGTGCAGTTAACGACTTTTATTTAGAACTGTTTATGATAAACAATCCCACCATAAACTATCTTCATGTAACTCCAGCAGTTTAGACAGCGCACGCCAAAGATTGCGCACAGAGGCCAGGCATTACTCCGACTTGCTTTATAATTTACGTAAAAGTGTTATCAAAATTCGTTTAGTAGTTTTTGCGTGAAATAGATCCCATCTATCCATTCTCATAAACTTTCGCATTTATTCTATTAGTAGGAAGTACGAGTAGAATGCGTTAGGATTAATAAAATTTATGAAAAATAATAACGGTTTTAACATGAAAACATTATTAAATAATGGACCTATTGGATATTTGATTATTAAATTCCTTCTTGTATGTTATTATCGAAATGAGAAATTCATGTAACCATTACGGTAAATCAGCACGTGCTTGGGACATAAATATTCACATTATTACTATGTCAGCTCATGCCCTAAAGCTTCTGCGTTACGCTTTTTTTGTCTGATCTCCCGTTGTGCATTTAGATATAAAGGGGACTTAGGGCGTAACACATCGATGCACGGAATTTGCCGAGGGTGACGTGCGCATTGCCTACTGTTTACTATTATATGCCATAATGTGGGTGAAATTTAGCTCGTTTCGTCTACAACGTTCGGTAATTGTCTCCGTGCTTTTATTGGAATCGCTTTTATTTATAATGTTGTGGGGTCCGCATCAAAATCCGGGATTATTTGGCTAACAAATTATATCGAATCTGTTGAGAATAGGACGCGACTGTCAATAAATCAAATGTCGGATTTATTGATGAAAGGCGACAAATTTATGAAATGAATTTCGATTTCGGTCTTTGTGTTGGAGATTGAGTCAAAATGAGGCATTATTCGCTAAAAAATAATTTCTCTTTGTGTTTAGAAAAGCAGAAAATTTTTACTTTATTAAGTTCTTTTTATGGTACTGTTAGAGTTCATCGCATGAATAAAAAGGAAAAATCAAATATGAAGCAATAAGAGTGTTTCCGCATAAGAAGTCAACATTGATTAATGGTTTCAGCAAAATGTCGCTTTTGTTAACATGTGTGTTTACCTATTTTATTTCATATAATACGTTTTGCTTAACTATATGACTGACAAAATGAATAAAAATAAAAATAAGACAACATTAAGATATTACGAAGTATATTATGTGAGGATTTTGGTAGCGATCGCAGTACCAGACCACCTCAGACGCTGCTACCGATCTTCGGTCCGATAATTTTGGTCTGATAATTTTAGAGATAGTTATCACGCTATCTATCGAATGCCAAAACGATATTTAATATCTGTTACACAACGATATTCAATTCTGATAGTTGTTTCTCTGATATTTAAATGTATATGAATATGTATCTGTATAAATATATATTTAGGTAGTATATTGTACCTTTGGATTGGACAGTAAGAAGGCAATTGGCTCAGCACCTGTCACTTTGTTCAAAAAATTGAGGTTGCCCGCTACATAAGTTTTAGAAAAAACACATTGGTACGAGCCTGCCACCTGGGGATCGAACTCGGGTCTCTCGACTCGAAATTCCGACCACCCAACCATTCGGCTAACGTGACTTGCAAGATTTGACTTGCTTCTACCTAAAAAGAACAAAATAACGAAAAAGATAAAAAAAATATTATGGGTAAGTAATTTAAATCATTGTGAATCGCAGCTCATTATTTTATGTGGTGTGATAACTTCTATGTTTGTTAACGTAACCTGCTCCTTTTGCATATTTTTTTTGAATGAAATTATTACTTTATTTGAGAACATAGAATTGAGTTAATCGGAACTAGCACGGCTCATTCAAGTGACTTTGTTTGAACATATTTAAGATTTGTATCGTTATCTGTGACACTACGACACACTAATAGCCCACTACCTATCACGTTGTCCAAAATAAGCCTAGGTAAAGTGTCAAAGGACTAAAACTATCTAGACTTTCAACCACTCCCATTTCTAATTTCTTAAACGAACGTGATATGGAATACTGAAATTCCAAACTTATGGCTTAAAATAAACAAAAAACGTGAGCAATAGGTGCATTTTATTTACGATTATGTGTTAAATGATATGAATAATACCCTTTAGATTAATCATAAACACATGCTAATAACTTTTAATATATCTCCGGAGGGATGATGCCCGCTTTGCCATAAGTCCATAAACGTAATCCCGTTATCGTGCAGCCATATTAGTAGTAGACAACGAGTCCCGGTGCTTTGTCTATCAGTAAGATAAATTGTAACGAATATAGTCATTTGTAGCATGACTGTTTGTTGGTGGATTAATCTCACTGAACATAAATTATTCTGTTATTAATTTCTTCCCGTCTGTCACTGGTAGATAACTATTTATCACAAGAAAAAATCAAATAGAATAAAAATAGAAAATAAAAACTAACAATAAAATAGAAACATTTATTCTTTGTCAGTCAGCTAATCTGTGATCGACTGTTAAAGATCGGGTTTTTAAGAAAGGGTTAAGAATAGCTGGTAAAATAAATAATAAAATAAATAAATGTAAATAAATATCTTCACGCAATTCCCAATACTTAGACAATTAATTCCCTTTGACCCACCTTCCATCGATGATATTTTCGGGACAACGTGACAGTTGGTGAGGCCGTCGCCGTCTTTATGTCCAAACCAACGATGTAATTCGTACATAAGTTTTTGAAAAACCCCTTGGTACGAGCCTGCCACCTGGGGATCGAACTCAGGTCTCTTGATTCGAAATCCGACCACCCAACCACTCGCCTATAGTGACATATCAAGCTGAAGAGCTAGTAAGTGTTAAATAAAGACAGTAATGAGCTACCGTACCGTCTGATGTGAATTCTTGCTAGTAACTGGACTATTTGAATATTCTTAATAGGTCTGAGAGATTTACCAAAATGAAAAAAAAAATTGACATAAGCATGTGAAGTAAAAGGATTGCAAGCACTGCGCGTCGATACATTTGTTTAGAATCATGAATAAAGTGGTGTCAGCTTAAGAATAATATCTTTCCCTCTCTTTCCGTGGGTATTTTGCAGAGGACAGGTATAAGCCTTAAAATCCGCAGAGGACCCTGACAGACATGTAGATATAACCATCTACAAAAATAGCAGACCAAAATTATGCAGACCGATGATGGGCTGTAGTGTCCAAAGTGCGAGGTGCTTGGTACTGCGATCGCCAATCCACTTCCCAAGTGTGGCGATTGTACCAAAAGTTTCTTAACAAAAAAGGCCTACTACGCAATTTCATTGAAAACATATGAACTTTTATGTGATTAAATTAAAGATCCGTGGCAAACGTTGCCGGCGGAGGTCGCAGGTTCGAATCCCGGCCGTGTCAGTTGAAATTTTAAAAACATTTTTGCTCTTTAATTTAATCACAAAAAAGGCCTATGTCCACCAGTGGGCTTTTCAGACCCAGTTATATAAAGTTGCATTTATTCTTTTCAGGTTTTTATGCATTCAGAATTTGATTAATACCTTAAATAAATTTCACATTAAAGATGCAAACAAAAATGATGTGGTATTATGAATTATTACAAATACACAATAATAACAAAGTAAGGCAAAAAGCAATAAAGCTCACGTTGCAATGGCAAGGTGTCCTAATTCGTTATGATGTGCATCTCGTTTCATACCAGACGTGCTTCATAACACGCGACGCACCATTACGCGGCAAAATTATATGTGGCATGTATTTTAGTAAATTTTATTGTACAGTGAGGCAGTAAACTCCTATTCACTTTCATAGTCTGTAAATCATGAGAGCAAAATTAATGTTAGCACACTATAAAGATATATACGCTTAATTATCGCCAATGTCACATTGATTGAAAGCAGCTTTAATTTGCTCTAAATAAAATCTTATAACACATACACTTTATTTATTTATTTAAACTTTATTTGCACACATTATAAAAAAATGTACAAAATGGCGGACTTAATGCCTAAAGGCATTCTCTACCAGTCTACCTTTGGTTTGTGCAGAGAATCAAATGATGGGTGCAAAACTCATAATTAAAAAATTAAAGGTTTAAGGAAAAAATCAAAATAAAATATAATGATTTACAAATACAATACACATAAAATTATACATTTACATTACTACATACATGCATACAATAGTATTTTATACATATACACAAATACCTATAATAAATACATACATAGTAAATAAATATGATATTTTTATATTAAACATACTTGAGAATATAACAATATATTACTTTAAACGTTATTGTCGTTGGTATAATACAATAAATATGTAAATTATTATTTGACGACCTCCGTGGAACAGTGGAGTAAACACCGGTTTTCAAGATGTCGCCAGCTTTGAGGTCCCGTATTCGATTCCCGGTCGGATCAATGTAGAGAAAACAAATAATTTCTCAACATTTTATACATAATTTTTTTTCACGCAATTTCTCATGGAGGAAATTTCTCAGGAAGGCCTAGAAATTGAAGTTCTTTCGACCCACTTTTCCCCAGAGCTTATTTGCGACAGCGAAATGAGTGCTGAGCCTTTCGATATCTTAATGTCCAAACAAATGCTATAATATATTTATATACAAATATTTATTCATGTATGCATATAAACATCGATTACTCGAGTAAAAACATTCATTTTCATTACACAAATGTTTGCCCCTCACGAGATTCGAACCTGTAATCCTTAGCTTCAAAAGCACTACCAATTCGGCTATTTTGTCGGCATACTTTATGTTTAATTTAATTAAAATTATTTTTTACATTAATTAAAAACTTTAAGAACTATAACCGGATTGTGGCTAGAAGAAAATTTAAAATTTTATTATTCTGTAGTTCTATTATAAAGGGGATCAAAATATGTTTAGATTTAGAAATATTTCCATTGTAACAGTTTAATATAACAAAGTAGCTTCATTGAAATATTATGGATGTTTTAGTGTGTCACGATAGCCGAGTAGAAGGGTGGTCAGAATTTCTAGTCGAGAGATCCGAGTGCGATCCCCAGGTGGCAGGCTCGTACCAATGGGTTTTTCAAAACCTATGTACGATTCATATCGTTGGCTTGGAGATAAAGACGGCGACGTCTTCATTCGTCAAAACATCCATCCCAATACATTGGGAATGGATGTTTTACTTTTCATTTATTCTTATGCGCTATGTAAGAGCTTACGTGAAGTGGTTTCCTTTATTGATCGAACAGTACATGATTTTGCTAGGATTAGCTCTTAAAGACGGACCTACTCAAATCACCATGTTTAGGCCCTTTTAGTCGGAGGGCTTATACAATTTCTTCTTAAGGGACTTAAGAAAGCGGAAGTTCGCAAATAGAAAACCAAAAGAACAACTAGCCTGCTGTCGCGAGTGAGATACACTGCTTCACGAGAATGTTTTTCGTAGTGTCGCGCTTCTTCCGTAGAATAAGTATATACTCGTATCTTCAGTCAGCGTCGATAGGAATGTAATGGGTACATGTATAGAAACTAACATAGTACAGGAGTAAATTTCTTGCAGGTCTGTGTATTGGAAACTTAGTGTATAATAATATTTCATAGCGCATTCATTATGGCTAGTGTACTAAAACTAGTTTGTAAAATACAAATATTACTATGAGTTTTACTTACTATTTATTATGAGATTTTAACAGTGGTAGAGCCACGCATCAGTTTTTGTTGTTGCATGAATGGGTCGGCTCGACCGGCGAAGTAACACGACCTCACAGAATACCGGCGTGAAGTAGAAGTCTAACAAACTTCTGCGTGCGTTGCTGGTGAGTGCAGGTAACCGGACGCCCACGCACCCTCCCCCAATTCTGGGGGGGGGGCACTTTAAGGCCGGCAACGCATCTGCTATGCCTCTGGTATTGCGGATGTTCATGGGTGGCGGTAATCACTTACCATTATGTGAGCCACCTGCTCGTTTGCCTCCCTTTTCTATAAAAAAATGAGAATTGATGGCGATCGAGAAACCGGTCCACCAGATTGTAAGTGAACACAACACCTGAGACGCTGCAGGCTCCTTCCCAAATTAAATGAAGGAATTGAGAACGCTAAAAAGGAGATAATGGAGAGTATAGGGATAGCTTATTAATCGATAATTAGTTATTAAATTAACGTTATCTTCATGCCATTCCCAATACAGGGTAGACAGAGATCTAGACAATTAAGTCCTTTTGATCGACTTTCCACCAAAGAAATTTTTCCGACAACGTGACAGATAGTGAGCCTGTCGCCGACTATGTGTCCAGTCTAACGATATAAGTCATATAAGTTTTTGAAAAAACTCATTGGCACGAGCCTTGGGGATCGAACTCGGGTCTCTTCCTCCATCCATTCAGCTATCGTGACTCCTTAATTAGCGTTATGATATAGTCAATAACGTAAAATATAAATTTTCATCATTTAATAAAAACATGTCGTAGAATAAGAAAGATCACGCTCTGTTAAGCGCAGGTTACATTAATAATTATTACGATGCTCTAAATATCGTATCTATTTTCGTGTACAGGGAGTTAAAATTTTATAACCCTTTCGCAGTGTACTTTTTATGGGCTGTGAATGACTCGCATCTGTGGTAGATTTATTTCTATTTCCTTTTCACTTCAGACTTCCTTTACTTTGACTATAAATTTCGGTGATAAAAAATAATTACCTTTCTTTTTTGGGAACAATATCCAGAAATAGTAACCTTTAGGGCGCTTAAAAGTAAGGTACGAATTATTTAGATGTATGTTATATACTTTATTCTTAAATGTAACTTTGTTTGCCCTCTAAAAAACGGCGAATTTTTTATACATAGATCAATAAATACGATAACGCGTATTACAAAGTTGACAAAAACATTTTGGTCCCAAATGTGCGCTTACTAAGTTGTCAACAGCGGCAGCGCCACCCATTTGAAACATGTGGCACCAATTAAAGTTCTTTTCGAGAGAGGTATAATAAAGATAAAACTTGAATAATTATCTGTGAAGAACATTTTACGAATGACTGCCACTTGTTCATATGACTGCGTAACTGCTGGCTTATAAATAATCGACACAGAATTTATCTAATTTTAAATTTGATGTCACCATCTATGGAGGAAGCGTAGGGAACGTTTAAGCCACCATTAAATAAATAGTCATTAAAATATACCATGAGGGAGGTGATGAGTTGTTAATAATCTTCATAGTTTCATAAAACCTTAGCGTTATATAACTATTTATTTATACGCTATACTACTATTTATTTATGTGTTATTAGTCATGTACTTCACATGACTAATAACACATAAATAAATAGTAGTATGTATGTAGATGAGAATATCAGTAAATATCTTGAATAAAAATAATAATTAACAACTACATTTTAACTGAGATATCCGCAGCAGAAACAGGGTAATCTACATAGCTATAAAGACCAGCACGCTGAAGTGGCAACGGGCCGTTCACATAGCTCGATTCACACAGTCTGGTCGTCCTCATAGACAACTTTTGGGGAATAAGATTCTCCAGTGGCAGCCTCGTACAGTAAAACATAGTATAGGATGACAAAACTTACGAGATAGAGCGACAACCTGCGCAAAATTGCGGGAAGTCTATTAATGCATATCACTGAGGACCTTTTCATGTGGAAACCTTTAGAGGAGGCCTTTGTTCAGTAGTGGATTTTTGGTAGGGTAGTACACTTGAATTCAGTACTAATACAAAGGAGGGATCAGCAGAATCTATTGACACGATCTTAATATCTGACTCAAAATATCTCTTCATATGTTTAAGACATGGTGGTTTCATTGAAAAGAATTGATTTTTAAGACCGATAATATGATATGTTTGACATGGTTTACATGCTCAAAAAATCTCCAATATACGCAAAGTACCTTAAATTTAATCACATAAAAGTTCAGCATTAATATTTTAAAAATTCAATAAAATTGCGTAATAAAATATTAGTTGGCGTTATCTTATTGATAATTCCTAACTGAAAAGTTAGGAATGTCAAATTGTCACTTGCAAAAGGGATAATAGATGGCGCCGATGCCAAAACAAGGCATAAGTAAAGAAAACAGAAAACAGATTTAAAATTTTAACGAATACGTATAAGACACGGTGGCTCAGAGGTAAGAGCATTGTCAGAGGTTGCGGGTTCGAAACCCGCCCGTGGCAGTTGAAATTTTAAATTTCAAAAACATTATTTCTCTTTAATTTAATCATATAAAAGTACCTTAAAGTTAAAAAAAGTTCACGTTACAACGGTGGTACTAATTATTATCTTATCTTGCTGTTTGTAAAGCTTCATTGGTCATCATTTTACGTAAACTACTCGAAGGGTCCAATTAAAATAAAAATTAATTACTTAGCTCAAAGCTCTGACGGCTTCAACGCGAACATCATTCACTTTTATATTTATGCGAATCCTCTTGACAGGTGAAGAACAGCGCTCGTACCTTCTTGAAAGTTAGTTACATTATTCCCGTCTCTCCAACTGCTATTTATAATTCTAAAATACAATGATAAATTTCAAATTCTTTAACTAAAATAGATATGGTGAGTTTTGTGTGTTATGGTGTGGGTTGAGTTTGAGACCTATAGATTGCGATTAGCTATTTTTAAAAATGCTATTACTAAAAATTATGGAATTTAAGTAGCAGTGTAATGTTATTGTGTAATCACCATCATGCAAGTCAAACTGTAAAATCATATATTACTTTCAGAATTTATTGCATTTTATGTATGGAGGCGTTTGGGAAATATATATTGTAAGTACGTAGGTGCTAGTGTTGTAGCTGCAGGTTGTAGCAATGAATGGTTTTGTGCTGATTAAGCCTAAAAAGTTACGATAGCCGAGTGGTTGGGTGATCGAGATTCGAGTTAAGAGACCCGAGTTCGATCCCCAAGGCTCGTACCGATGGTGTTTTTCTAAACTTATAAACGATTTATATTTTTGGCTTGGACATAAAGACAGCGACGGGCTCATCTCTTTTCATGTTGTCCCAAAATATATCTTCGGTGGGAGGTGGGTCGCAGTGACTTTTCTAGGCCTTTGTCTATCTCTGTATAGGGAATTGCGAGAAGATATTAATTAAAAATACCATTTGACTTTTGATATTAATTATTATATTGATATTAATATAATTTCTAATAATTCTATTAATTTGACAGTTCTACTATGTATATGTATGTGTACATTATAATGTTAGTCGCCGAAATATGAAAAATCTCAAATAATACTACTCGAAACGGTGCAAACGTGTAATACCATATAAAGTAGGACCATTGTTTAATATCATGTAGTTATCCGTGTAGGTAACTTTTAACTTTTAATTTTCAAATAAAATGTTGATTAACTAAAATTAACTTTATATTGTTATGCATGTTCCTAAAATATGTCATTTCATATAAAAACGTAATACAAAATTAGTTTTTAAGTTTAGATTAAATAAAATATTCTAAAGCAATGAATACTTGGTTTAGATGGTTAGGAGCTTTTAAACTTATCAGGAAGGTTTGATTTGGACTGTTTGTACCAATGAATTTTTGAATTTCTATTGTTTTTATAAATAAATACATAGATAAGGACAACATCACATGCGTCGCTTAGATCCCATAGTAAATAGCATTAGTATTATGTAATCGGAAGCAACAAAGATACCACAAAAAGACCCGACACGGAGTAGGAAGAGTAGTTTTCTACATTGAACCGGCATTGAACCATTCGGGAATCGAATTCAGGACCAAAGATATGGCAAAGAAATTGCGATAAAACAGCGATGTATGCATAAAAGTATTAGGATAAGGCATTACGTGAAACCGAATAAATATTTATATTACTGTCCTCTTCATAGTATAGCCAATTTATTCGCCTTTGTTACGTAATTTTTATAAATTATTCTGAACTTTTTGTTATTAAATTTATTTACTGGTCTTATATTGAACAAAGTTTAGAACATTCACTTCCTCCATAACGTAAATAGAATTGTCGATGTTAATATTCAGGTGAGCGCTACTTATCGCGCTCTAAAAACATTTACACAATAGGTTAAGAAAATCCTGTTCGAAGAATAAGTAGATAAGTATAGAAAGGACTATTTTGCACAATAGAATGGGCCTGATCGTGCCTCTATAGAAAGCATTATCAGTGTTCAACAGGCGGCATTTAAGAGGTGTCGTCCTTTTAAGAAAGAGAATGTTCTACTTACATACATCCGATATGGGAATAGGTATTCGTGTAAAATCCTCTTAGGATCAGCACGCTGGTAGTATGTGAAAACACCTATAATTATTTAATTTGCAAAGTGTATGTTATTCGAGTACAAAATTCAATGGCAATTGAGAGAAGATTTTGTATTTACTACACTTTTAAATTGTTTTGTACCCTTGTACGTTGCGATTAAATTAAAATAAAAAAGTATTAATAATTTAAAAGTACACAAAAATCGGTTTATCAGTTTATTATCGACGCTGAGGTAAAATGTTTGAAAATTTTACCTTAGCGCTGATAATAGCATAAAAACCAAATCAAGGATAAATAAAAATAAATGAATATCTTCACGCCATTCCCAATACAGGGGTAGACCGAAGTCTTGTCAATTAAGTCCTTCCGACCCACATTCTACCGAAAAATTTTTTGGGATAACGTGACATGTGGTGAGACCATCGCCGTCTTTTATGTTCAAATCAACTATATAAATCGTACATAACATTTTGAATAATCCGATTGGTACGAGCTTTGCGGAGCGAACTCGGGTTTCTTGGTCACCTAACCACTCGGCTATCGTTGGCTTTGGCAAATAAAAGACATACATAATATATTTATCTAATATTTCTTATTTAATACATATGTTTTTAAATATAAGCGCATTCGTTAAATAGAATATACAACATTGGGCAAACAAATGCTCCTTATAGTTTATCGTGAGGAAAGTTAGAAGCTCATGGGTGGTCTTTGAAATAGTTAAAGTCTACGCAGTTTACGCAAGCCCTATCAGCATTCCTAAGGATTAATGGGGAATCCCCAAGATTTCACGGGGAAAGGGATTGGTATCTTAATTTGCAAATTTTATAGGTTCTGTATTACCCATGAATAAGTTAACTTTTGAACTCTAAGGTCGTCAAGAAAACTTTTTGAGTAATAAAAATAAAATTTGTGGCAGAATTATCCTTGTCAGATTGACTAATTTGCTCTGGAATATTTAAGATGGTCACTTCTTAGCTCATCTCTTAAATTACCTATAACATGGTACAGTTCAGTATATACAGTTTCATGAACATAGTGAAACTTTTCTACTACAGGTAAGGATAAAGTAAAAATACCGCTGTAATTCTGCAACAATGTTCAATCAAGCGCTGACATCACTCAATAGATGTTCCATCAATTTTACTCAGTAAATCGTTCAATCTTGTATAAAATTCATGGGGTGTAGCTCTGAGTAGAATGATAAATAAGTCAGAGGTTCGCCCGAATATTCTCATTTAATACGTGACTTGTTTTGTGAAAGTACCCCGTGATATGAGTATCGCGATAGATGGAAATTCCAGGACGATATCTGTCATACATTTTATCTATCAGAGTTAATGAACTATCTTCATTATTCAGCTCTTGTTCCATAATCAATACCCATTATATTCGAAAATAAACATGTTAATATGCGTGTTCTGCGGTTTCTATGACACAGTACTACCGACGAAAAGATCTGAAAAAAAAAGATTTCGCAAATTGTTTCTTGTAAGTTTAAGCGATCAATAAATTACAAATTTGTTTGAATATTAAGACATCTATCTATCATCTTCTGTATTAGTACAAAAACATTTCCACTTCTAATAGTTTGATAATAACAATGTAATAATTACACTTTTCTCTTTTGATGAATCACGAGCCTTGTCATGCAATATGTTGGCAAATAGCTTTGATAAAACGATACCGGAGGTGCTGACTTACATCCGTTTCCGGAAAACGACATTCAATGCTGAAATCGACGTGATAATTTATTGTTCTTTAAAAAAATATCTTTGATGTTGGTAAAACCATCTTTATTTTTATACTTTTTTTTTACTTTTATACATGACTTAATGGGTTACCGAGAATATATTTATTTATCTTCACTTTTCAATATTAACTAGTTTTTCAAATAATTTAGACCTTAGATAGCACATGATAGCCGTTCAATTCTCAGGTGGTGAACACGTGCCAATGTTTTTTTTTAAACTAATTTACGATTTATATATATATATATATATATATATATATATATATATATATATATATATATATATATATATATATATATATATATATATATATATATATATATATATATATATATATATGTATATATATATATATATACATATATATATATATATATATATATATATATATATATATATATATATATATATATATATATATATATATATATATATATATATATATATATATATATATATATATGTATATATATATATGTATATATATATATACGTTGACTGGTGTATAAAGATGGCAGCAGGCTCAAAATCTGTTGCTTTGTCTCAAAAAATATCTTTGGTAAAAGGTGGGTCGAAAGGATTTAATGTTTAGACCTCTGTCTATCCCTGTATTGGGAATGGCGTGAAGATACTTTTTTAATTATACTCAAATGCGGATCTTTCCATACATTTGGTGTGTTTTCATAGTTTACTTTCTTTATATCTCCAACTCTTATAGAAAATTAGGTTTGTTAAGGACTGGCACACTGACTGGAAGACTAACCCTAGCTGGAACGAGTTACGAGTGGTCGGGTGATCGGAATTTGAGTCAAAAGACCCGAGTTTGGTCACCAGGTGGCCGGCATTGGTCCCTAATGGGTTTTTCAAAAACTTATGTACGAATTATATCGTTAACTTGGACAAAGGGACGGCGACGGGCTCACCACCTGTCACGTTGTCCCAAAAATATCTTCGGTGGAAGGTGGGTCAAAGAAACTTACGTATTGCGTACGTTACGTACGTCACGTATTGGGAATAACGTGAAGATATTTATTTACTGGAAGCCATAAGATTTTTAAATTTCTGATAATAATATTAATTTGAAAAGTTTTACCATATGTTTAGTTTCTTTACTTTCTAAATCAGTAATCTAAGTAATTGTACTCGAAGCGGTGCAAACGTGTTATACCATCTAAAGTATGACCATTGTTAAACATCATGTAGTTATCCGTGTAGGTAACTTTTAACTTTAAATTTTCAACTAAAATTTTAACTGAAATTAACTTTATATTGTTATGCATGTCCCTAAAATGTGACATTTCATATAAAAACGTAACATTAAATTAATTTTCAAGTTAAATAAAGCTTAAGTAAAATATTCTCAAGCAATAAATACTTGGTTTAGATGGTTAGGAGCTTTTAAACTTAATCAGGAATATTGAAATTTTGAAAACTTATTTTTATAAATAAAAACATTAAATACATACAATAAATATATACATTTTATAAATAAATACATAGGTAACATTGCATGCATCGCTTAGATTCCATAGCAAAAAGCACTTGTAAAAAAAGACCTGAGAAAATGTAGAAATGGTTTTCTACATTGAACCTCTCTGGAACCGAATTTAGGAGGAAAAAATTGCGATAAAATATATGCACGAAAGTATTAGTATATGGCATTACGTGAAACCGAATAAATATTTATAGTCCCTCTCATAATTCCTTCCTCGAATCTCGAATCTTTTCATAGTTTAGCCTATCATCAATCTTTTAAAGTTTTTGTTACACAATTTTTATAACTTTTGGTATTAAATTTTTGTTATTAAATTTAGCTACTGGTCTTAGATTGACCAAATTAGTCACGATAGCCGAGTGGTTGGGTGTTCGGAATTAGGAGTCAAAAGACCCGAGTTCGATCCCCAGGTGGCAGGCTCGTACCAGTGGATTTTTTTTTTAAAACTTGTGTGCGAATTATATCGTTGGCTTGGACATAAAGACGGCGACGGGCACACCACCTGTCACGTTGTCCCGAAAATATCTTCGGTGGAAGTTAGGTCAAAGGGACTTAATTGTCTAGACTAGACTTCTGTCTACCCCTGTATAGGGAATTGCGTGAAGATATTTATTATTATTTATTTGTAAACCAAAAAATTATACATATTGGTACAATTTCTGTATTAAGAATTTATAAGTTATAATAAAACTGGTTTTGATATTTATAATGGGAATTCCTGTAAAAAATATCATATCTAAATATCAACAATTTTATGAATAAAATTGAATTAAAACCATAAAACGGCATTAAATTTATTATTGACTTCGATTATTAAATGGGTTAATTATTAGGAAAGTGCTTTTAATTGGTTGCTGTTTAGTTGTTAACATTACTCTTAAATAAATTTATCCCTGCGTTTGTTGAAATAGAACTCTTATACGAGAATGTCCAAAATAATAACATGTGATGTAATACCGTCTCAATTAAGAAAGACCGAAATCAGCTGCAAAGGTAACGAATAGCTAAGTCTAAGGTCATTTTTAATTGGATGGGGTTAACAAAGGAGATAACAACCTGATGCTAATGGGTTACTTCAAACTATGGGCACCTTTAAGCAAACTTTAATCCAAGGTGGTTACAGATATGTTACCGTTCTTGAGCATTAAAATGGAATACTGAGTAACTTGTATAAAATCTTCAAATTGAATATTTTTTATACCTTCACACATATTCCCAATATTGGGGTACACAGAGGTCTAAAAAATAAGTCTTAAGTCTTTAAGTCTTTTCAATCTTCCTTTGAACAATAACTATTTGAGGCAAAGTAACAAATGGTGAGCTATAGCCGTGCTAGTGTCCAAACTAACGGTACAATATACTTACATTCATATTCATTATTCAAATGTATGACCTTTTGAACCAATGGGATTAGAACACACAACCCTTACCTCCAAATATATTATATTTTAATATAATTCCTTGTAACGTGCTAAATTATAAAACACTTCTGGTCAAGAGTTACATTTTTATACTATTTTATAGAATACTTACTAGCAATATAAGATATCCTTACTTTATATCGTAAGCTTGGACATAAAGACTGCGACCACCATCTTGACGTTGCCCCAAAAAAAGTTTTCGGTGGAAGGTGGGTCAAAAGGACTTAATTGTCTACCCCTGAATGGCGTGAAGACTTTTTTAGCAACATAATACTGATTGAAGATTTTTGTATACAATGGATTGTGTTTATTAACGATGGTTTCATTAAAAGAATATATCATCCCCTTCTTTCCCGTGGGTCATACCAAGTGACAACTAAGGAATCCTTAAAAACCACAATGAAATACAAGACAACATTTATTAGATTCAGTAACGGGCAACAGCATCAGTGACGTATTTAATACTGCCATCTCTAATCTGTTTGTCAAGCAAGCATCCTTAAGAGAGAGGCCTACAACCAGTAGTGGATTTTACGCGCCGTTAAGTAAGTGAGAATCATCCTTTAAAGAACTTCATAGCAAGATATGTGATACATAGATCTCTACTTGGTTAACAAAATAGTTTGTTTATACTAGTAAATAATAAGGTTATTCCTTTCAATTTAGATAAAATAAATAAAATAAATAAAAATATAAATATCTTCACGCAATTCCCAATACAGGAGTAGACAGAGGACTAGCCTAGACAATTAAGTCCCTTCGACCCACCTTCCACCGAAGATATTTTCGGGAAAATGTGACAGGTGGAGAGCCCGTAGCCGTCTTTATGTCCAAGCTAAAGATATGATTCATACATAAGTTTTTTAAAAACCCATTGGTACGAGCCTTCCACCTGGGGATCGAACTCGGGTCTCACGACTCGAAATTCCGACCACCATTCGGCTATCGTGACTTTTTTTGTAGATAAAACAACTATTGATAAAAATCAAACAACAGATAGTACAGTAAATTTCAAAATATTTTTTTCGAATAGCGTACCTAAACAAAGTGCGGTCGTGGGGGCAGCCTGCGGCCATTTCCAATCACTGTTATTAGCCAGCGCTCCTGAGGTAAGCCACTACTGCAATTGATTTTTATCGTGACAACATTATTACTTAAATTCTTCGATAAAAACCAGGCTGGATATACTGACTTGCAACCTATAATTACCTGTATTTATTCACAGGCAAAATCTATTACTCCGCTGTAATGCAATGGTGAATAACTATCATTACCTTGCTTTACATTATAGATAAACTATGGATAAAGTTTATTGCATAACAAAGTTGAAACGAAAAAGTTGGTCGTAGCTGTCGAAGTGAGGATAATCTGACAGATTCGATCGTCGGTAAGTCGAAACCAGACGTTTCTGTTGAAATTTACGACCTAACTTTTGCACATTACTTTTTCTTATCTTTTACCTTATGTACCGCTGTAATCTACGAAGCAGAAATTGTTAAACCGCAGAGATCTTAGCAATATACATCTCACGTCTAAGAATGTTTAATAGAAGGATAAAATTATAACTAAGCGCCACTTAGAGCTAATATGTATCCGTCGGTGATCTGCCGAGATAAAGCTCGTTCTCAAGATGTTTTAGCAGTAGTATGATTCCTGTTTATAGGCTTGTAGGGTATCTCTGTGGGTGGTATGCGCTCAGTCTGCGGGCTTATCGCTGCACGGACCTTAATGACAGCGGTTCCGTAATGGGGTGCACGACTAACGTGATGACGTTCTCTTATGATAATTAGTAAGGTCCAATATTTATTCGTGTGGCTTTATAAGCCGCCTTTTATCTTACTACTTATACTATATATATTTATACTGCTCCCGCTTTAAATCCGGTCCACTCAAGGGTAATTAGGTCCAATATGAGGGATTTTACGCTCTGATTATAGCTGTGGGCATGAGTTTTATTGGCGTTTGTGCCTCAGTTTAATTTCTCTTTTTAAAAAGTTTTATTCTTTATAGCTAAATCGACAATAAATGAGATAAAATCAAGTAGGAATTAAAATTATGGTCGTTAAAGCATTATCGTTAAAGATGAGACAGTGACTACCTAAAATGGAATAAAATTACGTCATTACATCATTATATTTAACGTTGGTAATTTTTCACAATTTTTTTATTTGCAACTGTTGGCTCTCTACTCTGTAATTCGATGTTCTTGCTTGCAAGATTGCAACTACAAAAATGATTGATGGACAAGGACATATTTTAAAATATGAAATAAAGTAAAATTGTCTCCCGGGAAGAAGAAAACAGGATTTGACTAAAATGCTAGTCGCGTTAGCCGAGTGAGTGGTTGGATGATTGGAATTCGAGTCAAGAGACTCGCGTTCGATTCCCAGGTGGTAGCCGCGTACCAATGGTTTTTTCACTTACAAATTTCAATTTTGTCGAAAGGCTCACAAAAACTGCATGTTTTAGAGATAAAATGTGCGGATGGCCAAGGAAATATAACATACTTAAACTAGATAGATATGCGTATAATATTTAAATGTAATATAGATTTGGAAATGCATAAGGTGTGCGACTAGAGTCACGATAGCCGAGTGTTTGGGTGGTCGGAATCGTGAGACTCGTACCAATGGGTTTTTCAAAAACTTATGTACGAATTACATCGTTGGCTTCGACATTGAGACGGCGAAGGGTGCCACCTGT
Source organism: Sericinus montela (assembly GCA_029286605.1). Classification (NCBI taxonomy): domain Eukaryota; kingdom Metazoa; phylum Arthropoda; class Insecta; order Lepidoptera; family Papilionidae; genus Sericinus; species Sericinus montela. The sequence continues at coordinate 3,791,648 of JAGSMR010000040.1, forward strand.
CACGTTGTCCCAAAAATATCTTCGGTGAAAGGTGGGTCAAAAGGAATTGATTGTCCAGACCTCTGTCTATTCCCTAATTGAGAATGGCGTGAAGATAATTAGGTGTGCGCATTACATACTGAATGCGCCCAGTAACTTTAACCTATATTCGACGCTAAACCTTTTTTTCTTTTTCTAAAAAGTATCTAAATTAGTCCTTATAGCACCAGCCATCTGTAGTTACCATTGAGGGTATGGTATATCAGAATCTTGTATTATTAACAACGTTATTGTGCTTCATTAATCTCAATAATAACGTATGTAATATTATTACAATATATTCCAAATATCTGCATGCATGTAATAATATGTATATCATGTCACTTCCGAACGGTCAACTGCGAGCGATAGCTAATTAAGAACCTAACCTCAGAGCCTCGATGGCCTAAGGCTCGCTAAATGCGAACTAAGTGAGCTTCTAAGCTTGTCTTTCGGAGCATTAGCCTGAGGTTACTCACTTATTTACATTTCGTATAGCAGCTGTGCTAATAGCTATAATGTTTGAATTCTGTGATCCCTTGTGGTTTTTAATTAAATGCGATTCATATTTAAAGTAATCTTTGAATCTAAAATATTCTTAAGGTTTTGTTATTATTTTAAATGTGCAAATATACACCTTTTCTTCCAGAGAGTGTTGATCCATATAAGTACATGTGGTATTTCTATACTATCACTATCCAAGTGTCATTCAAGACGCAGAGAACTCTACTTTGGGCTGGATGTAATGTGAGTGATTTATTAAAAATATTATAATCTCCGATGATCAGATTACTCGGGGTACCCGGTAAGAAGTGGACTACAGCAGGACTTTTCATAAGTTATAAAGAAAGAAAAGAAGAAGAGAAGGAAAGATAATGTAGTTTAATTATCTAATTTTAATTACAAGTTTATTTTCTCGGTTTCATTTGTAGAATACGTAAGACACATACGATGTTTTAAATGTGTACATAACAATCATAAATTTATCCCAGAAAAATATGATATTCGAGTGGGTTTCATTATAAGTCTATAAAGAATTTAAATTGCTTTTCTAAAATAAATACTTATCCTTGAATCTTTTTTTAATCTGTCATTCCTTCAAAATTATGACCAAAGTTCCAAGGATAACATATAAGTAAAAAGTTGCCTCTATAATACCTACCAAAGGAATGTCCAATTTAAAAATATCTTTTGGCTTTCGTTATGTCAACAACAATGTTAAAAAAAAATATCGCGCTTCATAATTATGTTTCATTAATATGACGAATGTTCAAATAAAGCGTAACTAATTTTATTATTGATACAAGAATACAAAATTGTCAAACTATGAGAGGCAATATAGCTTTTGAGGCGCATTAATATTCTAAGTATGTAGAGCATATCAGCATGCGACGGCGGGACACGTTGCCCAGGGGACGGTTATTACACTCTGAAAAGAATACGCTATCCCATCTTAGTCTTTTAATATTTTCCTTCATTCGAATATGAGCGTGTATATTATTTCTACACATTAGAAGTAATTTAGAAATCTAGCACAGGTAATGTGATTTAGTATAATTTTTTATTTGCTATCAAAAATATAGTAAACAGAATTAAGAATAAATTATTTTTAATTAAAAGGCGTCTACACTTCTGGTTATAACCACATACAGGATGGCACCCAGAAGCTAAAGATTCCATTATTTCATGTGGTCCTGCCACAGTCGCCTGAGCATATTTATACAGCAGTAGGAAACAGTCGTTTAGCTTTACCACATCGTAAATATCTATAGAAAGGTCAGAGTCTATATATATATATATATATATATATATATATATATATATATATATATATATATATATATATATATATATATATATATATATATATATATATATATATATATACATATATATATATATATATATATATATATATATATATATATATATATATATATATATATATATATATATATATATATATATATATATATATATATATATATATATATATATATATATATATATATATATATACTGTTGGTTTTTAAAAAAAAAACGACTTCACATCCCTTCTTGCGGGTGGAATTTTACTTATCTTATTACTATCAAAATAAGGATATCAGAATTAGAGAAATATAATTATCAGCCAAAAACATGTAATGCATCAATTCTCATAACTGTATAAACGGAAGTTGCATCTGCCATCTCATTATCTATATAAATAAAAAACAACTGCCACATGTACGAGATGAAGGAGGATCACTTGAGAACGGGTCGACCGGTTTCGCTGATTTTTTGTTACATTCGTAATTGATAGGATAGATTTATATTGAAGAACATTGGATAATAATAAAATAAATAATCAATATATCTGAATTTTGGGCAACACTTAATGATTTGTATGAGGTTTTTCTCTAATCGACGTAACACTTGAATTTTTTTTTCGTATTCCCTAGAACTTCTATTGAACAAGTCTACAAATATATACATGAATCTATGTATCGCATCGATAATAAAAATAGTGTAGTGTTCAAACATACCAGTAAAGACACACTGGTTTCTATTTGATTTGATATTGTAGCGTCCGCATGTATCATGGAAGTTTACGATCCTTCTTTATTTCCTGAAGGCTGAAGGTACTGATTTAGTTCAAATAAATCTCTGAAGCCTTTAACCATTTATTTTCGATTCCATTGCTTCGCATAAACCACCTGTTAATAAAATTCAACGAGCTTAATGAACCTCGGTGAATCACAGACCGCCATTAATTTTAAGATATAAATAATTTAAGCACGTCATTGGGTTTGTTTTACATTCAGTTGATAACATTCAAAACCGCATTTTAAAAGAGCTGAAGCTGCTAGCTTATTATTTAAGTTTGTTTTATTTATTTCACAGTTACGGTCGGATGTAATTTGTGAGAAAATTTATAAAAGGTTATTTTAATTAGTTATTAAATCGTTCATAAAAAATATATTCTGTTGTTCTTTCTCTACATCTGTCCATGCACTATGGGATATTCTTTATATCGAATTATTTTATTTGATTGTCATATATGCTTGTGATTGTGATATTAATATGTAAAAAATATCTTATTTGCTTGTTATTTGACTTAAATTATAGTTTGAAAAGATGTTTATAAAAAAGCTAGAGACCTTAGTTTGATGCCCGGGAGGAAGGTTCGTACTAAAGAATTTTTCCTAATTCTATGTAAGATTTGTATTATTACCTCGGAAAATAAGCGGTAGGCTTATTACCGGTCATGTTATCCTAAATAAATTCCAGTGTCTAGTGGGCAAAAGAAGTGGGGAAAATTAAAGCCATTTTAATTAATAACAAAGTAAGTAACGTTGAGTTCAATATTCGATATATGATTTATACTGAACTACAAATACTATTTTTTGGAATAAATATTTTTTTCTGGTAATTAATTTCCGAAATAGTAATCAATAAATTTGTAATGGAGTTACTGATGAATCTGAGACGTGGACTTCCACTGGAGCTCAAAGTTATTCCGCGGACTATTGAAAGAACTATGTTCGGTATATCGCTACGTGAAAACATTCATAAGACAAACATTCGCAGTAGAATTAGTGTAACCAGCATAAACGTAAGGTTCAGCACGCTTGAGGGGCCGTCCACTGAGGTCGCAGAACTGACAACCGTTGGAAAAAAAGTTTTCGAATGGCAGCGTTATACATACAATCATAGTGTAGGACGATCCCTTATTACTATGGGGCAACAAATTGTTTAATATTGCGGGATATCGGCTTCCCGCAAATTCAGAAACAACCTAACATGGGCACTAACCTAGCGTACAGAATTTGAATAAATATACCATGTGAGGCAGGTTTTTTTTGGAAAACGTTTGCTTAATAATTCCCACATCCAGCAGTGACTTTATATAGAGCGACTAAGAAAAAGACCATTTAAAAAAATACATTTGAATACTACAAAGTAAATGTCAAAGTTAACAATAATTCTGAAAAATAATGGAAGTAAATAAAAACAAGGGATTACATTCGTTCTTTTTAATACGAATTCGATAACGAAGTTGGCACAACTCGTTTATTTATATCAGTTACAGCTGAACGTTAACGAAGATCGACAGCGAACGATTTAAACAGAAGACTTGATTAATTTATTTTAAAATAGATTTGGCTTTATCAAGCAGTCAATTTATATTATGTACGATAAGTAGCAGTATTATGTTCTGCACGGTTTACTTATAAAATATTCTTAGAGATAACCTTTTTAATTGAAGCTTAACATCATCTATTCATTGGAGTTTATTCAACCTCGATAATAAAAGATGTTCAAGTGTAGTTAGCGTCAATAAAATAACTGACAGTACCATCTTACAAATAATTTAAGACAAACTTATGGAATTTATAAATGATGTTTTTATCATAAATAACGTCGAAAATTAATAGGATAAAAGTATTCAATTAAGTTGGACACACTTTCAAATATATGGATAACTTACATATATGCAAAATTAGTAGTATAGTAATGTATATATAAAGTATAGTTAGAAATACATTGTGGGTAGAGGATAAGCGCGTTCAATTTTTTTCAACTGACTTGAAAATATAGAAAATTCTACATGAAGCCGTTGATCAGCTCTGAGGTTCCGGGTTCAATTTCCGGCGCTCAGAGCTGACGACAACATGGAAACCTATGCGTACGCCACTCGTCTACGGAGGTCTTAAAAATGTATAAAAATTTCCACATAAAAATTAAAGAAAACTCTTTTTTTGAAGGTATTTTAAATATTTTTTATCATGTTTAAAAACTTTACAAACGAATAAAAACCAACTCGCTGAACCATAAACAATCGTTATGTCAGTTATGTGATGTCCAGCATCACCTAATGAGGCAATATTGTATAGTACAATATATTGTAGTATACAACCAGGTGTGAAATAAGTGAATATATAAATATCTAAATGAATAAATATTTATTTATATTTATTTATTTTATTTTATTTGAAATAAGACACGGAAAAGATAACGGTAAGTGAAAACTAAGATAGATGTGGAAAGGCTCACCTGTCACGTAGGTCCAAATAAGGTTCAGTAAAAAGTGAATCGAAATGACTTCATTATCTACCTTCATTATCCTCCGCCTCGTCCAGTATGGGACATTGCTAAAAGATTAAAACAACTCTTTAAATAAAATACAATTATTATAACATTTTCCAAATCAAAAACACAATATTATATTTTTCCCTGTCCCTCGCTTCACCATGTGTTGTCCATGCGCTGCACACTGCGAACTTTATAAATTTCCCCTACTGTGCCCTATTCCATTCCTCTGCATATCTCGCCCACCTTTCCACTCTAACATGCTGCTAGTCAATCTTGTTGCTGCTAGTTAAAGGTGTTAAGACGTTAATCATAATTTGATTTGTATCATCACCATGATAATCGAGATAACAGTTAAGTCTTACAGTAAGTGACTATTGCTGCTAATGCCAACCAATTTCTAAAGAAGAATGTTTCAGATACAGTAATTTTTACTGTCTGCAGTCGCGCGGCAGAAATGAACAAGAGTGTGAAATGTAAGTGAGTTCTATGAGTTAAAGTTAGGTTATTACTACACTTACTACTGATGATCATGTAATAGACCACATATTCATGTAATTTGAAGAGTGTTACAAAATTAATACCTGTAATAGTTAGTGTATAACTAAACCAAGTCTTTTAAGTGCTATGGCACTGTAACTTTATGTAAATAAATCAAGACGTGGTAATCTGCACCATGTCGCAAATTACAGAGTACCCTGCACGCATGAGGCTAAAACGTCCCGAGACAATCCATAATAGTGGACCAGTATTGAGCTCTAGATACTGCCGGAGGCAAAGTGGGGGTTATGTTTACCACATCATTTTTGAAGTCGATTCGATTGCATTTTTAAATTACTGGTTATGATGGAGAATACACTACACACACATTGTATGGCACACCCTGCTCAGAATGGAAAAAGAGTCCGAGGAAATCTTCTTCTAAATTTGTCATACACAAACACATACTGATATAAAATAGGAGAATTGTTATGTGATGTCCAGCATCACCTAATGAGGCAATATTGTATAGTACAATATATTGTAGTATACAACCAGGTGTGAAATAAGTGAATATATAAATATCTAAATGAATAAATATTTATTTATATTTATTTATTTTATTTTATTTGAAATAAGACACGGAAAAGTTAACGGTAAGTTAAAACTAAGATAGATGTGGAAAGGCTCACCTGTCACGTAGGTCCAAATAAGGTTCAGTAAAAAGTGAATCGAAATGACTTCATTATCTACCTTCATTATCCTCCGCCTCGTCCAGTATGGGACATTGCTAAAAGATTAAAACAACTCTTTAAATAAAATACAATTATTATAACATTTTCCAAATCAAAAACACAATATTATATTTTTCCCTGTCCCTCGCTTCACCGTTTTTAATTATTGCTCAGGATCTATTTGACTCAACATCATACACATTGTTTTGAAACTGTATGTTCTGTATGAAAAATATGGGAGCAATGTCAGCTAAGTATAGTAGGATGTTTGGAGATATGGGGCTTTGATAAAGGGTGTCCCCTTTGAAACTAAAACTTTGAATTAAGAGTAATTACAGATGGTTTCACATTGTGCTTATTTTTCATTATACAAACTAAATATCAGGAGTGCATAAGATCTCTATTTCAAAATATACATAATAAAATTGAACGACATTCAAATCTCTGTATGCAAGATCGAATATATGCTAACCAGTAGCCAATGTGGTAGAGCTAAGCTGTAGCTTCTACTTTATCTCTTCATAAATGAGCCAGGCAGGATCACGAGGAATACCAATGAGAAGTAGAGGAAACTGTCCATTTTGTTTGGTAAGTGTGGTAACCAGGTAGCATGTGCGCCAAGGGTACGGAGAAAAGGTAGATGAGGCTTAAGATTTTCTGGTATAGCGAGTTTAAAGAAGCAACGGCAGTCATCAGGTGAACCCTTGCTCGGCAGGACAAGGCTGGTGATATCGGGCTTGCACCGATGAAAGCTTCCCGGTCGTTTACTTTGGCTGTGTTAGAGCAGCTACCTCGTGTTGCTATGTGGGTTTATTTTGGTTAACCATGGGTGTTGCAATTATGTTTTCTAAGCACTAAAGCAATTCCCAATACAGGGGTAGACAGAAGTCGAGTCTAGACAGTCTTGTAAGTCCCTTTGACCCACCTTCCACCGAAGATATTTTCGGGACAACGTGACAGGTGGTGAGCCCGTCGCCGTCTAGGTACTAACACCATCACGAAATAAGACCATATTACGAAATAAGAGATATCAAATTAACTCTACAAAAGCCCCATTTTGGAAGCCTGTTTCTAGCTAGAACATATAATAATATACATATAATATAATACATATGTAAAATTTTACCGCAGCTGTAAATATATTTAGTTATATTAAGGGACTGAAAACTATATGGTTCCGAATTTGAGCAATACTGTATAAATATTTCAAATGCAGAAATAAAACATACAAATTCAGTATTTATACGCGTAAGCAGCAAAATAAAACCATCAACAAAAGAATTCTTCAACGTAAAATCAACTTCAACATTGTAAGTATAGGTTTCGCATATTGCACTTTGTCATAACGCGCACGCTTTGTTGAAAATTTGTAATAATTTGTAATTGTAATTGAGACGGGACGACTTGGTACGGGGCATAAAACTTTACGACTGTTGTCATTCGTTGCACTTAACGATATGAGCTAAAATACATTTTCATATATTACTAGGAACATGCGACTCGTTCGCAATGAATTATTTATTTTCCAATTCTGGCTCGAAAATTCATTATTAACCTCCTCTTTGTCTGCACGGTCGGTTGAATATAAAGTTGTAAGACGAAACTGTGTGAGAAATTATAAATCAGAGCCTACGACTCATAAATACGAAGTAAGGGCTTGTTTAGCATTGAAGCATGGAGTGTTTATTTTTTTATACTTATTTAAGTTAATAAAGACTTGATTTGCAAACCTAACTGAGTTTTGGTTTATTTATACAATCATGTACTAGGAAATAACTTTCGCCACTATTTCAAAATAATGTCAAACTAAGATAAAACAATTTTTGAGATACGAGGTCAATAGGATGACTTTATTGTTTTCTTTTTTTTAAAGGAATATTAAGTTGATTTTATAAACTTGGAAGTAAGTGTTAGGTTTCGACTATAAAAATGTTAAAAAACTTGAATTTAAAAGAATAATCGAAAAGTGCGAGATTCGAACTTGCGACCTCCGCAGAACCGTGAGAAGGCACCGTGTCATAGGTACTAGGAAGACTAACTGTATTTATTTATTTGAATCGAGGAAAATTTCATGTCAGAACCGAATTTTATATCTGTTAAAGTAAAAAATAAACTTTCGCATGTCCGTAAGAAGAAATAGCATACTTTTTTATTTTCATCCAGTACTTAACACATATATAGCAAATATCTTAAAGAATTTGTTCACGCTCCAAGAATGGTATTGATTTAAAGTCTTTCTATTAGGCATAGCGTATAAATGGCCCCTTTACTACCATAAATATATAGGCTATAAAAAGGCAGAACATAAATAAAATCAAACAATGAACTGATTTTTTTAATAATTTATATCAATTTGTGATTTTTGTTACCCTTCGTGTAGTTCAATTTCCAAGTTAAACTTCAAAAACAGGCTTACTTTCCAAACATTTTTATTTTTTTTTTTATAGAAAAGGGAGGCAAACGAGCAGGTGGCTCACGTGATGGTAAGTGATTACCGCCGCCCATGAACACCCGCAATACCAGAGGCTTAGCAGATGCGTTGCCTCCCTTAGAGTGCCCCCCTCTCCCAGAATTGGGGGAGGGAGGTGTGTGGGCCACCGGTTACCTGCACTCACCAGACGAAACGCAGAAGTTTGCTAGACATCTACTTTGAGCCGGTATTCTGTGAGGTCGTGGTACTTCCCCGGTCGAGTCGGCCCATTCATGCAACAACAAAAGCTGATTCGTGGCTCTACCACTGTAAAAGTTTAATAGTTCTTCAGGAAATAGTTTTTTATGGCAAGGAGAATTTGTCTTAAAAATAATCCTTGGCGTTTGCCAAGAATTACTTTTATATATAAGCATTGGCGATTGCACGAGAGCCGAGAAGTTGGGTGGTCGGAATTTCGAGTCAAGAGACCCCAGTTCGATCCCCAGGTGGTAGGCTCGTACCGATGAGTTTTTCAAAAATTTATGCACGAATTATATCGTTGGCTTGGACATAAAGACGGCGACGGGCCAGGATGTACCAGGCAGATTGCATTTAGTACAGCTTTGTTTTGCTTAATTTTCATAGTATTTTTGAAATGTAACTCACCATCCCCATACATTACAGATAGGCCACAAGGCCTCTTACATTATTCACATTTCTATCAATCGCCTCTTATAATCACCATGATCTGAAAGGGGCGGTAAATTTCAACACAATACATCCGATACGAAATAAACAGCCACATTATAATGGTTTATGAATTATCGGTGTGTATAGAATTAGCAACCACTTACAGAGTGTGTGGGTAATCGTTATTTATATTTTAAAATAATAATTTATTTCGGCATAGAGAGTTATCTCCCCTACGCAATCCTGTAATGGAATTTCAAACTCTCAGACGTCAAATACAATATTAAAAAAGCGAACTTTCTTTTATACTCCCGCAGCTACTCCCGAGGCGCACCTAACTAACCGTGATGAGTCACAGAAGGGGATGGTTTCTAAAAGCTAGCAAACTACGATGACCACTTTAACAAGAACTCTATCTCTATCCAAATATTTGGTCAAAGAACAACGAACGCCTTTCATAACAAGCTCAACATATAACGCACGAAAAATAATTGTAATAAATAATGTTATCAAATAATAATATCAAAGTGATAGGCTCAACATCTGACATTTGTCAAAAATAATTCGATGAAAAGTAGGTGGAGACAGCTCACTCCAGTATAAGAAATTACATGAGATTTAAATGAATAAAAAACGTAATGTGTATTCACATTCTTAGAAGTATTTACATTACTTCTCGAGACTGTCGTAATGAAAATGCCTAGAAAACGGCAAAGAGTAACGTGAGATAGTGGTTCATTTAAAAAATGCCTTACATTAACATCTAAGATACGATACTGTTATCTAACCGATGATACTGTAATCGCCAATTCTTTTTCCAAAAGTGGCGATTTTTACAATTAGCCTTTTAGGAATGTTCTATGTCCTCCAGTAGACGTTAAAAATCTTTTATATGAGTTAGTATGTAAAGTTACTGCAGAAATAAAAAAAAATACTGGTGTACCAATCCAACCAATAGTATATAATAAAATATGACTCGTACAATTTGCCGAAACATTAACGGTGAACAAAAGCGACGTGAACATAACTGCAGTAATTACACTAAATGAGTCGAATCGTTGTATGTTAAGTGGTTTGAGCACTCAAAGCGCACTTTACTAAAGTTGTATATTCAAATAGTTTTATCCCACTTACAGAACACTAATGCACTTTTTCGTGAAGGTAGCCAGTAATAATGTTGTCCATTAAGTTCTACCAATTCAAGAAACTAGTCTAGATACTGTATTATTTTTACAGCCCACTCAATTACGTGAAGTACGTCTAATACGTCAATATAAATATTAATATATAACTTTTTCGTGAATTATATATTATATATTTGTTTGTTTTGTTTCGTGAATTATATATTATGATTCGTTTATATTTGTTTTCGTTTCATATTAAATAAATAATAATTACAAAACACCTTCACAAAGGTCTAGGCAATGATGTCATTTCGATCCATCTTTCACCAAAGACTTTTTTTATTTTAACTACATAACAATGCTTGTGTATTTGTTTGTTCTTCGTCTGAAGTTGTTTGGAAATTTTCACATATCTCTAGTGAACTTCCAGTTAGCTCGCTTTTCATTCTAATGATGTTATCTAAATATGTTATATCTAAATATGTTATAAACGTTCTTCTTTGTACTTATTACTACTAAATCAGTATGAAATACGCGTAGATAAGTTATTACAAATAACGAGCCGATAGACTGATTGATAGTGACTCTATATTCGAAGATAACGGGTGCGGGATCGAATCTTCCTAAGGGCATTTGTCTAATTAATATAAATGTTTGTACAGGATTCACTGATGTTTATATGTACATATAAAATTGACGGACGGGTCTGGAATTCACTGGACGGCGATAGGCTATCGAGCTATCACGGTATCCCAAATAGGCTTGTGAATGGTAGAGTGTAAAGGATTTAATTGTCAAATAATTGATTAATAACAAAGTGTACTCTGGTTGCCCCAGTATTTGGAAAATGCGTGAAGATAAAAATATGCCCTGTGTTGGCAATTTAATGGTATTAGATGCAATATGATATATAAAAATTACCTAGGTAGATAATCACATTCTCATATCTTCCCACTATTCCCTAAACTGGGGTAGATAGAGGACTAAACAATAAATTCCTTTCGACCACTTTTCACCCAAGATATTTTTTGAAACAACATGACAAGTGGTGAGCCTGTCGACGTCTTCATGTTCGAGTCAACGATATAAATTGTACATAAGTTTTGAAAAACTTTGGTACGAATCTACCACCTGGGATTGAACTCGGGTCTCTTGACTCGAATTCTGATTACCTACGCACTCGGCTATAGTGACTATTTTCTATATATAAATACTTTTTCCCCCTGACCAATACGATGCTATACTATACTACGTATGTTTATGCCATTTGATATCTTATGCAAACGTAAAGTCAAAAACCACTACATCATAATAACTCACACAAACATAACCCACATTTCAGTATAGTATACTTTGAAACAATGGAACAGACGGTGACTCTGATTCTTCTAAGTATTCCAATTAATCTACTCTGATTAATTCAATCCAGAGACTATTTTCAACAGTGGTAGAGCCACGCATCAGCTTTCGTTGTTGCATGAATGGGCCGGCCCGACCGGGGCAGTACCACGACCTCACAGAATACCGGCGTGAAGTAGAAGTTTAAAAAACCTCTGCATTTCGTCTGGTGAGTGCAGGTAACCGGAGGCCCACAGACCCCCCCCCCACATTGGGGGGGGGGGGCACTCTAAGGCCGGCGACGCATCTGCTATGCCTCTGGTATTGCGGGTGTTCAAGGGCGAAAAAAAAAACTATTTAGGAATATGATTACCGAAGAGTGTGGATAGTAGATTTCCAAATGTGTGTGGTATACCTGTTGGTTAACATTTTTTGTGAATAGAAGATCTTTAAAAGGTTAATAATGCATAAAAAAATTGAATAGGGTAAGGAACTCTGAATTTCAAAGAGGGGTTTTAACGATTAAACTTATAATGATGTCTTATTGATGTTACGTTATAAAAAATATCTTCACGCAATTCCCAATACAGGGGTAGACAGAGTTCTCTACCCCTCTTCAGTAGAAGTTTTTGAAAAACTTATTGGTACTGCCACCTGGGGATCGAACTCGGGTCTCTCGACTCGAAATTCCGACCACCCAACAACTCGGCTATCGTGACTTGCGATAGTAAAATACTAAACTTATAATTTGCATCATCTAGATAATATTAATAAAGGGATCTAAACAAATAGCGAAGTTCTCACACTGTATGAAGATGTTCAAAAGTAAAATATTGTGACAAGCGGCATAACTTTAACATTCAATGTAAACATAGAATTCTAAGAATCAAAGCCATCAAGCAGGTAATAGAGTTTACTGAGTAAAGAGCAAATAAAATAACAACCGGCCGCATATTTTTGATACGAGTGCTACGTTCTCGGTGATACGCGCATCGCTCACATGTTTCTTTCGCTGTGTCTTATAAATATTCTGACTAAGCATATAGCCAGTTACACCAGTGATTTGTGTACATTTAAAGCAAATATTGCCACTAAGTTATAAATATATACTGACAAGCGTAATAAATGTAAACTCAACACTAACAAAAGTTACACCTATTGTTTAAAAACATAGTTGCAATTTGACTTTGAAATAATCTAAAGAGAGAGTTAGTGCAGTCGTTTGTCGTTTAAATCGATGATTGTTAATACCAAAGTTGCATGTATGACCTGTAATATTGTATTAAAAATAACGTTTCCCTAATGTTAACATAAGAAAAGGTAAATTATATCTAAATTGGTGCATGTTATCGGTTTAAATATTTCAATTCAATATTTATGTAAAAGTCAGATAGCCGAGTGAGTGGGTAGTCAGAATTTCGAACATGAGACCCAAGTTCGATCCCCAAGTGGCAGGCTCGTACCAATGGGTTTTTCAAAAACTTATGTACGATGTTATGCACCACCTGTCACGTTGTCCCGAAATATCTTCGGTGAAAGGTGGATCGAAGGGACTTAATTGTCTAGACTAGACCTCTGTCTACCCCTGTATTGGGAATTCGTGAAGATATTTATTTATTTATTCTATTATTTATGAACGTAGGTATCCACAATTTTGTCGTGATGTGATTGTAAAGATTTCCTTTAGTTGCCTCTGTATCATGAATATATCACACATTGTGGATAAAATGCTGGGTTAGATTTTTACGATGTTAGCATCAACTTATAATTAGTAAACCTATTTTTAAAACTTACATATTTTCCAAACATTATATTATTCATGTATGGCCAATAGTGCACACACGCACAAACAGTAAGATATGACCACCACAAGATTCTTACATGTGCTATATGAATTTTGTGTTTTAGATTTGATTTTCCAAGACCAGATTAAAAGTACAGTTGGGTGATCGGAATTCGAGTCAAGAGACCAAAGTTTTATCAAAAAGAGAAAAAAGAGAAGAAAAAGAAAGAAAGAGAAAAAGGGTGCTGGCTCGTACCCATGGTTTTTCAAAAACTTATGTATGATTTATATCGTTGCTTGGACATTAAAAACGGCGACGAGCTCAACACCCATCACAGTGGCCCAAAAATATCTTCGGTAGAAGGTGAGTTGAAAGGACTAAATCGTATAGATTTCTGTATTGGAAATGGCGAGAAGATATTTTTTTAGATTAAAAGTATAAGTCAATGAATATTTAAAACAATAATATAAAATGATAACGATAAATCTGAATTCCTACTAACATTCAAGGAGAAAAAAACAAAAATTTATGCGAATCTCCGCTATGCAAAACAAGTACAAGTAGTAACTATCGTGTATTATAATTACAAGTTTGGATTATTAGAAAACGAAAGTTTTTATCATGGCGTATAATTATAAATCTCGTTCGTATCATTACACATATATTAAGAGGCTTATTCAACTACTAGCCAACAAATATCCTGTATTATGATACAAAAACGCGCGTCGCTTTTTTTTGATTGAATTGTATTAATTACAAGTTTTTTTTTAATTTCCGCCTTATTATTCTATAATGAAACTTTAATAGGTAGGTCAAGCCAGTCAGTTATTTATTTTCATTTCCCGAACTTTTTCAAATTATCCACATCTTTGTAGTTTCCATAAACATAAAATCCTTGTATTTACATCTTTCAGCCTTTGAAAATATCGGTGTAAAAAAAGTTATTTTGCTGTCGGATTTCTTCTTCCTCTGTCAATTCCATGTATCAGTAACTCGAACGATGAACAATATGGAACCAATTAGATCAAAGTTAAAAAAAATAAAATTCTTCACGCAATTCCCTATACAGGGGTAGACACAGGTCGAGTCTAGACAATTAAGTCCCTTTGACCCACCTTCCACCGAAGATATTTTCGGGACAACGTGACAGGTGGTGAGCCCGTCGCCGTCTTTATGTCCAAGCCAACGATATTCGTACATAAGTTTTTGAAAAACCCATTGAGCCTACCAACTGGGGATCGAACTCGGGTCTATTGACTCGAAACTCCGACCACCCAACCACTCGGCTATCGGGACTTAAAAAAAATTAAACTTCTAGTTTTTATCACAGAGACTCTCTGTCTCTATCTACTGGATTGAAAGCTAAGCGACAAAAACGTTCCGATTATTAATGCAGAATGTTCGCTGTTACTTGGGCCACTAATCAAATTACTAGCCACACTCTTTATGATCACATGAACTTAGTGTATTGCCAGACTGTGCAAGTTTATTAGCATATATGAAATATGTGAAAATGATTAGGACTAGCTATCCTTATTTCGAGTTTAAAAGAGTTTAGGTTTAAAATCGATATACGAAATCATACATTTCCAAAAATATTGCCTATGACATTAAACGACTCTTAAATCTCTTATTTGAACTAGAGATCATATATATTCGTGTCATTTCCCATAAATACAATGGTCGCGAGTGGTATGGATCCTTTACGAACCCATTCAATATAGTTTCTGGCGATAAGAAAGCAGGTTATTTTATTGTTCTTAGTTTAAGTTTAACTATTCAGTATAGAAAATCAGCCAACGTTCTTGGCAGTGTGCCAAGATAGGAACATTATATCGTTCTTGTAATGATTCTTTTAGCGATAATCGCATCATAATTGAATACTAAATACATTTTTCTAATTCAAAGAACCCTAATAAATAGTAAAATACAATATCTATCAATCAAAAATGTAACAGTCGCAGAAAAATACGCGTATTTTATATTTTGTCACGCATAGGTCCCGTGACTCACAAGCACGTCATTTGTCTGGCTATGTTTTAACCCCTGCGCAGTCAGCAGGCGAGACTTGTCACGACAATGTCACACTGTCAACGGGCGTGCAATGGTGTCACGCAAAATTTGAATACAATTTATAGGCGTTGTGCTTTGTTACATTTCAGAGATATGTCAAACAGCACCGCATTGAGGATGTTGTCACTTTTTTACATTTCATCACCTTTAACATTCTGTTCGTTACCATGTTTGTTTATTTCAATTGTTGATATTATTTGATAAGAGTGTCCATCAATGTGGAATTCAAGATAAATTAAGCTTCATTCTACATTGAAACATAATTGACACAAACACTTTTGAGTTCTGTTCATCTTCGGTCCCGAAAATATCTTCGTTGGAAGGTGGGTCGAAGGGACTTAATTGTCTAGACTAGATCTCTGTGTTTAAAACGGTTTGTTCTGGTTAAACGGACTTTCATTTTAATATCTTCATCCAAATTCGGGGGAAGTTTGAGGTCTAAATAATTTAGCCCCACATTTCATCGGAGCTGTTTCGCACAACATGCTAGGCGGAGGACCTGTCGCCGTCTATGTGACCGTCGTCTTAGTATGATTACTGGATATGGTACTTTCTATAGTAGTCCTCAATGGTGACACGTATTTTATTCTTTCGTTGAAATACAATCAGCATTAGTCAGTTTGTTGCAATACCAACTTGCCATTCGTTTTTAATCCTTATCCTTTAAGTTAAAAAAAATAAGAAATTGTGTATTAATATGTAGTCCCATCAAATTAGTCCAAATATAGTAGTGAAGCATTAAAAATTCGCATAATATTCGGAGCATCGTTGTAAATGAATGCTGAAAACGCCCTATCGATTCCGTATTTGAAACAAAAATATTGAAGATCTAAGATCTCAAAAAAGATTTTTAGAGTTTATCAGCAAAACGGTATGTTTTATCTCAAAAATTAGATCTAACAAAAATTGTAGATCATTAAAAAATATATTTTATTACCTAAGGGCCGTTCCGTTATTGAGAAAAGACGTACTATAATGCAGAAAATGGTCTTGAGAAGTTTATATAGGGATTAAAGACTGGACTGGTTCCAATGTATCGTCAATAAACTTTAAACATAGGTATTTTGGATGTAAAAAGAAGAAAAAGATATACTTGAACTTGATATTATAAGCAACAAACATGTTGATGAGCAGAAGCAAAGATTTGAGGGAAAACTTTACGTTTTTTATTTAAAAGAAAAACTTGCATTAATACTGACTACAGACTGATATTTGCTGAGGGTTATTATTTTTATAATTATACTATTTTGTATATACAAGTAGCATTAACCGACAGAAAAATATTTTCACTTATATTATAGCTTCAGTGATATGTATATGTGGCATACTTATGCATATTATAAAGATTATAACTTTTACAACTCTTAGAATCGTTGTTTTTCAGAAACTTATAATTTTACTGAAAAACGCGAAAAAATCAGATGAAAAAAATTCGATTCGTCTAAAGAGGTGATTTGACCAATCCTAACAATTTTTAGCTCTACAAGAGTTTTTGAATATTTGCATGTCCCAATCGACCCGACTAATAGTTGAGTATAAAAAATAATATGTGCGACATAATAAATGATAAGGCTAACTTTGAACCTTATAATAAGAACATAATAATTATACATAGATAGGGGCAATATCGCTTACATTGCTCTTTTCCCAAAGTGTGCAGCTAATTACTTGTGTCGTGGAATCAGAAACAACGAAGGTACCACTAACACCCAGATCTGATAAAATGTAGAAAAAGTGGTTATCTACATTGACCCGCTCGTGAATCAAACTTGAGACTTCAGAGATGGCCACGCCTTGAAAACCGGTGTATACGCGATTCATCCAATGAAGTCATCAACATAAGACGACACCTAAAGTAAGTAAGTCTACTATCTATTATCATACGTATGTAATGTATACAAATACAAATATGGTATATTTTTATATTTATATTGTACTAAGAATGGAGTGTAAATAATTCGTGAATAAAAATTACATAATTGGTTACTTTTATTAGACACATTAAGAACATTGTTTTACCGCACGAGTAAACAAAGCTTACTATAAACGAAATTACGTAATTATTTTACGATGGCCTTTTGACTTTTTCAATCATTTATTGCTGCACTATAAAACTTTGTTAGATAATTTAAATAAAACGAAACAAAGCAATAAAGACTACATAACCTAAATTTCATTGACTTAACAACGACGCGAAGAAAGACAATGAATGTACTGTAATGTATCTTGGTGGATGAGTTAAATATTACGTAATCAGCACCGTTAATGATAATTTTATGCATGGGCAAATATTATCGGATCCATTTTAATTGCAAATTACCCGGTTTCTTAATATGGGGTGTGTGAATATTCACTCAAGCCTTTGGACACCTTTAATAAAAAGTTGGCACAACTAGCAATTTAAGAGATTTACGAAGCCGTGTGTTTAACAACTTGTAATAAAGGGACTTTCAACGAGGGATTATTAATCAACATGTTGTCGAAACGGACAAACAACGCATCCATTATTACTATAAAACCTATTTTTAAAACTCCGATAACTGTATATTACTAAATATCATTTCATTACTGTTTAAAATTAAAAATTTCCTTATATCCACAACTGAGACATAAGATCTAAATATCTGTCAATTCACTATTCATTAGAGCTTGTTAAGGATATTATAGCGTAGAATTCTTTCTTTATTGTACATCACCGAAATAACAATGTAATAAAAAAAGGAAATAATAAAAAAACTTAATATATTAAGAGGTAGTACAATGGGTGTTCTTATCTCTAATAAGATCTTATCTCTAATGTGATAAATATCGAGTTTCCATTGTCGATTTCCTAGACCTCACGGATCAAATCAAAAAACGTAAATTTGCTTGTAATTATGCCACTGTTAAGGAATGGCTATTTATCATTAAATTAAAAGGCAGACACCTTAGAAAGTTTACTGTTTGCTTGTCAAAAATATACTCTTTGTAGACGTAGAACAGATATAAAAGAGAAATAAGTAGTAATAAGTTAGTGAGTCTGTTCCGACGGTCGAGATAACAATAATTACGTCTATTAGGTAGCGCGGTAGTAGCCGAAGGGCTTTTTCTTTGATCGCTGTCTCACGTCCCGTGGCGTAGCTTTAGATCAAATTATACAATCGGTCTAATTATTTTATCCCTCTTTAAAATGTTGAATTATTGTGTAATTATATTGATGATAAGCCCGTTAGGTAACTAAGCTTCGCTTGTCTTTAATGGAGTTCGCTTAGGTATATTTTTAGATATCAATTGATTGTTTTTATACCTTTACGGATTTTTCTGATACTGTGTTAGGCAAGGTCTAGACAATCAGGACTACCTTTACGACTCACTTTACGCCGAAGCTTATTTGGAATAAAGTGACTGGTGAAGAACATATCGCCGTCTTAGTGTTCAAGCCAACTGAAGAGTATACTACATAGATAAATATTCATTATACATATGAAAATCGATGACTCGAGTACATTATTTAAACTCATGATATAAATGCTCGCCCCTAGCGGAATTCAAACTCGTAATCCTATGCTTCGGAGGCATGGCTACTAACAACTAGACTGTCGGGTTGTCAAAATATTTTTATAATAAAATAAATAAATAAATATAAAATAAAAATAATATAAAAATATCTTCACGCAATTCCCAATACAGGGGTAGACAGAGGTCAAGTCTAAACAATTAAGTCCCTTTGACCTACCTTCCACCGAAGATATTTTTCGGGACAACGTGACAGGTGGTGAGCCCGTTGCCGCCTTTATGTCCAAGCCAACGATGAAATTCGTACATAAGTTTTTTGAAAAACTCATTGGTACTGCCACCTAGGGATCGAACTCGGGTCTCTTGACTCGAAATTCCGACCACCCAACAACTCGGCTATCGTGACTTTTTTTATTTTCGTATTAATCATTTTAGAGCCAGGATCCAATTCAGGTGAGTTATGTGTACAGGTTGTGACCTGTGCATATAACTCACCTGTAATATCAACTACATTGTGATGTAGCTCATATTATTTATTTTCTACAAAATCTTATTTTTATATCACAATGTAATAACTTAAATTTTTATCGAGTCGTTCACATTCAAAAGTTGCCATGAAGTTGCGGACAAATGCTAGAATGCACGTTCATCCTTATTGGCTTGCAGTATTTTTACATTATACATATGCATAAATAAACTTTATATTTTGTGAAATATTGTTGACAACTTTATAAATGTTCATCGTAAAAATATTTGTTCCCAACTCGAACCCGCGATCTTATAATTCACTACTGAAACGACTTACTTTAGATGACATCAAAATAAGACGCAAATACCTATTTTAAATATATTTTGTACTTCAAGCAATCTTTTATATTTTTTATTCTTCATCTAATTTTGTATACAAATTGTCTAAAATTACTATTGAAAATTATTCATATCCCACATAAAACCCCTTAGTTTACTCGACGACTGACAGTTGCAATATAGATTTAACGGATTAAGTTGACTAGTGTTTACTACATACTACACCAGGTGCTTGTATGTTCGGAACGGACGCATCTACAGTTCCGCGCCACCATTACTATGGATTATGACATAAATATTTATTAGAGCAATAAATAGACGACAAACTCTCTATTTTGGTATTATCCCTTACTTTATACCTAGTGCTCCGTTAAGATTATGGTCTGTGTATGTTAATGCTTCGATGGTACGCAATATACATTTATTTAGGAGTCCTCCTCATTGCTAATATTTTTCGACTTAATGGTTTTGCAATTCATGCATTAAAAGTTGTTTATTTTTATTTTACTATTAAGACGACTTTCAGGACCAAAATTTTAACAAAATAGTATATTTTGTTGCACAGTGTATATAGTTGTGTTACATACTCGTACATACCACACGTAAAATTTTATTGCGTGAAATAGACTTCTCCAGTAAGTAAGAGTTTCGCGCCATGCTGTATCAGATATCTCACACCTCAGGTATTGCTGCCTGTTAGGTTTTTCTGGATTTTTTAGAAGTGAATATCCCGCCATCTGTTGGGAGTCTCTTAGTTTCTCCTGACATCGTTCTAACATACTCATGTATATTAGAACGACATTCAAAGTAATAATGTAACTTTTAGTTAAAAACACATATGAAGCGCTGGGTAAATTAACTTAATTTTTTTTAATAAACTTAAAAAATAATTGTAAATGCATCCATCACCAATCATCATAATATCCTAATAGAAAAACGCTGCTGAACATAGGCCTCTCCAAAGATTGCAATCACCATCTATCGACTCTCCGTCCTCCTCCGCTCCATCGCGTGGGGGGTAGTTCTAAACTGTGTTTACCTGTACGAGGTTGCCACTCGAGAACCTTTCTTTCCCAATGGTTATTTGGAAAGAAAGCCTGGCTTTCCCAGTGGTTAATATTAACTCTATCACGCAGAGAAACACCAAGCATAGACATTTTCATAGCACGCTTAGCAACTTTGAGCTTTCTTATACGGCATGCAGTGAAGACCACGTTACAGATCCATACTGGCTGGCAACACGCAGAGGTTGTAAACTTTTATCTTAAGACTTTTGACTTCTCCACGCTTGGGTAGCCGATCGACTGCTATTACTAGTCCACTTTTCTTTCTCTCTTGTTTGGCCTTGTATTTTTTAGCTGGACATCTATGGGAAGGCACTTTAATTTTTCACTCTTTTAGGTTAGCCGTTTTCTATGACATGCTCTGGGGGAGTGGAGTGGTAAATGTCACATCGTGATGTTCAGATTACTATAAATAAATCTTTATTTTTTTTTAAGTAAATAAACAAAAATAATTATGTTTTTCCATGTCATGGAATTTCAGATTTTGATGCTGCTTTTCTGTGACACAGAAACCTTAAACACATGTCTGTTCGATTTTGGTTAATTTTTTTTCGTTTATGTATATTTCGAGATGGTTATCCCACCATCCGTCAGTAGCCAATAGTATTTTGAAGACTTTTCTCTTAGTCACCTTTTACAACCCCCACGAGAAAAAAAGGAAGGGATAAATTGTTACCTTCTTGCCTATACAAAAATTTTTTGATTTCAGTTCACTATGTTTAACATCAAACATGCCTAAAACAACATTAATTAAGGTTGAATGCTTTAAAAATGTACTTCAAGCGCATAACAAACAGCCATTAATCCAGTTTAGACACTAATAACGTACTAGCTGAAGATTAATCGTCCAGGCGCAAGTAATAGAATATTCTGTCACACACGCAACCTGCAAGTTATTATAAAATTGAAGCAAGCTTTGATAAATTAGCCCTATCCATCATGATTGGTCACGGAAGTCTGGTAGTTACGGTGTGGAGTTCACCTTTAATACCTATTCACGACTGTACCCTCACGACCAAGGTGCGTAGTTACTTATTACTAGCATAAGCAATGGGTTTTAATTTTTAAATAATTTCACAATGCCGTCGATCATTTAGTAAGTAAAGACGAAATTGCTTATTTACTTACATAATGGCCTGTAAGAGTTCCTTGCAAAGACAAGTTTATCCTGTAACAAACGCAATAATCACC
Source organism: Sericinus montela (assembly GCA_029286605.1). Lineage (NCBI taxonomy): Eukaryota > Metazoa > Arthropoda > Insecta > Lepidoptera > Papilionidae > Sericinus > Sericinus montela. The sequence goes on from JAGSMR010000040.1 coordinate 3,813,929, forward strand.
ACGCTTGGGATAATCTTGGGGTAATCGCCACCCGTTAGGGGTTGGCGATCGCAGGAACCTAGAAGCTATCAGTCATCGATTATTCATATTAGTTGGTCATGCAAATCGGTATAAAAAGGTATTTAAAAAATATATTGATTAAGTTTAACAGTGTAGAGCCACGTATCAACTTTTTTGTTGAATGAATGGGCCGGCTCGACCGGGGAAGTACCACGACCTCACAGAATACCGGCGTAAAGTAGAAGTCTAACAAAATTCTGCGTTTCGTCTGGTGAGTGCAGGTAACCGGTGGCACACACACCTCCCGCAATAATGGGGGAGGGGGCACTCTAAGGGAGGCAACGCATCTGCTAAGCCTCTGGTATTGCGGGTGTTCATGGGCGGCGGGAATCACTTACCATCACGTGTGCCACCGGCTCGTTTGCCTCCCTTTTCCTATAAAAAAAATATTGATTAAGTAAATAAATAAATATAAATATCTTCACGCAATTCCCAATACAGGGGTAGACAGAGGTCAAGTCTAGACAGTTAAGTCCCTTTGACCCACCTTCCACCGAAGATATTTTCGGGACAACGTGACAGGTGGTGAGCCCGTCGCCGCCTTTATGTCCAAGCCAACGATGAAATTCGTACATAAGTTTTTGAAAAAACTCATTGGTACTGCCACCTGGGCATCGAACTCGGGTCTCGCGACTCGAAATTCCGACCACCCAACAACTCGGCTATCGTGATTAAGTGGTTTAAATTATTTCACAACTGAAGAAAATACTGCATTAAACGGTTTTCTTAATAATAGTAAATTTCAACGTCATAACATTTTTTTCTGGAACAGATTTATACTTACAAAGTGTTAACACTTAGAAAAAGCTCTGGATTTCATTTATCTACGTACAAAAAATATCATGACACAATACAAAGAGTTTACAAATGATGTGTGCTATCACCAAAACTCGCATGAGCTCGCGTATATAGCGCTATAATGGTTTCCTGCTTCCTTAAACTACGTCACAATGCTGCCTCGAGACGAAAATTATAAATACTTCATACAAAACGTGCTTTCCAAAAAAAAAAAAAAACTAACGAGTCCGCCGCCGCTGAGAAGCGATTTGCATCTTTTTTTTCTGTTTTTAACTTAAACCGTTTAGTTGAAATTCTACAAGGGATTTAAATTGTAGTTACCAGTTTAAGTAGCACTTTTGAAACAAGCTGCGGATTTTACCAAGAGATTTAATTTTTTTATTTATGACAAATTTTACCAAACGTGATATTTTTTGGTATAATTGATCAATCAATTAAATAAATGACATATTTTTTTTATAAAAAATTACATAAATTCCCAACCTCTTGCGGATGACGTAAGCAATTAGAAATTAAGATACGTTTTTAAATTTAAATGAGCGATCACACGTAACGAATGGCCGACATCCGTCCCGACGCAACGGATATTTGTTACTCGCAGGGGGTCAGTGTGGAAGCACGTTCCCAGCATTCTTTCCAAAATAACACCCCTTCGCATGTGTTCCTGTAACATATTCGATTAATCTTCACACTTTCAACATTCCACGTTATTCTTAAACGGAGAGGAAATTTTTTTGGAGCTATTAATATAAATGCAAATACAGAATCGTCTTTAATCGTCTACCATTTTTGTAAGGATAGTCTTTGTTCTTTTGCTTATTACTACCCATGAAGGGTATTTGCTGATCGTATAAGCGTAGAGTAGCAGATCTAATTTCTATATGGAAGAAGCCAAATAATCATGTTTGAGCAGCGATAATGTCAGAACCCGCATCACGTCGACATCAGGACGCCTCTATGGTTCGGTTTGTTGTCCCCAGATAGTCACGATAGCCAAGTGCTTGGGTGGACGGAATTCAAGTCAAGAGTTCGATCCTTAGGTGGAAGGCTCGTGCCAATTGGTTTTTCATAAACTTGTGTCTGAATTACATCGATGGCTTGGACATAAAGACGGCGCCAGGCTCATCACTTGTCACGTTGTCCCGAAAATATCTTCGGTGGAAAGTGGGTCAAAGGGACTTAATTGTCTAGACTAGACCTCTGTCTACCTCTGTATTGCGTGTCTGAGAATTGCGTGTTATCCCAGAAAAGGGAAGGAGAGGTTGCGTTCCTAGCGATCGATCCACAGTTGATTTTATTCGATGAAAGCCCGACAGCACATAAGGGTAGCCCTCACATATATTCTCAAAAAAATATATAGCCAACTAAAGAAATTGTGATGAAACATATACATAATGTATGTATTATTTAACCCATCATCTATCTTGCATTCTTATTTTATATTATAATCCTTCAACCTGTTACCTAAAGAGCAGCCACGTCTAACGCAGCTGCCTGCTTTAGCCACGCCGTCCAAATTGAGCATTGTTCCGTTTACTTTCCACAACCTATTCCTCTTAACGCGGACTTGCTTTTATTTTAACGTCAATCTATTTCTTTTCCCTACAACGTAACGCGAACGTGACTGAACAAGTTTAAGTCACAAATGTGAACTGTAGTTTTGCTGAAATGTTGCAACTTTTACTTTAAAAAACTGACACAGTTATACATAAGTTAAAAATTTATATTAAATTTTGTTAAAACAATTGATTATTTATTTTTAATAAACTATTCTACTCCATACCCTTATATATCCATATACATCCACTAAACTATTCTACTTCACTCTTCCACTAAACTTTAGATGATATCGATTGGTTTATACGTTTAAATTTATTTGCTTAATAGAAAACGTGATAATAACAAAACTAAAAATCACAAAATAAGAAGATTTTTTAAAATTTCAACTGACACAGATAATGGAACTCCGTCACCACGGTACGGCAAAGGTCGTGGGTTCGAATCCTGCCCGTATCTGTTAAAGTCTATAGTAAAATACCTCTTTCATTTAATAACGGAACATTTTAAACTTTTATGCATTAAAATCAATAAAAATTCCCAAATTGAAAAATATTTAATATTGGTAACATTACTAATTTTGGACCAGATTTTTGTTGTATTGGGGGTGCTAGACGAATTAACAGTTCTAAGTGGCTACTGGCTAAAAAATGCGCAACCAAGTCCGAGTGCCAATCATTACAGAGAAACAACAGTAAAAACTCATACAACTCCTGTTAGAAGAGTTTTGATATATAAAACATATGTCAGTAACAAAGGTTTGTTACATAATAAGGTACAAAAACTTTGGTTTTATTTTAAATTTAACCTACATCATTCGCAGTCCCTATGCGATATATCTCAAAAATTCCCCGTCAAAAGTTTACATACAATTTACATATACACAATTTGGGTAAATGTACATATACGTAGAAATATAAGAATCAGAAATGTACGTATCATGACAATAAACGAACATTAAGACAGAATTGGGAAAGGGAAAGTCGTAAAATACAAGTCACATACAAAAAAAATTATTTCCCCTACGTAATAAAAAATTGGAATGTCATCCTTTTCACAGAGGTTTCCTATGAGAGCTCCTATAAAGTAGCACTACTTCGTGTGCTGGCAATAAACGTATAGAGCATAGCGATTGCTACTCTATAGATAACAATAATTAGCAGTAATGACTACATCGTCGGTTGACTCGAGTCGATCGAGCCGTTTTTATTTCGAGTAGTACCACGGTGGGCGGTGCGGTGGCGGCGCGGTGATCAGAAGATAGTGCGTCCATCAAATCATATGATAATCGGGCGCGGTTAATTCCATTACCAATAATAAATGCACGCATTAAATTAGACCTGTCGGATGAGTCGACGGAACGTGGTCTTGCGATCACTCCCATCACTCGGATTATGATATGAATAATTTATTATTAAAAAAGCGCTCGGTCTGTTATTGTTTTGAATTTTAAACGTCGAGCTGATGTGTCGCTGAGCGTATCAGATCGTAGATGCGATTACGTCTGCTTAAAGAATTAAATTAATTATGATACGTAAGCCAGCGTCGACTAGATGGAGTATGGTTTAAATAAAGTATTGTTTGATAACTTACTTACCTATTTCATGAATATCATTATAACAGCCTAACAATAGACAAATGCTATACATAGGCCTCCCCCAACGATTGCCACATAAAACAGTCTGGTGCCATCTGCATCCATCGATTCCCCGACACATTGTGCAGGTCGTCACTTCATCTTGAGGGAGGTCATCGTACACTGAGTTTGCCTGCGTTGCCACTCGAGAAGTTTTGTATTCCATGGGTTGACAGTCTACGAGCTGTGTGGTCGGCCCATTGCCACCGCGTCTAGATCTTTACGGCTTAGATATTTATGACTCGTAAAAGTCCACTACATACGTCAATACGTCATCTCCTAAGAATGATTTACCCTATGCGCTATCCTTAGCAAGCGACTTGGCGGACGCAGACTAAGACACTTCGCGCCTTGGACACTACAGTCCATCAACGATTCGCTATATTTTATTAGGAGATTATTCAGCCATTTGTCTGTAGCCACGGACACTTGGAAAAAAAAGTCGCCTCTTACGACACTCGAGGGAAGAAAGGGGGAGGTGAATTGTTACGCTGACGCTTTAACTTATGAAAATATTTTTTCTCGCAGAACTTACTACTCATATCCCGGATGAGTCTATAAATTAAGAACCAATTCTTAAAAATTTCAAAATCTTTTGAACGGCGGGGCATGACTTTGGGTCAAATATAACTCCATTTACTTATCCGCATAGATCATTCTTACGTCGATAGTTAGGATATACTAGAATGTTTAAGAAATATTTAGTGGAAACAATCCAAGCCATAAAAACAAAGAGCAAAATAAATTAAGATCTCACATTTCTCATTAAATGAAAAGGAGTTTTTTCTTGCAGACTAATTAAATGCTTAATAACACGCAATGTCTTTTAATACGAACTCCGGTGACATTGACTGCAAAATCACGTGCCCAAAAAAAAAAAAAATCAAAACCAAAATTGTTTCGAAGATGGGTTCTCCCGGTGTCCATGCAACTTTGTTTATTTTCACAGTATTCGCGACAAGTTTTCTTAATAATGATATAGTATAATGTCACAGTATATAATATAGTAATTGTGTTATAGTCTCGTAAAAATTTTACAATACATACATTTACAACATTTACAGTTTTTATTAAGGCGGACGTTTTGAATATTTCTACATGTTCTATCGCGCTCTGTCTCAAAATTCCCCAGGGACCTTTTCATTTCATGAGAAAAAAAGTATCTCTTCAAGTCGCCCATAAAACTATCTATCTATCAAGACACCCGTCAAATTATTACATATTAGTAGGATTTTTTTTGTTATTTTTACTAAAGCAATTACTTATTCTGTGTATCAAAAATATTAGCAACAAACTGAATGAAAACTTCAATATTTCTGAAACGTTCAAAACCACACTTATGAAACATTCAAAATGTTTTTTTTTCATAAAATTGTTATATACAGGTAGATTAGGTGCGAACGAACTCTCGAGCATCTCCTTAAAGCTCATGGCAGATGTGACCCCTAGATTAAAATAACTATCTATTCCATGAGAATATGAGACACTTATTTTTTTACTTTACATAATTATCAAAAAGGTTTTTACTTCAATATGTTGTTATATTAAACATTTTCTGCTAAGCATATAAATATAAAAAAGGAGGATACACGTAATTAAGAACCAATAACTAAAGTTTTTTGTGTACAATACTGTATTTACAAAAACAAAATTATGTTAATATTTACAATACTTATGATTAAATTAAAGAGAAAAACAAAATACAATACTTATTAACTAAAAACTATAATAATCGTAGAGCCCTAAAGTTAAAGTTTATTAAAAATAAAATAGCCCTAAAGTTTGATAAAAGAACAAAATGCAATTTTAACAAATAACAAAAATTAAGACGGCCTTATGAAACTCTCTACGTTCAAATCTACAAGCCCTGGAAATTTGTATAAAGTAAATATGCGATAACAAAATGAACAAGACAACGAAACAGGAACGTAATTAGAGCACAAAGTGTTGTTCTTTAAATTAACTTCGCGTATCTAAATGAAAGCGAATGAACAAGGTAGATTGGCGAGCCTTTAAGTCAGCACTTAATTTATGGCCAATTAACCTGGTGTTAAGTAAAATAAAGTGACACTCAGATATCTACGCTACAGACTGTTTTAGGTGATTTACAAAAAAACAAGCCAAAACGGACGATATTGTAAATTATTTTCAATTATTACCTTTCTGAATAAATTTGTAAAAAATTACAGTTTTTTCCAAACTTATTTTGAATGCCATGAATGTCACCCCTATGACATATGTGTCAGTTCAAAAATCTTCAAATAAAGGTATACTCACTGTACGTTACAATAACTTCTTATGAAATTGTCATCAATCTTGTCAATCGCGATCAATACAGGGCATGTCTTACAGTGTACTATTACACTGTTTAAAATTACCTTATATAGACAAAGAAATGCCCAGAGTTCTCGAATTTATGATATTCTACTATTCTAATATAGTATTTATTTTTAAGACAAAATTGATGCAAAACTCAAAGAGAAGTTATACAATAATTTATTATGTCGAATAATTTATTTATTCTAAAACGACTTTAAAAATGCGTAATAAACCTTGTAACACGTGCAGAGTTACATCTTTATACATTTCATTAAATATTTTAATTTCATAAAAGTTCTAGATATATTTAATTATATCAATAAATATGTTCGTTTCTTATGCATACTTTTTAAACTAACGAGTGAACTTGTATATTTTAGAACTAATAGCTAAACGAATTTCACTAGTTACATAATAAGCAAAAGTTTGTAGACGTTTTCTCCATTACGACATCGTCTGTTGCACGTGTCTTATACTTGTTTCACAGTATTAATAATATCTGAATCAGATCTAGATATTATGTGAATAGATTGAAGATCGGATAACGTCGATCAACGCTTCGGATCAGTTGGGAATTAATTAACGACGCTTCACGAAACTATAACATGTTAAGAAACCCTTTGAAAGTTGCTGCTAAGTTCAGATGGTATTCTATAACAGTTTCTACATTTATCCCTAGACACATTCTTTATTTATAAACTACTATTATACACACAAACCAAAATCACGAAAGTCAAGTCATTAGATGATTTGACGTTTTAAGTAATGAAAATTTCAATAAACGTGTAAAACGCACGTACCAATGGGTTGAGAGTAAATAGAGAAATATTGGTAACATTATACACATGTAAGTTTTTTTTATCTTAGCCGGACCCGAACCCACAACACCACAGTCACTACAGGTGGATCATCCTACCAATGCTCTGAGAAACTTATTCTACTTTTATTTACGTACATAGGTATTAAGTTCTACCTTCTATTTTAACTGTTCAAAATATGTTATCTTATCAAAGTGTATTAAAGTAGATTGTATGAGTTATCTTAATAAGTATTTTAAATTATATACTCTAGTTACTATCTACATAATATCTAAAAATACACAAAATCAGTGAAGTTATTTTATAAATACCAGAGATTTGAATTATTCTATTTATTAACAACCATAACTATTCTCATGTGTAAACTTAATGTGTTTTAGCCCTAATAATAAATAAAGAACCTCACAGTCTGATTACAATGACCTCGGGCGAGCGAAACACAATTATTTTCATTTTGATTTATTATGTTTGCTTTTAATAGTTAGATAAGTCATTCGTTTGTTTAGTTTCAAAGTGGATTTCGTGTTCATTAAAGAAAATGAATAAATAAATTTCTAATACGGAGCTTTAACACAACGCTTATATTCAAGATGTTAAACACGGGGTCTTTTAATAATAAGCAGTACAATGCACGAAGGGCGAAATAAGCTTGGGGCTGTAAGGCCAACCAGATACAGATTAAACCTAAATTAGACAATTGAAAGGAATAAAAGAGAACTCGTACTAATTAAAAAAGTAATTTGCTCCGAACATCAGAATATTTTAAAAATGTTTTGAATGAATAATTATATTTAAAATGCTCCGATTTAGTTATGCGGGTCTGGTACAAGTCTTGCATATTAATAAATTTATTAGCGGATATTTTATCAGTCTAATTAAAAACCTAAACTAAGTAAACTTTTTATAAATATTGTGTATGTATGTGTGAGAGTTTGTGTATGTTATTAATGGAGCTTTTATGCATTTTTGTGCTATCAAAATTCTAATGAATTTTTTTTTCTTTATAAATTCTAAAAAAAAAACATTTTTTGTAATATATATTCTTTTAGAAGAATGTCTTAATTTTATTTATTACGAAGGTTATTGTTCGGCCATAGTAATCAGTTTCTAATAGGTCATTATTTCATGTTATTATCAGGATGCCTAATTATCGAATAAATAACCCTTGATTAAGGCCAAAAGTACTTGTCAATGGCCTATTAGAAACCAGATGAGATACAATCGGTGTGCTCGCGAGACAATAAGTAGCCACAGGGTGCCGTGTTATTGTTTGTCTTGTCTCACCCGCGCAGCTGGGCGCCGCTCTCAGACACGATGGACAAATTGACAAAAATATTACTATTTATCGTTTATTTTATAAATAAATATCTTCACGCAATTCCCAATACAAGGGTAGACAGAGGTCAAGTCTAGACAATTAAGTCCCTTTGACCCACCTTCCACCGAAGATATTTTCGGGATTTTATTATAGGGGTTTCCTTATATCATTGAGTACTAATTTCATTCATTTGTCATATGTTTTACGATTTGGCGGCAAATTGAAACCAGTATAAACCAGTATGAATGCCAGTATGAATTTAACGCCAAAAAATTTTCGTATTATGACCTACGGTGTCATTTAAGTCATCAAGAATGTAATAACAGACTTCGATTGGCCTTTCACGATGAAGCCTCTTCTCGGGCCACTGTCTATAACCATGGTATGGTCATAGCCATGGTTTAATGAGTTTAAACGTGGTAGCACCAATCTCAACGGTGCTCTGCATGAGGGACGGCCTTCTAGGGCGAACTCTGTATATATCATCAGTATTGTGCGGTGTATGATAGAAACTGATCCAAGAGTAACCTTTCAGCAGACTTAGATATGCTCCAAGCATCGGTATGAATCAAGTGTACAAAATCCTCTACATGTTTCCGCTAAATGATTAGCCGTTAGGAAGCGCTGTGCCCGGTGGATACCTCATTATTTGTTGATTGGTACCGTGAATTGAATGATACAAAGATTTAACGGAGGTGACTCAAAAGATATGTCCGACATTCTTACGGATGACGAAAACTGGATTTATTGCTATGATCCGGAAACCAAAAGACAATCTGCTCAGTGGATGTTTCCTTCCGAGAATTTGCCACTTAATTGAAGAGAGGTCGAAGTGTAGGAAATAGAATGTGGCCTCATTCTTCGGAAGGACTGTTCATTATGTGACAGTTGTTTTAGAAGATCAAAAATTAGTTACTGCAGAGTGATATATTAATAAATGTTTGCCACTTATCTTGGAAAATTTTCGAGAGAAACGAACTCGCACTTTGAAACAACCCATTGGTACGTACCTGGGGAACGAACTCGGGTCTATTGACTCGAATTTCGATCAACCAACCACTCGGCTATGGTGACTATGACTTGATATGGAATTCATTTCATAATCGATTCCGCGGTGCAAAAGTAAAAAATTCCCCACCGCACTTCCATAAGAAAGCGGAGGCATTCTTTTTGCATGAAAGTTCCCGCAATTTTCTTCAGCAAGTGGGAACACAAACACTGTAGGGGTACCGTTGACAATTTCGCGTGAAAGTAGTAAATTTGTTTTTCTCACATTTTTGAATTAAGCTTTGGATAACTTGTAATTGTTTTCTTGCCAAAAGGTATTGATAAAAGAAAGATATGAAAAAATATAAAAGGAAAAGGAAATTATCAATCAGGTCATGTGGTCAATGTGTGCTTTGAATAATTTTGTTCATAGTTTGTATAATTAGTGATTTTTTTATCTTCTCACCTTCCTCAAGACCTGGAGTAAATAGAAGTCGAGACAATTAAGTATTTTCGACCCACCTTTCTTCGAAGTTTATATGGGACAGCATGACACTTGGTGAGTAATCGAAGTCTTCGTGTCCAAGCGAATGGATTCAATATAGTAACATTGTTATAGATTTTATAGATAAATATTTATACATACATTTTTTAAACTTCCTTGAATCGAGTACATATTCAAAGTACAAATGTTTGCTTGAACCTTCAATACCTAACTACCAACTAGACTAATAAGTCGTAAGTAATAATCTGGTACCCAAAAACTACCAACTCTAAAACTAAAAAACTAAAACTACAAAGTTTTCGATTTGTTTATCGTTGCATTAAAATGTGTTGTTTTTATTTTTAAACTATAAGAGCGAATACTTCAACCACAGTGCGGCGGAGGTAGTTCCAATTCCGCCCCTGTCAGTAGATTTTTAATACGTTTAAATTTATCTTTATTTTAATTATATGTGTGCAAGTATTATTACATCTGATAGGCGATAAGCTCACCACCTGTCACGTTGCCTACAATACTCTTCGGTGAAATGTAGGTCGAAAGTTGGTAACTGTCTAGAAAAGTCTAGACAAAGGTTAACCGCATTATTGGGAATATATGTGAATATATTGATTTATTTATTTTCATGTTTGTATATAGGTATGTTTCATACTTAGGTTTTCATATTTATATATTTATAAATATTTTTTGTACACAAAATCTACCTTTATTTTTAGGCATTTTGTATTACATTTCTTAAATCTATTGTATGTACATATAGTTGGTAGTGACACTGACTTCGAAACTAAGGATTGTGGGTTCAGTGTGGCAAAATTTGTGTGATGAATATGGCTATACTCGAGTCATGGACAAGTATGTATGAATATTTATCTATGTGAAATAAAAAGATATGTATGTATATTGTACCTTCAACATAGCCACTAAGACGGTGATAGGCTCACCTTTCACATTGCTACGAATGATCCTCGGTGAAAAATGGTTTCGAAAGGACATTATTTAAAACACTGCCAACCTCCGCATAAGGAAATTACGTTAAGATAAAAGACACGATAGCCAAGTGGTTGGGTGGTCAGAATTTCGAGTCAAAAGACCCGAGTTTGATCCCCAGGTGGCAAATGGGTTTTTCAAAAAACTTATGGACGAATTCTATCATTGGCTTGGACATAAAGACGGCGACGGGCTCACCACCTGTCACGTTGTCCTGAAAATGTCTTCGGTGGAAGGTTGGTCCAAGGGACTTAATTGTCTAGACTAAACCTCTGTCTACCCCTGTATTGGGAATTGTGTGAAGATAGTTATAAATAAATGTAATTTCATTCCAAAATGCATTTATTTTAATACATTTATGAACACTTATATTCAAGTTTTAACGACACCTATTTAAGACTGATATTAAAAGACCCATTGATGTAGTGAATCATGACAACAAAGGTCCTGTCGTATCCCTTCGCTGTATTAATCATTGTGGTCTATAATTAGTTTTTGTCACTTCACATTGACAAATCCCGTTCGGATTCTGGTGCGATTGCATGGACCCTAGCACTTACGACTCCACGCCAAACCGGCTCTTATCAAAGAGAATATTATTTCAAACGCCCCTGTCAACCCCGATGGGCTTTTGGAACCCTAAATCCAGTTTGTTATGAATGAAATTACAGAAATCGAATAAGGTAAACACAACTGGGAGGCAACAAAAGCTTGCTTGAAAAAAAAGCTAAATTGAATTCAAATTGGTTTCGTCGGGTATTAGGGACAGCCGGGGGAGTTTTTCAAGACGCGTATAGGAACGTATAGCGTAGCAATAATTTAAAGTAGCTTTCTTTGTGACAAGGCAACAGTCCGTTGAACCAGATAAACCTAAAAGAGATTGAATCAAAATAAAGGACGCAATAAGACCGCCACTTGAGTTAACTAGAATGAACTTGATGTTAACTTGACATTAAAAAAAGAGAAAAGACAATTAGTAAATAAAGACGACATGATCTCTGAACTCGAACTGAATAGCTAAAGCGCATGTGTTATGAAATAGAAAACAACAAAGGTACTATAAACACACAGACCCGAAACAATTTTGAAATATTTCTTTTCTTCAATGTCCCGTGCGAGAATCAAACCCGGGACCTCAGAGCACGTCATGGAAACCTGTTTGTACACTACTCGTCCACGAAGATTCTCAAGAAGCTCTTTTTCGTCTTTACAGCCTTTCAAGAGCCCACTGCTGAACATAGGCCTCCACAGTGAACGGTCCACAGTCACCTGCATCCATCGACTTCCCGCAACATTTTGCAAGTCGTCGCTCCATCGTCCAAGACTGCGTTTGCCTGTACGAGGTTGCTACTCGAGAACCTTACTTTCCCAACGGTTGTCAGTTCTACGAGCTATTTATTTACCGGCCCATTGCCACTTCAACGTGCTGATCCTTACGGCTATGTCAATTACTCTGGTTCTGCTGCAGATGTCGTCATTACGAATTCTATCACGCAGAGAAACACCGAGCATAGCCCTTTCCATAGCACGCTAAGCCACTTTGAGCTTCCTCATACGGCCTGCAGTCTCAGATCCATATGTGATCACTGGCAACACGCACTGGTTGTAAACTTTGGTCTTTAGATTTTGAGGTATTTTAGAAGATGGGTTGTAGTTTCCCGAACGCTGCTCAGTCGAGTTGCATTCGTCGATTGACCTCTGGGTCGAAGTTGGACTTACCTAGTCTGACAATTAGTCCCAGGTATACGTATTCGTCAACAACTTCGAGTGTAGTGTTCCCAATGATAAGCGGCATTGGTCGATCGGCACTGACATGGACGTTAGAATAGGAAGCTCTAATACTATTAGTACTGTAGATAAAAGTTTCATCTGTGAAGTACTCTAGTAGTTAAAGTATTGCCAATAATAATTTTGAATAACGAGTGTTCATTGGTTAGTAGTAGAGTGTTATTGGTAATGTTAGAGCTCACTTTGAATACCAATCCCAAAGTAAAGTATATCCGTTTGGGGTTACTTAATTAGTTGTTTCAGACAAAAGAGTAGAAAGTACTAAATAGCAATTTTCAAAGTGTTTTGTTGTGCATTGTTTAAAAAGAAGCATTTGTTATTATGAATAGTTTTATTTCATGTGTTACACATGAAATTATGATGGTATTGAAAAACAATTATTTTGAGGTCATCCGAATTTTAATTATGTGGTTTATATTTTCCTTACAAATTAAACTACGCCTGATGGAAAAGCGGAGAACTTCATATTTCTTCTTCACAAATTACTAATGTTTTGTCGCTGTAGATTGTGTTTATGAAGTCTCGGGAAAAAGCTAGTAATAAATAAAAACTTTTTGAACAACGGCGTTTTATCTGTCATATGTCTGAGATTTTGAAATCAAAATCAACAGGTTCACTGTGTAAAGGTTCGCAGAGATGCATTATTGGAAATATTGAAGGATTGAAACCTACAACTCTGAGCATAAACTTTCAAATGCACGGTTTACCTGACAGAAAGCGCTGTGGTTAACCGCTCAAAACGATTTGACTTTGTTGCCTGCAGCTTATTTTATAACGGTTTGTTGAATTGAATTTTGCGGTTATTTATTTAACTGGATGTAAGGACGAGATGACGCGATCCAATTTATTCTGTCCAATCACATAAAATAACACGAAAATGGAAAATTAAGAAACTGTATATTTTTTAAAATGTTTTTGGTCTTTGGTTTTAAATATAATTTATAGTAGAAGGACATTATTTTTACTTAATGGTACAAAATAAAAACCAACCTCTCCAAGAATTAGCACTAAATCTTAGCGGAAGATATGAACAGATAATTTAGTAATGTTCTTACCATTATTACCAAAAGTCGCGATAGCCGAGTGATTGGAATTCCGATCAGAATTCGAGTTGAGAGATCAGACTTCAATCTCTAGATGGGCGGCTCGTACCAAGGGGTTTCGCTTTATATCATTGGCTTGGACATAAAGTCGGTAATGGGCTAACCACCTGTCATGTTGTCCCAAAAAATGTCTTCGGTGTAAGGTGGGTCGGAGGGACTTAATTGCTTAGATAAGAATTTTTTTTCTTACCATTGATTAACGTAATTTTTAAAAATCGAGGATACTATATAAATACAAAAACATATTTACGACGATTTAGGCTAAATGCGAATAGCCTAAAACTAAATAGTCATTATTTAAAAAAAAATAAGCATATAAATAAATTTTTAACACATTAATGATTGAAATTTGAAATATTTACATTAGTTTTGCAGAGAAACAATGTATTATCAAACGATGAATCTACATAAGTGTCAACCTATCTTTAGTAATTTGTAATAATTCATTTCGTCCTACCGTCATAACGATATAAAATATAAAATTTCCACTATAAAATAGTTCGTCAAACAATCGTTAAACAATCTTTAACTTTTTTATATACGTGTACTTATATTTTTATTCAGTTTTCAGTTAGTGTGATAAGTAATCTGTGGCTATTGCATCATTGTTTATTGATAAATATTTTTATAAATTTAAATGTAATATTTTTTTATAGAAAAGGGAGGCAAACGAGCAAATGGTAAGTGATTACCGCCGCCCATGAACACCCGCAATACCAGAGGCAAAGCAGATGCGTTGCCGGCCTTAGAGCCCCACCCCCCAGAATTGGCGGAAGGGGGGGGGGGCTTGATCCCGCAGTGGTATTTACAAGCCGCTAATTAACATTACAGACGCCATTCTTTGTTGTTATTTTAGTCCTTATAACGAAAGTGACGTTTCCAATTACTTTTGAATTAAATTTAAAGCATAGATGAAACTAGAAATTTTAAATCGTAAGCGGTTCTTAAATGTGTCAAAGTATTAAATAAAACTAAATATACATTGTCTGTTGCCGATCCACCCACTTCAAGTTTGCATGTTTGTATGACGTTATTGGCTCCCGAATGATTACGTTAATGGATCCAGTATTTTAACGATCTTTTAGCTTTCGAAATTGACTATAAAAGAGATACGATTTAATTTATGCCCATTAAGAAGTAGCCTTTAGTCAGTTACTTTAGAGGGGATCCCATGCGAATTGAATACGCCTTTGAATTTTTACGATAATTTACGCTTTAATGTTCTCTATGTTTAGTTTATTTTAGTTTTGGTTCAAGTAATAGACCATAGATTAAGCTACGCATAAACCGTCTGTCTGTATAAAAATATTTTTTTTAAATGAGTTTATCTGTTACGAATAATTAACTACTTTTAGCTACGGGTACTTATGTAATGAGACATTTTGTTTTGTCCAACTCTAAGTCTACGCGGCGCATCTGTAACTTTCTTGAGTTGAAGAAGTGATAGAAAACTATATTTGACAGTGGTAGAGCCACGCATTAGCTTTCGTTGTTGCATGAATGGGCCGGCTCGACCGGGGAAGTAAAGTAAGGAAGACCTCACAGAATACCGGCGTGAAGTAGAAGTCTAACAAACTTCTGCGTTTCGTCTGGTGAGTGCAGGTAACCGGTGGCCCACACCCCCTCCCCCAACTCTGGGGGAGGGGGGCACTCTAAGGGAGGCAACGCATCTGCTAAGCCTCTGGTATTGCGGGTGTTCATGGGCGGCGATAATCACATACCATCACGTGAGCCACCTGCTCGTTTGCCTCCCTTTTCTATTAAAAAAAAAAGAATTAATAATTATGAATTTTACATGTAATATGAAAGTACTAATATTGTATTTTCTGTGTGTCAAGTATAAATAAATTTAATGGCATAAATAGCCTGGTCTAATAGCTTTTTATAAAATGCCAACTGCAGGAACCTTGCAAAGTCCGACTCGGGGCGCATTGTACGTGACGTCACGTCGACAGTGGCGCATCGGTTCGCCGCAACTGACATGCGTCCGATACAGCCGATTTTCGGTTATTCGCTTGTCTTTAATGACATATAATATTAGCAAAAATAAAAATGTAAAGTTTCAAAGCGTAGACTCTCGCTCTGTCCAGAAGTTATCTAGGCCAGTGCCATCCAGTACCCAGTACCACCTTCAACTAAATTTTAATCGTCTACATTACAGTTTGAGAGTAAAATAGAGCCATAGGATTACGGAATATTGCATTTCTTCTTAGAACTCGGAAGTGACAACGCATATGTTCTTTGATTCACGTTGACTGTTAGCCCCGATTATTACAATAATTCTTTTAGGGTTAATAAAATTATATTCATTAAGTACTAACTGTATATGTAAAAGCCACAAAAGCAACTTCTATTAAAAATTATGTGGTTTGTTTTCATAGTTACTATTCTTGCGGCAATTTCTTCTCTTAATAAATGTCAATCTTATATAAATTACAATTCCAGTTTTACATTGCAGGTATATTATAGTACCAGTAGAACCCAATAGTCCGAACATAAACCGAATAGAACCGTCTATCGATATTTGTAATGAAACGTTCTACTTCGGTCGTCTAGAGAGCATATAGGTATTTGAACTGCTAGCGATGCAAGAACGACATAAATTATTGCATGTGCCCAGCTTGTCTGCGCTAGCGCCTGGGGTTCACTGGGTAGAATGTGGCTTCATAGGTAGAAGTTACTGTTTACTAATATCTTACTTACGTTACTTATAAATGGATATTAGTAACCAGTAGCTCACTGGTAAGTTACGGGTTTACCACCCGCAAACCTTGTAACATAGCAAACCTCCGTAGCAAGCATCTGGCCGCTTGGAGATCGTTCCAAAGTGGCGATTCGATTTTGTTTATTTTCATTGGAGTGACACTACAAATCTAGTAGTCTCGGGCCGAGCTGAATTATAACTTGAATAAAATATTATGTTTTGTCTAATATAATATTTATCTTTTGTCTATAATATATTATCTTTTGACCAAATGATTGTTTATATCATTGTAAAGGGAGGTGTAAATAGTATTTCTACGTTTACGAATCAATAAACTGCATATAACTTATGTGTAAGCGCTGCAAACTAAGCAGGTACGTGTTGTATGTTCTTTGTAAATACTACTCTAGTGTGCGTGCTATATAACTTGTAATTTAATTTTATTCCCTCAATCTAAGTCTCATTGTTTGTCACTCGTTAAGTGACACTGGACTTATCTTGAATGTGACTTGGATGGAGTGGCGATGTACAGTATATTAAGAAGACACCTCTTACAGCCCCACCCTTGAGGTTTAACCTGTGCGCTCACGACTGCGCCCTACATTGTGCATTGCTGGTAGCAGTGAACTGATCTGAACTTAGTTTATTGTATTATATTATTATTTACTAGAAGAACCACATTTTTTTCGACCGGCTAGCCGGGTCACAACCTATCGGAATTTTTAAAGACAGTATAATAAATCAGATTCAGCTGCGAACGAATGACTTTATCATTAACCTATAAGAGTTCGTGAACTCAATGTAAGAAGGCAGTCACTACCAACAAGGCAATTTACAAGCAACAAGGTATTTAGGTAATTTTAAAGAATAAAATATAGTAAAAGTAATAAAAAGATATAAATTTTTTGAAATTTAGTTTGCCTAAATTAATACATCTCTGTTTAGAGAGATTATTAGTTCAACATTCATAGTTTAACTTAAGTAGTTTAAATTATGTTCAAAGTTTTTACAATAATTTCGTTTGCAATTTTATTTACCTCGCTGCCCAAGCAAAGGTCTGAAGTTGAATAGGGATTAATTTTAAATTCTTAATAAACAATTCGCATTCACTTACAATTAACTTTGCTTTCTTTTTGGAAAAGCATAAGCTTAATAAATTTTAATCACCTACAGTTTAAGGGCTTAGGCAGTTAAAGTAGCTCGCTTAAATCTTAAGTTTCATCGAATCATAAAATTTTCTATTTACTTCGAAACAACTTTGTCATTACGCTATAATTGCCTTAACTTTAACGACGCAATATGAGCCTTTCTTAAGAAATTCAAAACATAAATTTTCTGAAGTTAATGTTACAGAACACTTAGTCACCACATTAAAGCAGCAATATTTTTTATACTATATTAAACTCTTAAAATATTGTTTTGTGAGTTAGGTTGTCACGCCATACAAATAAGGGTAAGTCAAAACTCCTTCTGTTATACCCAATAACGTTCGTCATTTTTTTTTATTTCTACCACACTCGCCGCCAAACATCAATACTGTTAAATCTGCATATTAAAGGTCAGGATGAGGCAAGGATGACTACGGACGTGATTATTTCCCACAGCGGTAATAAAACTTCTGTGGTTTTCTTAAATAGAAACATAATGCATAAATGACTATCTAATGCCAGATAGTTGAGTGGTATGTGAAGTGTTCATAAGAATTGAATTGATTAGTATTGAAGATAATTATTTAACGATTTTCGGATCTTATCGCGTTTTTAATTAGTTTTTAACAAACGGAGGACCCTCGTGACCATTGATGCTGTTTAGCATCCGAAACGTCGGAAAGAAAAAATAATTTGTTAAAAACTAATTAAAAACGCGACAAAATCCGAAAATTGTTTTATTTAAGAAAATACAAGAAATATTTATTTATATTAAATTATATATATTAAACTTTATAATACAATAAATATATATAAATAAAAATCTCCACACAATTCCCAATACAGGAGTAGACAGAGGTCTAGTCTAGACAATTAAGTCCCTTAGACCCTCCTTCCACCGAAGATATTTTCGGGACAACGTGACAGGTGATGAGCCCGTCGCCGTCTATATGTCCAATCCAACGATATAGTTCGTATATAAGTTTTTGAAAAACCCAATGTTACGAGCCTACCACCTGGGGATCGAGCTCGGGTCTCTTGACTCGAATTTCCGACCACCCAACAACCCTGATATCGTGACTGAATACAGTGCATTTGAATTACGTATTTTTCAACACTTTTAAGTATATTATCTATGCTAACTTATTTTTATTATTTGGTATATGTGTAAGTTATTTATTCGTAAGACATTTTTTGGGTTCGTAAGCATATACACATACCTTTAAATCGATGTAGAAATGTATCGCAGCTGTCGCAGAAAAAAAGGTCATAAACCAGTTACACAAGCCTTACTTCTGTATTTAATAACAATGATCAAACATTTTTAAACATTTCTTCTCCATTATTTAATAAAATTAAATTCAGCATAACTTAGATGCCTTAAAATCAATAAAGAAAATTGTTTAACAATGATTAAATGCAGAGGTAAGGTGTAGCCGTTAATAACAAGGGAAATTAATTAAACAAGTGAAACATATCCTTGTCAATTCAAATGGAACAAAAATATAACCCACCATTAAGTTTTTCTTTGTTCACAATTTTTTTTGTTTTAAGTATGTTTAGCAGTTCTGCATACTACTGAAATGAATTTCCAACTTTAAACCGTTTACTTTACATTCAAAAACGACAGAAGTTTTCCTTACCCGCTTCCTCGTTCCAAAAGACATTTACGTAGTATTTTCTAGTCGAGACGGCTAAAGAAATAAATTGGTTCAAAAATTTATAATACCAAGCCACGCGAATTTCTTCAACTTAAAATTCATGCTATGATCTAAAATTATTTTGTACTATAATATCGGTTTCTGTTATGTGAACAGAACAGAAACTGTACTGATTATTTAAGGGTTACTTTCTCACGTCCAAGTCACATCATTTCCTCAATGATATTTTAAGTTATAAAAAATTCGTAATTGTAGGTATGTTAGTATCGGTAAATTTAACGCATACTATGTAGGCAGATATTGACAAATATAGTTTCCGTGTCTCTGTACTAGAGAATCTGCTCTATATAACGTAATTTCTTTTTATAGAAAAGGGAGGCAAACGAGCAGGTTTCTTACGTGGTGGTAAGTGATTATCGCCGCCCATGGACACCCGCAGTACCAGAGGCACAGGAGATGCGTTGCCGGCCTAAGGATTTTTTTCAAGAATTCAATAGTATAACATTTTTTTGGGAGGGTTTAGTTACTGAAAGTATTAAATTATAGATTTAATGTCATATTTTATATCTTGGTAAGTTCTACACATAAACAAGAAATAAAATCAAAAGGAAAAATGGCAGCACTCCTATATTTTAAATAACAGTATCGTCTGACAAAACTAGGAAAGGCCATCTTACATATAGCGGTAATTATAAATAAATAGTAAATAAATATCTTCACGCTATTCCCAATACAGGGGTAGACAGAGGTCTAGTCTAGACAATTAAGTCCCTTTGACCCACCTTCCACCGAAGATATTTTCGGGACAACGTGACAGGTGGTGAGCCCGTCGCCGCCTTTTATGTCCAAGCCAACGATATTAATTCGTACATGAGTTTTTAGAAAAACCCGTTGGTACGGCCACTTGAGGATCGAACTCGGGTCTCTTGACTCGAAATTCCAACCTCCCAACCACTCGTAACACACACTTAACACACACGCGCTAATTACACAAGTTAATATATATACGCAATGACTTGTAATAATTATCATCCTCAAAACTAAAGCTATTTATGAGCTCATTTTTTAAGTAGGGTAAAAACGAGCTAAGAGAGCTAGCGCTGATCACGAGTATTTAGCGTACATCAGAATAAAACCGTACTCATCATAGAGCGAGTTCAAGCAATTCCCAAGACAGAGGTAGACAGAGGTCTAGTCTAGATAATTAAGTCCCTTCGACCCATCTTCCACCGAAGACATTTTCGGGACAACGTGACAGGAGAGCCCGTGGCCGTCTTTATGTCCAAGCCAACGATATAATTTGTAGATAAGTTTTTGAAAAACCCTTGGTTTAAAAAATTGGTACGAGCTTACCACCTAGGGACCCGAACTCGACCCGAGTTGACTCTTGACTCGAAATTCCGTCCACCCAACCACTCGGCTATCGTGACTGAATACTATCGTGACTGCATTTGAATTACGTATTTTTCTAAACGTTGCGACCCACAATATACTCTGCTCTTCATTAATTTGGTTAAAGAGCAATTTACGCTCATCAGTGAAAAGTACCTATTCCCATTGGTCATAATCCCAAAAATAATATTCACGTGCAAAGTTTATCCTATGTAAACGGTGGTGTCTCAGTTTTGGAGCTTTGTCCGGTACTAGCAAATTGAAATGTATAGTACATTTCTTCAAATCTTCTGCGAACTGTACTCTCGCTCACTTGCACTTCTCGCAGTATTAGTAGCTTATTTTGGATCTGCACAGCTGTTATTTGCGTGTCCCGGCGAGCTTAAAGTTTTAGAAAACGGTCATCACTCCTCGAAGAGGGCTTTTCTGCCCTTTCCTCTTCCCTATAAAGAGAATCAGTCAAACGGTACCGTGAAATACTGCGATTAATGGTTGAAATTGATTGCTGAAGTCTAGCCTACTAATGTGACCAAAAAATACTTTTAATATTAAAATTAACATAAAAGTAAATTGTATGCTGTATGCCGATGACGCAATGCTTATTGCACTGTTAGAGGCAGAACTACAGGCATTAGTCACGTGAATGAAAAAGGAATGTGAAAATAAAGGCCTCCGTTTGAATGCTAATAAAACTAAGGTTTTATTAGCATTCAAACGGACTACTAAATGCTAATAATATAAAACATATAAATATAAATATAAAACAACTATATGCTAATAATACCTGAAGTATTTGAAAGAGACGAAGAAAGAACGAGGTGTGAAATATGGGTAAATAAGGAATGTCTAGAATAGGTGAATGAGATTGTGTACTTGGGCAGTGCTTTTAGCCGGGATGGAAGATGTGATATAAATGTGGAGAGGCGTGTAGCTGCCGGAAACAAGTTCAACGGTGCCCTGACTGCATTAGTCCAAAGGCAAGGCTTAGTAAAAAATGCACGCCTTGCGACACATAACGCAGTACTGGTACCGACTTTTTATATGGCAACGAAACCTGGGTATGCCAGAAGAAGCATAAAAGCAGGTTGAATGCAGTGGAGATGCGATCTCTTTGTAAAATGTGCGGCGTTACCTTGGCCGACCGGAAGCGAAACGAAGAGATTCGCAACATGGTAGGTTTGAAAGATGACCTTATCACTAAAATGGATAAGGGCGTGCTTCAATGGTTTAGGTACGTTGAGCGAATGAGAGAAGACCGAATGGTGAAGAAAATATATAGCGCGAAAATTAATATTAAAAGGAGTCGAAGTAGGCCGAGACTAACTTTTGAAGACCATGTGAGCAAAATGCTCGAAGAGGTGAGGGTCAAGAGTAGTCGGATACCTCGACGTGCATTTATGAAGAAAATTATGAATCCGAATGAAGCGAAAGAGGTTAGTAAGGATCGTGACACTTGGCGATCTGTTCTCTCTGGATACCCCGTCAAGGATTATGCGTGAAGATAAATAATAATAGAATTGAAAATTTATCGAATTTATAAAACTTTTAAATTTCTCCTAAGACCGAGCTCGAACCACTAACAAATCAGTATTACGGTAAAATAGAAATAAATGGATAAAAAAATAACTGTCTACTCATGTTCCATTTTTAAAGTTCTAAAAACATAACATTACTAGCTAGTGCTTGATGAAATACATGAAATTAACGTATTTTTTTATTTTCTGCCAATTGTGCTGGTGTTGTAATAAATAAATACATACATAATAAGAAACACCATCACAAATGTTGCTATGATCTTAAAGTAAGTAGCTAAAGCACTTGTGTTATGAAATTGAAGACAACGAATGTACCGCAAATACTCAACACTGTACAAAGTGATTTTCTACATTGACCCATCCAGGATTTGAAAATGGGATGTAAAAGCTCGACTTAACAAAATCATGAGGGAACTTCCCTCCTTCATGGAGGTCGTCACCGAAATCATCGTAGAAGATATTAAGATAAGTTAAAATAGCTGAGTGGTTTCTCGGATCCGATGGACTTGCCAATGAGTTTTTTCGACACTTAGTAGGTAAGCTTAAAGACTAAAACTTTTAGGTTTGCTTGAGTTTACGACTTATCTCAAATAAGCTTAGTCCAAATCTAAAAAAGTACTAAATTTTTGAGACCTCTGACTACCCATGTATTGGGAAATGCGTTATAATAGAAATAAAAATAATATATTCTGCCCGCGACTTCTTTCTCGCTTTACGTCGCAATTCCTACGGGATTCTTTAAATTCGTGGAATAAAGAGCAGACTATAATTCCCTCCGGACCAATTCCTGCAAATACTGGAAATCCATTAGGCAAAATTAACTTTCAGATATCTCCCACAGGAACCGAAAATTTTTCAGTTAATAGTTATCTGTGTGCAAAAGTTCATTCAAATCCGTTGAGCCATTTGGGCCTTGTTGAATATCAAACATCCAGATATATACTTTAACATTTATTATATTATGATGGAGAATCTGATGCAATACTGCGTAAATCAGACCAAAGTAGCAGGCTGTCACCGGACCTAACTTTAATAAAACGAATTTGAAGACCATTGTTTCTCGGTGATCACGGGTTCTATGAAGAATTCAAAATGTCAGAAAGTTTGAAAAACACAAGAAAATAGGTTGAAATACGAACGTGTAATATTCGTCTAAATGCAAGAAATCATTATATTCTATTGATGATCGAGTGTAACATCAGGACTAAAATAATGCAAACCTTAATACGACTGATATTCACATCAAAATTAAATAAAAGATTTTGATTTACTTGTAATATTCCATATACCGCTACGTCTCTATGATACATGTATATATTTACAAAGAGATGTGATTACGTCGTGAATTTAAGAAATGTACCCGTATTATAAATATTTTCTTTTAAAATACCTGGCGACGTTGTAAGTTGGCGTACAGCCAGAGAATTTTCAGTAATGCGGTTCGTGGTTGCAAGGTAACTAGTCTAAGATATGGACCTAAGAAGTCAGAGCGTAAACGTTACTGCGTAATATCGTTTCACTCTGTTAAATAAAATGCAACTTGCTTTTAGGATATGAAAGTTACCAAATTTTTTTGATCTAAAAATATTTCAAAAGTTATAGAGGTATACAAACATGCATACATTACCGTGTGATTACGGTGTAAGAATATTGCCTCTCCTTTTCTTCCCGTGGGTGTCCCCCTTTGGGAGAGGCCTATGACCCGCAATAGGCTTTAATAGGCCGTTATGTATGTTATGTATACACACATACATACATAAAATTTTGTAAAAGTTTACTTTAGGATGCAAGCCTCTCCGAAAAGGGAAAGATTACCATTATCACTACGGTTGGTAAGCGGATTGGCGAAACCTCTCACTAGCCAACCAAATACCAAATACCTCTCACTATAATCGCTACTACCCGACAACTGTACGCTGAGTTTCGGTCTGGTATTTTTCGGGATGATTGTCCCGCCGTCTATTGATATCTATAAGCATTTTTGAGGCTTTTCGACACTCACAACAATATCGCGGTGGTATATTCTTACGCCGATATCACACGGCATAAAAATGATATAGGAATGAAATAGGACTCTTATTTCGATATTAGTGTCTAAATAGCACCGTTTTAAGTTGAAATGATTTTTCGAAACCTTCAAGCTGATATGCGAAGGGATAAAGTATAGTTTTTATTATACAATTTTTATTGTACATTTTCGTAGTGGATACCAATTTTATTTGCAAACGCTGCTTGTATCTATGTTATAAACATATATTAAATTGCGTACAAATGGGATAAGATATCTGTACCAGTTATAGAGTGAAATTTGAAAACATTACTGCTTCAGATATGGTTTCCCGCCTCATATGATGCTATCATGCAATATATTCATGCGTGGGTAAAATACGAAAGAACGCAAGGTAATATTTTAATGTCGCTGTAGGTCATTATTTTAACATATGATTGCCGAGTATTATAAAAGAGGGTGGCCTTATTATTCCGTGGTTATCGCAACAGGCAACTAAGGGAAAATTCATTTAATTGTAAAATTATTATTTTCTGGTACTTAAATTTTTCTATAAAAAGACCATATATCATTAAGTTCATCAGGCGTTACGGTTTTTTCAGAATATATTTTTATTGGATTACCTTTAAGAGCATTATCAACACATATTAAAGATCTCTAAATTAGATAGCCGTAATCAGATTTAATTTTTTGTTTTAGTGGCAGTCCACCCATTTATTACAGATTAAAAGTTCGCACAACTACGACTTAAAAGGCTTTCATTTTTGTGTTACACAGTCTCCAGTATAAAGCGATTGAATTTAAAATACCACGGTATCGTTATAAAATGACTGAAGCTATCAGATTATAGGTTTCGTTTCAGTTTTAAACACAGTACTGTATTTTATTTTTATACAAATAGATGAACTATGTGTACAATGTCGAAGGTGTTCAAACAAAACATTCCGTTCTACCCGCATTGGTGAACCACATTCACGTGCGGGCGACATGCATAAATGTATAAGCTAAGAATTTCACAATAATATTATTGTGATGGCGGCGGAAGAGAACACATGCCCTCTCCCCTTGGGAGTCATAAAAGTCGATTGTGAGACTAAAGGGCTATTTTGTGGTGCTAGCCGTGGTCGTACTAATAGTGTTTCTTTTTTTCAACTGTAACCATTATTTCTTTAAGTACTAAACTGACGTGTTTCGGATTTTTTTCCAAAAAACAGGATTACGCAATTTCATTAATTTTTAATGCATATTTGTTATGCTGTACAGGCATAAGTAATGAAAAGAGGTTTAAAATTTCAACTGTCGCGTCTAAGACACGGTGGCTCTGCGGTAAGAGCGTTGCAACGGTTCGGCAGAGGTCGCCGGTTCGAATCCCGCCCGTGTCAGTTAAAATTTTCAAAACATTTTTTGTCTTTAATTTAATAAAAAAAACAGAATATTAAGATAGAAACAATATTAGAATGTCTTGTTAAAAGATAAGCACTGAAAACAATATCAAGTTTATTTTGATGAAATTAAATGGTATCGCAATTGTAAGGGTAACAAAGGTAATGGGTAACATCGCTGAAATATTTTCTTATTGGAACGAAATGTGTAAAAAATATTCTATATCACCATTTTTAAGACCTTTTCATAGTAAACATATTTTATAGTACTAGGTATTTTATAGTAGTACGTATTTTATGACATGGCAGTATCGGCTTTAGTATTTGCCTCCCCTTTCTCACCCTTCTTACAAAGAGGCTACAAAGGGAAAATCCTTGAAAGAAAATTGGCTTATGACACAGGGCGGCATGACCATGTCGACCAGGGCTGGGGCACGCTAGAAGTAATACTTAAACATATTTTTTAATCTACGCGGGTTTTCCAATACTATTCTCCAGAGGTCTAGACTGTTTAGATCTTTTGACCCAAATTTCACCGGAGCTAACTCTAGGAGAACGAGATAGATGGTGACTCTTTTTTTTTAACTTATAGGTTCGCTTACCTCTTGGAGATCGTATCACGTTTCGTGACTCGATCCGATCACCTAACCACTTAGCTACCGCGACTAATTTACTTAGATATGAGATAAAATAAATAAATATGGTTTCTAAACATATTTTACGTCCTTCGATTTTTATTGCACGACTTACTATAAAGAGTAATAGGTACTACTTACTAGTTAAAAGTTACAACTTAAAAACTGTCCAAACAAACTGAAAACATAAATTGATCTGCTAACGAAGTTTTATCTTCAAATTTGATTCAGATCGGCTAACAAGTAAGGCCTTAGTTTACTCAGACGTGACTGTGATCAGCGACGGTGTAATGAAATTTTCTCGAAATGAGTAAGTTTCTAGTAGTATACATTTTTCGACGAAATAGTTGAAGAGTTCCTATTATAAGGTTATTTTTTACGAGTAATTTTTTTTTTTGGGATTTAGGTCTCACAAGAAGAATGTTTCATAATTATTATGGCCGTCAAACGGTTTGGTTACAGTAATTGCAAAATGAAATAAAAATCGAACGAAGAGAACACAAAGGAATAATTAATTACGAAAAAAAGTTGTGCTATCTTACAAAATAATTTGAATTTCGAATTCAAAATAGAAAAAGAGACAAAGAAGATCAATGACAAAGAATCTTCAGATCAACTAGTATCTAAATCGACAATTTCATAGATAACCTAACATAAACCTTCCTCATATTATCATCATCGTCATCATTTATCATATTAGGTACTATTGGCATGTTAACTGTTGATCACAGTACTAGTCATCTGGCACACTACTTTTTTTAAATATTTAATGTTGTTTATTTAATTTGTGTGCCATACCCTATATGTGCCATGTGCCATACCATAACCCTTTCACCGAAGACATCTTTTGAACAACGTGATAGGCGGTGAGCGTGTCACCGTCATTATGTTTAAGGCAACGATATATCGATTTATAAATCGTACATAAGTTTTTGAAAAAACTCATGGTTACGACCAGGTCTCTAAACAACAAACCGGGTCTCTAAACTCGAATTCCAATCACCCAACCGACTTTTTTTTACCTTAAAATAAATACTAAATTTAGTTTGATTTGACTTATGGTGTATAAATTATAGTATAATTTAATATATAATTAAAGAAAAAAGTACTGAAGTAAACTGAAAGAAACTAAAGCAAAAAGTAAGAAATTCAAAATTACTGAAAAGACAAAAGCCTAATAATAATAAACGAAGCTACAGTACCCTAAAAACCGCCATTCAAGCCGCGGGGTATAGCACCGACTTAGAGCCAATAATAATATAAATAAATTACCTCGTTGTCTGTAATTGAAGCCCGTTGCGGAGGACAGAAGGCTTAGTGTTGTCCATATCTATGTTTATTTAGTAATTTCCATAGCAAATTGTAGACGAACAAACGACCCCTTATCTTAAATATAACGTTCGTTATAGTCGCTCTGTTATTTCAGAATTACTACACAATGTCTAGATGTTTTTAAATATAAAGTCTTAGTTTTAAGAAAATTTTAAAGTTAAATTTAAGAACATAACTGTACCAATTCTGCATTGTGATAAATATCTTTTATTGAACATATTTATAGATGTTGGTAATAATGATGAAATTGACCAAAATTAACTAGGTAGGGCTTGGTACCTTCGTTGGTTCATTCCTTGACGTGACGGTGGTATACGAACGGTTGGTTCATATCTTGACGTGACGGTCAAAGTAACCATAATAAACCTACTAGCTGCATGGACGGCCTACCTTGGACATGGTGGCCTATGAAGTTTACATACACACAAACATCTACACATCACAAAGACCGTGTGTCCTCACATTCGCGCACGTTACTGGGATGGGGCCACAGCGTGGAGAAGCGTTGGTATTATGATGCACCATTCGCTCCCTGCTTTCTGTGGATTGGTTGATAGTGGGGCCAAAGTTGAGATTTTCCGAGATATGCCGGATTGACTGTTACTGGTTAAATCATCTACATTCCCGGTTCCTGGTCTCCTGATGGTAAATTTTTTCTACGAGGGATTGGAGTACAAAATGGCAAATGTGTATGTGTTTTGAAGCGTCTAGCCAGGGAAGAGTGAGGAAGGACGTGTTCCCTGACAAGGTGGCCAGCACTTTCGGGGTTGAGGATGTATATATAAGTGTTCCCTCGTGCCATCTGATAAAAAAAATGTAAATCGTAAGTCTATTTTTTTTCGTTTCACGATTCGGTTTTAATTTTTTTAATTTGGTTGAATTGCTATTGGACTTAATAATAAAAAAAGGAAATTTTAACGCATAACAATGTTTAGTCAGGGATACTCATCCTAACTTACCTGTCCGGTAGTTGTGGTATGGTATACGGGTATGCGACCCCGGCTTCCCTAGCTATTACTGTCCTATCCCTTGCCTTCCTGGGCCGTAATATCCTACCTTTCCTAATTCCCACCTTAACTTACCAATCTTCCTTTTCTCACAACCTATACTTCCCTTTCCTTACTCCTATTCTCTCCGCCAATCCAACGTCTGCCGCGCGGATGGATGCATGGCTAGGGGCAAGCCTAGTCGTTAGCGTGCCACACTGCCCTGGGACCGGGCGACCCAGAATTAGGCTAGCCTTAACCTGGCATGCGGGGCTCTGCTGGGATGGACAAACCTTTCCCTTGCTACTCGTGGGAACGCAATGGTGAATTTTACTTACCAAAATGGCGGCGATGTGGTTCGCCACCCATCACGTCTCGTTTCTCGCGGGGGCGAAAAGCGGCCCATGGAGAGCCGCTTCGCTACGTTCGCTACGTTAATGTAAGAGGAGGAATGGATGGTAAGGTAGATGAAATATGTCAGATGATGGACGAACGATGTATAGATATCCTGTGCGTGAACGAAACCAAGAGGAAAGGATGTGACACCACGGTTCATGGTCCCTACACGACATACTGGTCGGGAGTCCCCCAAACCAGACGAGGCTGTCAGGGAGTTGGTGTGATTCTTTCCTCTCGAATAGTTGAATGTGTGATAGAGCATGAATGTGTAAGCCCAAGACTCCTCTGGGTTAGGTTAAAAGTTGGACTCACCCGCTTGTTTATCCTTGGGGTCTATGCACCGACGGATCTGCGAGGGGGAGGGTCATTAAAAGCCCAAAAAGAGAGAGAGGAATTTTGGGATAGCATGAGAGAGGTCTTGAATAAATGCGGAGAAAATGAACGGATCGTGATGTTAGGGGACTTTAATGGGTGGGTTGGAGTAAAGCGTGATGGGTATGAAGGAGTACTGGGTACATTTGGGGACGAGAGAGTGAACGAAAATGGGAGAAGCCTACTTGAAGTATGCTTGGAATGGAATCTGTGCGTGGCCAATACAATGTTTGATCACAAAAAGATCCATTTGTATACAACAATAGAGGGTGAGTCTAGAAGTATAATTGATTTTGTTATTGTGGATCAAAGATTGAGGAAGAACCTGCTAGACACTCGAGCATACCGTGGTGTAGGCCTTGACACAGACCACTTCCTGGTCATAGCCCGAATACATGGCATCTTTAAACGATGGCGACACCGAGGAGCTGAGCCTACGAGTGTTTTAGACAGAATAAAAGTGGAAAATCTCCAAGAAAAAGATATGAAAGACGAGTATATAGAGAAACTGATAGAAAGTTTTAAAGGCATAGAAGAGATATGTGTGATTGAAGATTTGTGAGAGACATTTAAGAAAGGAGTCGTGAATGTTGCTGTTGAGGTATGCGGAGTAGCTAAACGAAGGAAAGGAAGAAAGAAGTATAATGTGTGGATGGATAAAGATGTTCAAAAGGCTGTGCAAGAAAAGAAGAAAGCGTGGTTGGATTGGTTAGCAACAAAAGCTAACCAAAAACTTCAAAAGGCGACGAATGACGAGATAAAGGAAGCGAGAAAGAAGTATAAAAGATTCAAATCAGATGCAAAAGATGTTGTGACTAGAAAGAAAGAAGAACAAAAGGATGATTTTGATAGGAGGCTCACTGAAGATTTCCAGTCAAACATCAAGTTTTTCTGGAAATCCGTCAATACAGTCAGAGGAAAATCCTCTACCTCGGAGCTGAATACAATCAGGAGTCAAGATGGGAGCATTATAAAAGGAGAAGAATATGTGTTAAAGAAATGGAAAGAGTATTTTGAATGTTTATTTGAAAGAGAGGAAGTGCAGGTACAACACCCGGCACCTTCCATGGTTAATATAAATGTTGATGACAGTGAGATAAGCTTGGATGAAATAGTAAAAGCTTTGAAAAGTATGAGATTTGGTAAGGCTGCCGGATATGATAGGATTACCGTCGAGATGCTGAGGACTGGACAGGGCTTAGTGGCTAGTCAGCTGTACCGCCTTTTCAATTTGTGCTGGCAAAATGGGCAAGTACCGGGAGACTGGTGCAAAGCCGTAATCGTGCCATTATATAAGGGAAAAGGGTCACGGCAGGACTGCGTAAATTACCGCGGTATAAGCCTTCTCAGCGTCATCGGTAAATTGTATGCGAAAGTGTTGATTGAAAGGGTTGTGAATGAAACAAGCGAGATTTAGAAAGGGAATGGGGTGTACGGATCAGGTCTTTTCCTTGCGGTGCATAGCCGAAAAGTGTCTGGCTAAAAACCAGAAGGTTTATTGCACGTTCGTGGATCTAGAAAAGGCCTATGATAGAGTGGTGAGGAATGAATTGTGGTCAGCATTGTCCGTGAAAGGTGTCAGCAGTATCCTCATACGAGCATTGCAATCTCTTTATAGGGATTCCTGTGCTTGTGTAAGGATAAACGGGGCATACACTGAATGGTTTAATATCGAAAAAGGTGTTAGACAGGGATGTGTAGCGTCACCGTGGCTGTTTAATCTGTTTATGGACAATTGCTTGACAGATTTAAAAAAGAATGAAAGTGGGTTGAGAATGAATGAGTTACTCGTCAAATGTTTTCTCTATGCTGATGATCAAGTATTACTTGCGTCTTCAGCCGAGGAGTTGCAGGAGATGGTAAGTGCTATGAGTGAAGCTTTTGTTAGAAAGGGGATAAAGATGAATGTAAAGAAGACGAAAGTAATAGTGTTTGAAAGAGATGAGGTCATGACAGACTGCAATATAGTGATTGGAGATGAACAAATTGAACAGGTGAATGAGTTTGTGTATCTGGGTTCAAAGTTCACAAGAGATGGAACGTGTGAGAGTGATGTTGAAAGAAGAGTGAATTCAGGAAACATGGTGAATGGAGCTTTGCACTCCTTTATGAGCAGTCGGATGGTGTCTAACAAGGCTCGTTTGGCTGTGCATAGGGGAGTTTTGGTTCCGACACTCATGTACGGAAGTGAAAGTTGGGTATGGCAGAAGAAACATGAAAGCAGAGTAAATGCAGTTGAGATGAGAGCATTAAGAAGTATGTTAGGAGTTAAACTGAGCGACAGGATAAGGAATTGTGAAATAAGGAAACGTTGTGGTCTGAAAGAAGTTGTCTGTCTGGTTTGGCCAAGTCGAGAGAATGAATGAAGAACGATTGACGAAAAAAGCATATAAGGCGAGTGTGAATGGAAGTGTAGGAAGGGGAAGACCTAGGCGGACGTTTCAAGACCAAATCAGGGACGTCCTGAAAAAAGGCCAGGTCAAGAGTACCCTGAATCGAAGAGAATGTATGAAGGGAATAATGAAAGTGGACGAAGCGAAACAAGTATGTAAGGATCGTAGCAAGTGGAAAGAAGTGGTCTCTGCCTACCCCTACGGGAAAGAGGCGTGATTATATGTATGTATGTATGTATGTAACAATGTTTCAAAAGCTTCGTACTGAAACCCTAAACAAAACCGAATCGAAAGTATTTCTTAACTTACTTTTATTAATTTTCTTGATTTAAGCGATTATTTTAAGCGATTGTTATGATAGCCAATTGGTTAGGTGATCGGAATGCGAGTCAAGAACCCCAAGTTCGATCTTTCAACGGTTTTTTTAAAAACTTATACGATTTATATCTTTGGCGTAACGGCGGCAATAGGCTCACCACCTGTCACGTTATCCCAAAAATATCTCAATAGAAAGTGAATCGAAAGAACCTGATTTTGTACCTCTATATTGGGAATATCTTGAAGATTTTTTTAAATATTATTTCTAAAGTTAAAATATTCTCAATATTGGTGGAGGTTCCTAATTTATTGTATTTCCCAGAATCCCTAATATTGCTCCCTTTTTTAAAATTGTACTCATTTGGCAGTAAAGTATTATTTCTTCCCATGTTGTTACAATTATTAAACTATGTTATTAAAAACAAGCCGATGAAAATAATAAAAACTGTGTTTTATATTAGAGAAGTGCAGTTGTAATAAGTACGACTATCAAGAATGAGGAGGTAACGTTTGGAATTTCTCTCTTGATTTTTGAATACAGAAAGGAAAAATAATGTTCAAGTTTTTCTCCTTTAGCTTAGAAAGAACAATTGTTTTTGCTTTAAATTTGTTAAAACTTGCTTTCGAACGTCCTTAACTATTATGCGTTACGTAGTCCTTTACTTATTAATTTATTTAGTATGCCACATCTATGGGATATAACTCTATGATTTATAACAAAGCGCAACATGGCGTCCACTTATTACCATTATCATTTGCCTCACAATGAAAAGATTGTCCTGATCCGATTCACAAGAGACACATTTCGTCCCAATGACGTTAAACATAAAGAAACAGCAGGGAGTATCCATGTCACCCTTTCAGTTTTGGTTCATTTATGAATCATATTAAATCTAGAAGGATCAATATACTTGCTTTTTAATTTCGCTGATTTCGATCATATGAAATTATGAATTTTCATTGTGTTTCATTAAACATAAAGCAAAAGTTAGTGTCGCGGTTATCATGTTAAAATTACTCCATATCTGCAATGTAATCAGCGTGCAGTTTTTATTTTTTATTTTTTCCGGTCTTTTTATTTTTATATCTTATTTAAATATTTAAGAATCCCGTATCTTGCGATTTCAATAAAATTTTTCCGTTTTATAAAAGTTTATAACCAAACTTTAAAATTAAATGGTGAACTCGATTTAAGGGTCCAAAGGGAATGCTGAGATTACATACTCGTATTTCCAATTTGGGCTTAATCTTAATTCGCCATAGATTGTTAAAAATCTACTGACCACTTTATTTGTATATCTAAAAATAAATATTTTATACCAATTTTGCATCACCACGTAATATTTTTTTCCATTTTTATTACACCATTTCAGCTTAACAATCATGATAGCTTTGATAGTAGTTACTTTCGTTTAGATATCTTAGCTAAACTGAGGAAATCATTGCTACAAATTCTATAATGTGATTTAATACCAAATATAAGATTTAGCCTTTTATTAGAACATATTTTTAAACAAATAAAATGGGAATCTTTGCCGTCTTCCGTAAAATTTATCGCAAAGTTTGTAATAAGAGCTGTTTATTGAAATTGTTTTGGCATGTTTCTTCAACGAAGAATATTTTAGACTTGGAATATTTTATTGGCCGTTTATACGATGAATTATTTTGCTGCTACAAAGTAAATATGAACAAATATTTGGATACCTATTTTTATAAACATAATTACTTTGTAATATTTTCTTTGTTTTGGGCCTACAAATGTTAAAATATTTATTACAAATTAGTAATTATTAAATATCTCACTATTACAACCATTTGAGATTACGAGTGTACCGACATCAATTTTTAACCGTGTTTTAGAGTGTATTCTGTTCTGTTATATCATCGCATTTTATTATACTTGTGAAACAGAAACTAAGTAATTAGAAAAAATAATAATAATAGAACAAACAACTGGGGAAAAGGATATAATTACTATAATGTTTTTTTTATTCACTTTTAAGTCACGATAGCCGAGTGGTTGCGTGATCGGGATTCGAAGTCAAGAGAACCAACTTCGATTCTTAGGTGGCAGGTTCGTACCAATGGGTTTTTCAAAAACTTAAGTACGAATTGTGTCTTTCGCTTGGACATAAAGATGGCGACCAGCTCAGCACCCAAAAAAATGTCTTCGCCGGAAAGTAGGTGGAAAGGACTTCGTTGTCTAGACCTCTATCTACCCCTGTATTGGGAATGGCGTGTAGATATTTTTTTACTGTAATTATTTACTTTTTATTATTTTTTTTTATTTACGCAACGCTCATTGAATACAAAATTTGTTTTTTCGGATTGTTCGCTTTACATCAATCTTTTTAACAAATTAATAATTTGCATCGTCAAGTAAATTCTTTGATATGAATATAATACAGTTTATTATTCAATTACAACTATTAACAAAGTGAGTTTAAATTGGATATACCTTCAAAATTATACAGTCCGGAGGGATAGTAGATTCTGGTTGAAATTCTGAAATTCAAATTACTTGGAAGCTTACTTGAGAACACCACCGCATATTTTAGTGGTCACTTTGTTTAGAAATGAATACAAAGCTTACTCATTTTTAATTTATGAGTAATTTTAACATAAATGAATGTAAAACTGTATATTGTAATGTAATTAAAATCCATTTCAATATCCTTTATTTATAATTTACGTAAGACCTTTTTTAAGGTGTCGTCTATAAATTTAAGATGCCACCGAGGTACAATTAACTTGGAAGTGACGATGGCCGATGGATGGCAGTATAACCATCTCGAAAAAAACCTGACCAAAATACAGCAGCAGCAGATAGAATCTCATGAGGTATCTAACACTCCGATCGTCAATTTGATTGCCGAAGTGGACATTTATGCCAAAATCTACTTTACCGAAGAAGCCTTTGTCCTAGTGTAAAATTAAACTACTCGTAAATTAAAGACGTAAGTTATCACATTATTCAATATAGGTAAACGCAGTGTAAAATAATCCCGATTACCTCATTTTTAAATCATTCAAAAATTTAGAAAATATTAATTAGAATAAATATTTGTTGTAATTATTTCTATAATTTTTTATCTACTTTATTCAAACTTGTGTCAGTAATGTAACGTGGACAGGGAAAGTGAAAAATAAATTAGGCAGGTACAATTTATTGTTAAATATGTAGTTTTCTTTGAGAAATTAAATTGTATATGTTATTTAAAAGGTTAATTTTTAATTATTAATTCAAATTACAATATTGCAAACTATAAAAAACGCAAATTTACAAACTTGACGATCAGATTTCTATAAACAATAGTATTTATTTTAAACTAGCTGCACCACGCGGCTTTGCCAACAATTTCACATTTAACGCAGAACCCTTATTGTGTTTCTAACATAAAAGTAACCTATGTTACTCCTTATGACATTAGCGATTTGTCAGTGAACGTCCTGTATAAATCAGTCCAGCCGTTTCAGAGATTAGCCAGAACAAACTGACTGACTGACTGACAAAGATTGTAAAAACATATTACGTTGGTGTATGTACCGTATATATTCATATAAATGTAGTAAAAAAACGCTTATTTCAAGATTACAAACAGACACTCCAATTTTATTTATATGTATAGACTAGCTGCCCCTGCGGCTTTGCCCGCAGTTTAACACTCAACAGGGAACTCTAATTATGTTTCTGAAATAAAAGTAGCCTTTATTACTCCTTATAACATTAGCTATCTGCCAGTGAAAGTCCTGTTGAAATCGGTCCAGCCGTTTCAGAGATTAGCCGGAACAAACAGACAGACAGACAGACGAAAATTATAAAAAAATGTTATGTTGGTGTATGTGCCGCGTACACATACATGTAGTAAAACAACGGTCATCTTATTATTACAAACAGACACTCCAATTTTATTTATATGAATAGATAATAGGCTTGGACATTAAGACGGCGACAGGCACATCTCCTTTAACGTTGTCGAAAAATAATGTCTTCGGAGGCAGGTAGTTGCATTGCATTGCAGCAGGGAGTTGCGTGAAGACATTTTTTTATTAATAAATAGACATAATCACGATAGCTGAGTGGTTGAGTGATCGGATTTCGAGTGATAAGGCCTGAGTTCGATCTCCGGGTGTTAGGCTTGTACCAAAGGGTTTTTTCAAAACAAAACGTTTTTACAAAAAGAACAGTCTACACCTCTGTCTGCGCAGTATCGAGAATGGCGAGAAGATATTTTCTTTATTTATCGACATAAATGTATACGCGTGTAAAATGTATTGTACCGATAGCTTGGATATTAAGACGGCGATAGGCTCACCATCTGTCACTTTATTCCAAATAAGCTGTAGTGAAGAGTGGGTCGAAACGACTTCATTGTCTAGATTTTTCCTACCCCAGTGTGGGAAATTCCGTGAAGATATAAAAATAGATTTTGCAAAAGTTATCTGTATCTTTTTTATTTTCAAATGAATTATTATGCAAGTATTACATAACTATATTTTTCTTTCTTTCTGTGAACCAATTATATCGTTAAGATGCTAAGAGTCGCTTAACAATTATGCAAACCTGCGTCGAAAGAAGAAACTTGATCAATAACCACTTATTAAGATATCGCGGTCACATCGGCTATTACGCGATGAAAGAGGTTGGCGTGGTAATTCCTTTACCTCGTAATAGGTGGCTTCAAAATCACCGTGACTGTCAGCGATATAATTTTACGATTTTATTTTGCGTGGTTCAAGTTGGGGTATTCAATATTATTCTCATTATTTTAATTATCTGTCATAACTTAATGAGTAGGCAACACCATAAATATATAAATAACAATAATAAATATCTTCATGCCATTCCCAGTACAGGGGTAGACAGAGGTGTATACAATTAAGTCTTTTTGACCAACCTTCCACCGAATCATTTTTGGGACAACGTGTCAGGTGGTAAGGCTCTCGCCGTTTTTGTGTCCAAGCCAACGATATAAATCGTATTTTAATTACATAAGTATTTGAATAAACCCATTGGTACGAGCTCTGGGGATCGAAGTCGGGTCTCTTGCAACATTATGTTTATTTTAAAAATTACTACGAAAAGACAAGCCAAGCCAAACACATATTTAGAATATGTCTGACAAAATGTACTTGTCCGTATAAAACAAAACTAGTATTTATGTATATATATAGTATTTATGTGTATATATATATATATATATATATATATATATATATATATATATATATATATATATATATATATATATATATATATATATATATATATATATATATATATATATATACATATAATTTTACTTGTAGCTTAAGTTTCTTACACTCAAAATTAACGACGTCTTATAATTACACAAATTTCTTGTCAGCACGAGGAGCCTGGTGTTAGTGCTAGGTTTTAGCCGTGTTACTAATCACCAGAAGTAAAAATTAAACCAATTGTAACACTAATAACATCAAATTAAACTATAGTTATAGTTACCTAACTTTAAACTTTAAACTTTGTTACCTAACTATAGTTTAATATACTATAGTTATAGTATATTAAACTATAGTTACCTAACAATTTCATAGTTGACATGTTGCGTGCTCGCTCCCGTCCGCATCGGTCAATTTACATCAAATTACATGAAGTGTCATTAACGGGATTCAACAAAGTTATTTTACGATTGAAAAACATATAAAGCCCTTTGTCTCCTTGCAATAAAATTCAACAATATCTTAACGCGTTACAAAAACAAATCAAAATAATGGACCCCAAAACTGCAGCAAAAACCTGGTCTCACGAAAACGGACGGCGCAGATGACACCGAGGTGGCTTTAATGACAATTTAATAGCATAGCCTTGTGCTGGAAGTAGGGACGTGTAATCAGCGCAAATGATAACGCCTTATTGCAGGACGATCTCGGTTTTTTGTTAATGCGGCTAATGAATTTTCTTAGAATATACTTCTTCATACGAAGATAGTTAAATAATAAATTATTACAAAGGAAACAAATGGTGTTCAAAATGTAACAAAAAATTTTAAAAATCTCATACTATCTTGCCTTGCCTTGAGTTTTACAACCGGTGTCATTTTTATATCTTAAGAAGTCTGCGAAAGGATTTTATAATAGATACTGGATGTTTTATATTCACTCCAAGTCCCACTTACCATGCACAAGATATCTTTTTAGTATGCGGGCCCCGCCACGACACTTATTAGTCTCAAAAATTCTTTGAATCTTCTTTAGGATCTCAAGCGGTTTCAAAGTAAAATGTTTCTGCTCTCTTCCTATTTTAATTTTACTTAAGTATCTAATGTTTAATACATATACGATATTGCTTTTGATAAAGCGATTTAAGTGATTCTAAAATTTAAAGTTAGATCGAATGCTTTAAGGTTTTGTTTGTACAATGGTTATAAATATTAACTTTAAAGTGGTTCAGGCGAAAATTTATTTAAGTTTATTCAACGAAATCTGTTTTAGTATTCGAGATCGTACAATAGTCACAGTGTTCGTGCTTACGACTCTTAGTATATATAGATAAATTTGTAATAAAACATGTGAATGTTCGTATCGAATCAAAACAAATTATTCATATCTTAAACACATTGTTCTATCATGACCTATCAATTTTAAGCATGTCTATAACCATGTTTCTTGGTTGGGAATGATTGACATTAATCAATCTTGTCACAATGCTATTTTTATTTTAACTACGGTGATGAAACCTTTTTCATGTTTATGTATTTATTATTTATAACCTGTTATGATTCAATATTTATGAACATTTGTAAAGAATCATGCCTAGAAGGATCTATTTTTATGAGAAATTCATTGTCATGGACTTTATACGGCACGAAATAACATCCTATTATAAAATATCAGTTTTAAATTTTATTGTAATTATATAAAACATATCTCAAACATAAAAACCTCAGATAGCTAAAATGAAAATACTACACAGATTTTATAAAATATAAATATCTTCACGCAATTCCCAATACAGGGGTAGACAGAGGTCTAGTCTAGACAATTAAGTCCCTTTGACCCACCTTCCACCGAAAATATTTTCTGAACAGCGTGACAGGTGGTGAGCCCGTCGCCGTCTTTATGTCCAAGCCAACGATGTAATTCGTCCATAAGTTTTTGAAAAACTCATTGGTACTGCCACCTGGGGATCGAACTCGGGTCTCTTGATTCGAAATTCCGACCACCCAACCACTCGGCTATTGTGACTTTTTCTACCGTTTTGACTTTTTTTAGCGTTAGCGACAGATTTTACTAGCGTTTATATATTTCGATATTGTCCTCAAATAGTATCGTAATAAATTTATAAATACATTATTAAAACCAGGATAGCCGTTTGGTAAGATGATCTGAAAATCTAATATATGATTTATAACAACACACATCATATATTAGTAATTGAGGAATATTTTGCATTTGATTCTAAAATTGAGACTGGTTTACCATATGTCTCAAATAGGCTCTAATATAAATAATAAAAAATATAAATTTAAATAATAAATAAATAAAGAAATATTAATTTACACTGAGGTGGTCAGATACCTCTGACCACCTCAGTATTGGTAATTTGATCGAGAGCTTATATTATTTTGTTTTACATTATTGCAAATCTGTATGGTGTGTATATATAAATTAATATCAGTAATTAAATTGGGTTTTTGGGATAAAGACAAACTTAATCATGCATATGCTATGAAATTATATTAAACTATTTAATTTTAAACCTAAAAAAAAGATTTTGTTATATGAATATAATGATACCATAGTGATATATAATAATACCATATATAATGATACCGTTGGACTGTAGTAATTAATTCCATAATCAATTAAACAAGTTTGTCTTAAATATCGAACTTGTTATTTCTGTAGCCATTGTTTCGTGGTTGCAACAGTTTCTCTAGAAATTACGGGCAGCTACACGTCTGTTCCTTTTATAATAATTTTAGCCGATAATGTGAAGAATACGTGCCGTTCGGCGTCTTGATCCTACGTGAGTAGGACTTTATTGTCGCTTATTGCTTTCGAATGAAGCAAATAAAATCTTAATGTCGCATTATATTTCTTTGTTTCTTATTGCGGCAACAATATTTATTTTTATTTTATTTTTTATTTAAAAACTTTATTGCACACACAATTAAATGTACAATTGGCGGACTTAATGCCTCAAGGCATTATCTACCAGTCAACCAGGAGTATATAAGGAGAAAAAAAAAGATCAGGGCGGTGCTTTAAACAAATAAATTAAACAAAGAAAACGAAGATGGCAGCAAATCGTCACAAAAACTATCGTTAAATATATATTTAATTGTAATAAACATACATACATACACATATATATATATATATGTATATATATATATATATATATATATATATATATATATATATATATATATATATATATATATATATATATATATATATATATATATATATATATATATATATATATATATATATATATATATATATATATATATATATATATATATATATATATATATATATATATATATATATATATATATATATATATATATATATATATATATATATATATATATATATATATATATATATATATATATATATATATATATATATATATATATATATATATATATACATATATATATATATATATATATATATATATATATATATACATATATATATATACCTATACATACATACATACACACAAACTCTTTAAACATGCATATACTTCTTTAAACATGTATGTATGTATAGGTGTATATACATTAACCTTATATATTTTAAAATACATTTACACATATGACACTATGCAGTACAATTATCAATGAAAATATCAGTATATAAATTTTGAGATTCTACCTATTATAAGTAAGGTAGTGGTCTGAGACCTTTCTCTTAAAAGAAGGTTATGAAGACACCCTACGAATATCTGGATATTTATAGCGGCAATAGCCTAATGGTTTAGGGTGCGGACTGCGAAACATGACGTCGCAGGTTCGGGCCCCGCCATTCGACTATTGACGTAAACCAACTCCAGACACAAGCATTGCAGCTTAATTGGAGTGGTTAACAGGAATACTAGTAATGTTATTCGGCATTGCTAGCATTCTTTTTAAAAAAAATCTGGAGGTAAGTTATTCCAGAGTCTGATAGCTTCTGCTGCAAATGATTGGGCCAAGAATTCGGTACGTCGTAGAAAACATGTAGAGTAGTGTTGGCGGAGGATCGCAGCTTACGCTCATGGCAAGAACCCAAATACTTAAACTTGCATTTCAAGTATTCAGGGGTGCATGTATCGTATACGATAGAAAACAAAGTACGCAGGATCCTTACCTCTCTGCGTTGTTGGATAGGAAGCCATTTAAGCTTAGAACGATACGGTGGGCAACGGAACGTAGGAACGGTGGACACATGATCGTACTTTCGTAGACCAAAAATGAAACGGATGCAATTATTGAGTAAACGATCCAATTTGCACAGAAGCACTTGGCTGATATCAGAGTAACACACATCAGCATAATCGAGAACTGGTAAAATTAGAGCTTGCACCAACGCAACCTTCGTGCCAGTAGGAAGAAAATTCTTAAAACGATACATAAAACGAAGGGTGTTTGTGACTCTTCGATTAATTTCTGAGTGAATTTTTAATTCACCTGAGGTCGCCAGCTAAGATTATTGTCTATTACCAATCCGAGGTCTTTAACTTGGGTACTAAATGAAATCATTGCATTATTATACATAATAGGTGGTAACGAATTCAGATTAAGCTTGGCGAGGCGTCGTGGGCTTCCAATTACAATAGCTTGGCATTTCGCAGGGTTAACGGCAACACCAAAATTGTTAGACCAGGCCGATATGCGTTGAAGATCTAGGTTTATAGTGTTTATCGCAGAATTGACGTTATTTAACTCAGCTTGGGCATATAACTGCAAATCATCCGCATACAGATGATACGAGCTTTGAAGTTGGGTAGTAATGTGATTAATAAAAATCGAAAAAAGTAAGGGAGATATTATTCCGACTTGTGGAACGCCAGTAGCAACATTACACCAGTCTGAAAACAATTGGTTATTAACTTTGACCTGCTGCTGGCGACTACGAAGATATGATAAGAACCAATCCAAAACTGATGACGAGAACCCTATATGCTTACAAATAGCAAGCAAGATATCATAGTCAACAGTGTTGAAAGCGTTGGAAAAGTCGATTAACACGAGAACAGTAACTTTTGACTGTTCCATGCCTTCACGCACGTCATCGAGAACTTTAAGGAGCGCTGTAGTCGTACTGTGACCGGGATGAAAACCTGACTGCAGAGGACTTAATAAGGCATTGCTAAAAATATATCCTGAGATTTGTTTGTGAGCAGCAGATTCTAAGACCTTCGAAAGAAAGGGAAGAATAGAAATTGGCCTAAAATGATTTACTAAACTTGGATTAGATACTTTGGGAAGTGGAATAATTAAAGCTTTACGCCATAGAGAAGGAAAAACATTATTAGTTAAAGAAAAATTGATGATGTGAGTGATAATTGGTAAAATGTAGTCAAGTACGAGAAGGACCATAGTTCTACTTACATCATTGCAGCCGATAGCTTTAGATTTAATTGAAAATACGACTTTACGGATCTCTTCATCAGTAATTGGAGAAAAAGAAAAACAATTGGAGTGGTTTTTGGGTAAGGATAAAATTTGTGAAATAGTCCTTATCTTTCAAGGTACTATCGAGTAAGGATATAGTAGAAAAATGATTATTGAGATCATTGGGAGAGATAGAATCCAAGTTCAGGCTACACTTCGGTTTTCCAAATCCAAGCGAATGGAGAAACTTCCAAGTTGTACTAGGCGAAGAAACAATAATGTTTTTATGGATATATCGGCGTTTAGCAGCTCGTATCATCTGTTTACACTTATTTCGCGCAATTTTATATATAACCCAAGAAGCATCGCAACGATTGTTTTATACCTCACAAAAGCTCTATCGCGTTTCGGCA
Organism: Sericinus montela; assembly: GCA_029286605.1. Taxonomy (NCBI): domain Eukaryota; kingdom Metazoa; phylum Arthropoda; class Insecta; order Lepidoptera; family Papilionidae; genus Sericinus; species Sericinus montela. Next base: position 3,857,075 of record JAGSMR010000040.1, read on the forward strand.
TAGCCTTCCGTATATCCATAGTACTCCACGGCGCTGGCGGTCGTTTGATCTTAACAGCGCGAACTGGCACTAGTGTATCGTAAAGCAAAACTATATTAGTATTAAATGAATCGACCATATCAACAATATTTGTGGCTTTTAGGGTATCAAACCAATCAATCGAAGAAGCCTTCTGTTCTAATAACTTAATATCCAAACTGGCAAAGCTGCGCAGGTGCATTACTGGAGAAGAAGACATGGCCGACTTAATCTTGTATGTAATAAACAGCAAGTTATGTCGCGAGAAGCCTGAAACAGGAAAGTGTCCATGTTTAACAACGTGATTCAGAGAAGAAACTAGAATTAGGTCTAACCATGAATCAGCAGATTTTTGATTAGTGTGCGACGCTCTAAGCAGAAGAATAGAGAAATTAACTGAATTCATGATAATCCGTAGCTCTCGTGACCTAAATGTGTCTTGTAGGAGATCAGTATTAAAATCACCCATTATTATGTGATGTGAGTACTCAGATGCAATGTCGGAGAGAACGGACTCAAGGTCGTGAAAGTAATAAATTAATAGAGGAGAATAAACAACATCAAGAACAATTTTTGTCCCCCCCAATAAAATTTCAATGAAAAGATATTCAAGGGATCCAGTGGAAATGGAAGAAGATGAAGCTACGATTTTATAAGGAATAGCGCTGCGAAGGTAAATAGCTACATCACCGCCACGGCCATCTACCCTATCGTTACGCAGTAATACATAACCAGGTAAAGAGTATGATGTAGAAGAACGAAGAAGAGAGTATGATGTATGCAATGCGGGCTTGAGCCATGTTTCAGATATGAAAACTGCGTGAATAGTGTGAAGTGAAAAGGTGCACAAGAACTAAAAGAATAAAAAGAACTATACTGTGTAAATATACAAAATAGACTATAATAAAGATATATAAAATATTATACAATGTATATATATATATATATATATATATATATATATATATATATATATATATATATATATATATATATATATATATATATATATATATATATATATATATATATATATATATATATATATATATATATATATATATATATATATATATATATATATATATATATATATATATATATATATATATATATATATATATATATATGTATATATATATATATGTATGACTTGTGCTTACTTACTGTGCATTATAACAACTTGTAATAAAAAAATACAAACATAAAGAAAACAGTAGCAAATCTAATAATTAACGTGAAACATTTAAAAGATAATATTATTGTAAACCAGAACAGACGTACAAAGAAAAAAGAATGTATCTTGTGGCCAAGCACATTAATTACTTATTATTTAAAAATACAAACAAAGAAGAGAAGAAAAAAAACTAATTTCAAATATAATACAATGTTGAAAGGGACACAAAACAAAAACATAAAGCTTAGCAAAGTTTTTATAAAGTAAAAAATATGAACTTCAAAATATTATGCAATTTTATTGATTTTTAAAGCATATTTATGCTGAACTATACTATTTCTCTTTAATTTAATAACTTCAAAATACATAATAGTATAACAAATATAGATTTATGTGTATAGTGTAGTATATCAATCTCTATTATGCCATAAAGTACTCTGTTATTATAACTAATTAATAAAACAAATTTTCTAAATAATCTCTATGATACATTGGTAGCTATCTGAAAATTTAGATGGATTCTCTGCCCAAAAAAAAAAAATCATACATACTCATGGTATGATAACATTCATGGTAGCTACACTATAAACGGTTATAATACTACTAGTTCACATATTGCATTTTGTCTAATAAGGGATTGTAAAGGTGGTACTATGTAAGTCAATGTAATTATAAAAGTAATCTAATAATACAAGATAATTAGCATTAAACTTTAACTTTAACTATTTTTCTATAAAAAAATATTTTAAAAAAGAAAAATTCTTTTGCAGTATGCAAACCAAAGTTTCTGCAACATCCTCATGACACTTTTCTACCACACCACTAAGAATTAAATATTTCTTCCTATGTCTCATCTCGATTGAATCAGTCACTTGGCTCACCTCATTGATTTGTTGTCGCAGGAGTTTGAAGATGTCCTGAACATATTCACGGAATGCACTAAATTCTTTATAAATCTGACTTATATTATCTGGCTTAGAAGATGCTGAACTGAGTTTCATCTCAAACTCTTCCATTCTTCTTAGGAGTGTAGCTTCTAGTGTCTTTTGAGTTTCAGTAATATCTACAGGATTAGTCATTTTACGTTGTGAAACTGTACGAGTGATAAGTGATTATAACAAGTCACCGGCAGGTAGAACAAACTGTCTTTAATTAGGCATAAAATATTTGCCCACACAATATACAAGAAAGATAATAAAAAGTAGCAGAAATATATTAAATCGAACCACAAAATATTTTATTTTACCACGAAATTAAAATAATCTCGGATAAAGTATGTGTCTAGTTTATTCACACCTACCCACCACCATATCTCATTGGCTACTGAACATAACTGAAACATTAATATATAGATATATTTTGATATTCTATAAATATGTACACAATATCTGTTATTGTATTACCACTTTCATGAGAAAAAGTCTACTTAAACTGATAAGCATTTTGGTTATCAAAAAGAAACCTCATATGGGCAAACGGGTTAAAGGTGGCCCCAAATAAACATAATATCATAAATACAATAGAAAGACCAAAAGTTATACTAAAAATTAATTAAATTAATTGAAAATATGTTTTATTTTATATCTTCACGCAATTCCCAATACAGGGGTAGACAGAGGTTCCTTTCGCCAGGGTTTTTCTTTAATATACTAATGTACAGATATGGCAATGATTTATTTGAATTATCTAGGTATAATTTATGTATTTAATATCTTATTTGTAATTCCATATATACATTTTGTCCCGAAAATATCTTCGGTGGAAGGTGGGTCGAAGGGACTTAATTGTCTAGACTAGACCTCTGTCTACCCCTGTATTGGTAATTGCGTGAAGATATTTATTTATTTATTTATATGTAAACTAACTAATCACTAATAACTAATTAATCACCTTTCCGTATAAGTATTCTATAATACCGAAAAAAAAATTAAAATATCTTACTCATGGCGTGAAAAATTACAGATATAATTTTTGGATTTTTCTATAGTATTGTTTAGAAGAATGTTCAATTACTTTAAAAAAAAATTAAATAACGCTCGTTACCTGGATCTGATATCAATTTGAAATGTAGATTTGATCAAATCGTAAAAGTATGCGTCGTATGATTGACTTCTTCTACCGACACGCAGAAGCGTCGACCTAGCGATATATCAATGATAAATGATGGCTTCGATAAGCAACTCACAAAGAACTTACTGCGGAGGCAGCAAGGGAAATATCATATTTCAATCATATCTACAGCAACTTTATTTTAAATATTGACATGCAACCAATGCTAATCATAAATTATTCTTTTTGAACTATTGATGAAAAAACGGATCGTAATTGTAAGCAATATGTAATGTAAGACATTACAATAACAACATTGAAACGGCTAATGAAATAAAATAAACATCAAAAACTAATGCAATAGTTGCAACATAGATTTTTATATCTACACGCAATTTTTCGTGCTGGGATTGGCAGAATTCTAAGCAGTGAAATTCATTAGGACCCACTTTTCACCGAAACTTATTTGGCATTATGGAAATATAGCAAAATAGGTAAATAACAGATAAGTTACCAACAATATTTTAATATTTGAAAAATCGTATATCTATGAAGGTCAGACGACTGAGATAGTGACAAAATCACATGCATGGTTCCGATCGCAAAGTAAATGACTAAAAAAATTCTACGCAAATATAAATAGTTGAATAAGTAGTACGAATAGAAGAATTAGTATAAATTATTTCTATTGTACTCACACATATTTCGAAAAACACATAAAAACTCATTACATGAACATGATATGAACACCTGAGTATTATTATGCAGACTAATAGTGTGTAGCTTCAAGACCTATTTATATTTTTACAAAGCTATGTCGATGTTTTTACTTATTACTTTTCAATCATTATGACGAGTCCAGGCAGGTATGCGCATCATAATGTTTTGTTATAATTTCAATGAGAATATCTGAATTAATGAAGCTTTGTTCTTCTGTATCTTATTTAAAATGACTGGTTATAAGTAATGTTATAATAAACGCTGAGCACCAAAAAAAAAAAAAAAAAAAAATCTGTTTTAAAGTTTCTAGACCATTTTATATTCATAAGGATGTCGAAGAACGACATTTTAATTCATAAAATAATTATTTTATTTTTCTACTAAATTTAATCCAGTTTTTTATCCATGATGAAGTAATAAATGCCTTATCGTAAATCTCCGTCTTTTATTTTATACATTCAATAAAATATAAATTATTATGCAAGAATTTTAAACGATAAACTGTAAGTGAAATATGGGACTCGCATCAGGCGTAGGATGTTAAAACTAAAAAGCAATTAAAATTAGTGTGATGGCAAATCTCGAGAGTTACGTAAGCAGTTAAGGTCGTAAAGTCGGTCGATTTATGTTAGACTGCAAAGTCGATTGACGAGATTTAATGTTAGTGTTATTTCTTTTGTACTTCAAACTTGAATAATACTTTTATTACTCAAATGTTGAAAGATTACGAGGAAACAAACTTATTTTTAATATTATAAGCCTTTACTAGGTATAGTTTTAATTAGCATTAGATTTGAAACATTCAGTAGCTTTATACTAGCTTTCGGAGGCATCTTTATGACTTTTATTTAATATTGTTGTACAAAACGCTAATTCAAAAGAAGAAAAAGAATATTCTTATAAAAATAATTTATCTTCATAAAAAGTCAAATAAAATGTATTAGGAATTTTGGAAGTAAACTATTTGCAGATATTTGGATCAAATCTTAAGTTTCTTAGTAGCGATAAATCTTCAAAATTATGATTATAAAATGAATTCAGGAGCTATAATTCGATTTAAAAGTAAATTATTGCTGAATCATCGTATTGGTAAATTGAATATCCGATGGTAATGACCTTCGTTTGTGCATAAAGGCGCGTCCGAAAGTGGGTGCCGTCTGACTTCTTATTGCGTCATGGGACACACGGACACGTAGTCTGCCCTCACCATAAGGTTTGTAATTGATGTGTTGTAATTATAATTTGTATGAAACACATCAAAAGTTCACATGAGGATTTTTTTTTAAGTTCTCTGGGAGGCAATGCATTTGTGACATTCTTCGATTGAAGTTGTTGGCTGCCCCATAGTCTGCAGAAGCATTTTATAGCTAGATCCAATAGTAACTTGTTTGTTACAAATTCTCATTTTAAAAGCCGATATAGAAAGTACAGTAGAATTTTGAGTACAAAGATTTGAGAGGTCTTGATGAGAGCAAAACATTATCAATAAGACGATTTTCGGATTTTATCGCGTTTTTAATTAGTTTTTACAAACTATTTTTTTTTTCCGACGTTTCGGATGCTGTAAAGGAATAAAAATATGTAATAAAAAAATAAAAATAGTTTGTAAAAACTAATAAAAAACGCGACAAAATCCGAAAAATGTGTAGTATTCGCGTAAATACAAGAAATCAAAGGTGAGCAAATAAAAATGTTGCCACGACCATCATGCTTTCTTTCTTCGTAATAGCGCTTTTCTCCATTTCATAACAAAGGCTCTATCTGTTTCTTAAAAAAATAACTTTGGTAAAATTTAATTATTTCTTTTAAGACGATTTTAATTTCTATTTGCATCCATGTGTCACAAATATAAGTTTACTGGAGTTTCACGCATCGATTACTATCCAATTTCGAGCTTACCGAATACCTGCCGCCCAATCTTTTGTCGCCTCGTCACGTGCTCCTATACTTACAAACTTTTTACTTATAAATAATTATTAAGTGAAATATTTTATATTTTCATTATTTACCTATTTATTTAATGGTTTTAAAAGTTCACTGAGAGATATATTATGCCTCTCTCTAAAGCAGAATATGCCATAAGTTCGGCATACTTAGTAAGCTTATTGGCTACAACAGTTACACTACAATCTACTTCAATCAGTAACAGATTTATTCTCTCTAATTTAATGACTGATTGTTAATATGTACAAATTTATATATTTGTAGCACGGAAAAAGGCTAGGATCTTTCTTGATTATCTAGTGTAGATGTGATTTCTGAAAAAAAAAATCATTTAGATACAAGAAACAGAAAATTATGCATCAAAACGTATTAAAGTGCAATTTGTTGTAGTACTCACTGTAACTTTTGTTAAAATTGTTAAAATTCGAACTTGCTGATTAAATAAAAACGAAAATTTGTACTAAAATTTTAATATTTATGCAATTCATCGTTCACGATGAAAGCTTTTAAAGCCTACAATTAAGCTGTGCTGCAATACACATTCGGCATGCCAGTACGGGCGAAATCCCCACTAACTTTACTGAACTGACCCTAATCCGCTAGCTGTATCTAAAATGTTGTGTACAATGAAATAGTTTCCAACTTGGATGAATTTCTGTACATATTAACAAATACATGCATATGTATGTAAGAAACGAAAATAAAGAAAATTATATGAATCACCATTTTTATGATTAATTTTTGTTAATTTTTTAAAGTATTAAGTCATACTGGTATTTTTTATTCATAAATTTGTTACTTTAAATGAGCTAATCTTGTAAACAAATTTATACATTAGGTTATTACATTGTTAAATACTTTTGCTGCAATAAAATGAAATAAAATAGATATAAATTTAAGTTTTCTAAAGTACATTTACGTTTTGTTCCAAAGCAGTCAAATTATTTGAAATTTGTAAAAAAAATGGTAAATGAAACCTATGCATATTTTTCTTCATATTTTCTCAACATATTTGCTTGAACTAGTAATTATTTTTAACTATTTACAGTTATACTATCACAAAACCCTGTAAGTTTAATATTTTTATATTACTCACAGTTAACTAAATTGAAAATTAGTTAATGAAATATATACAATTATACATATAAATATATAAATAATAGAGAACCGGTCCGATGCAGCAAATTAAAACCGACAAGTAACAGCACGACCATCAATCGAACTGAATCTAGATCAGATGAAATACCGATAAACCGGGTCCCATTCCCATCGTCAATACAAAGAAAGACTTAGAACCACTTAATTCGATTACAATTTCATGTGGAGGATGAAGTCACACGTCAATCAGCTTAATAAGCAATTCAAATTCTGTTAATCCTATGGAAGTGATGCATAATGAACAGTTTGTAACAGTTAAGCCTGTAATGCTGGATTCCATTTACGGTAAATGCAGTCGCAATAGGTATATTTATATAAATATTAACATATTACTTAACATAAAAATGTGTTCATATATTAAATTTATAGCATTATTTTATTTTTACTGTCAGCATGATTTATATGTAACTATCATGATTTTAAAGGTCCAATTTCCGATAGGATAGTTGGCAGTGCAGGGCCACCTACGAAGCTAAGGGTTGCGGGATTGAGTTCCGCTAGCGGTAATCATTTGTGTGGTGAATGTTTGTACACGAGTCATGGATGTTTATATAAATATTTATCTATCTAAACTTGTATATCTCCACGCCATTCCCTATACTAGGGTAGACAGAGGTCTAGATAATTAAATTGTTTGAACCCACCTTCCACCGTAGATGATTTTATGTTGGGCATAATATCGTCGCCGACTTTATGCCCAACCCAACGACACAAATTGTACCAAAGTTTTGAAAAAAATCCAATGATACGAGAATACCATCTGAAGAACGAACTCCGTTCTCTTGACTCGAATCACAAACACTCATAGCCATATAGGCTTTGGAAAAAGTGCGTCTAAAGAACGAGTATACCTTTTACTACGTTTTTACTCTACCCCGTAGAATTTTACGAGGGAGTAAAATTCTGGGTTTGTCTCTTTCTTAGCTGTAACAAACACAAAACAGACTCGTATACAACTCTAAAAATAAAAATGAACTCAGCCATAAACGTCTAAGAAATGTATTTTGTATCCATTATACGACATCTATTACCTAATTCATAACTTCATTCTAATAGAGTGGACGATATAACATTGGACCCTACACCCTCGTTGTTTTGAAACAAAATTACCTTTATTACCGGTACGCGAGACAAGGCGGAATGTTAGTCAGGACGTTGGCCACGTCCTATAAATCACTGGCAGCCGCAACTGATTCAGATTACCGCCATAGTAAACTGGGAACGAGACTTCGGACGTAGAGTTGTATTTTAATTTTCTATCTCTTTAATAAAAATGTTCCGACTTGAATACGCTTTATCTTATCATAAGCTATTTTTCTAACTTTAACAGTATTTTGTTAACTATAAGAGAACAGGCAAAAAAGTACAGCAATATAATATTTAAAAACCTTCACAATTGTCGGGCATACGAATTTCTTACTTGTAAATAATAATTATATAAATAAATATATATCTTCACCCAATTCCAAATACAGGGGAAGACAGAGGTCTAGTCTAGACAATTAAGTCCCTTTGACCCACCTTCCACCGAAGATATTTTCGGGACAACGTGACATGTGGTGAGCCGGTCGCTGTCTTTATGTCCAAGTGAACGATATAATTCGGACATAAGTTTTTGAAAAAACCCCTTGGTACGAGCCTGGCACTTGGGGATCGAACTCGGGTATCTTGACTCGAATTCGGACCACCCAACCACTCGGCTATCGTGACTCGAAATATAATTATAATGCACATAAATTATTTATTCTCTACTCAAAGCTTCCCTGGTCCCTGACATAATTATCACCCCTATATTTAGTGTAAGAATAACAGTTTTGCTTGCACTACGCCTCTTTAGCGCCCAAAGTATTCAGTATAAATATAACAAATGTAAATCATGCATGAGTGACAATCTTACAAACGTTATTAGCGTTGTCATTGATAGGACTTTATCCTAAAGTTCACTTTTACAGCTTAAAGAAGATAAACGTTTCACAGAATACAATCTACTTCGAACTGTGCTGTACATAGTACTTCGAACTGTGCTGTACATGGTACTGAATGATCAATAAAAGAAATGAGAAGAAAAATTAATCATTACCTAAATGAACTAGTAAGGCTGAATTATTTGATTAGAAAACATTTGTTCATTTCACTATCCATATGTTCAGTACAAAATGGCCTAGACATCGAAAAAACCAAGCTACATATACCTGTAGAATACTTATAGAACAACTTCTCTGGCGAGCAGTGCCTGCGGCGAAATCCGATAGAAAATTATTAAGAAAATTAAATGATCTACTACACTTCGCTTCATAGATATGCCAATTATTGATAACATCTAAACAGCTAGGGCCGGTGAAAAATGTGTGGGTAGTACAAGTTGCGTTTTGCGATTTACTTATGTGTTTAATGGTTATTGATTTTGTGTTTCCATTCAATATTTTATAGTAACAACAACAGATAAATATTGCCCGTGAAATAAAAAAAATCAAAACTGTACAATAATGTTATTTTTAAAAGAACCGGATTCTTTTGAAGAATTCCACAGTTGTGAGTTGAATTTAAATTGGTTAATTGAGCTGTGGGAATAAGCGAACATGTACATTTACTGTGATTTTAAAAGATTTACAGTTCTACAAAGATGCATTTATACTCACACTAAGACACGTATTTGTTCCATGAATAAGGTTACATAAGATGATGCTCACTGTTTCGGAATCAAAAACTTGTCACGTAGACAATAAAACTAACAACACCAACCACGAAATGTAGTTAACATAAAAACTACAGAACGAGGACCTGCAAGAAAATTAGAATAATATTCTTTTGTTTGCCGATGTACTAAGGATACTAACACAAAACACTTGAATTTATAAGTTAGTGGCAGTATTAATGAGCTACGTTTTTACTCGAATGCCCTAGCAGGTGGATATTTTCGATTGCATATATGGTAGGTATTTGAATTTAAAGCCTGAAAGTCCAATAAGGATCACATATTAAACTTAGTATTTTTTTTTGTAATATTGTACATATTAAATTTAGTATATTTGAGTCACGATAGATAGGTTGGGTGGTCGGAATTTCGAGTAAGGAGACCCGAGTTCGATCACCAGGTGATAGGCTCGAAAACTTGAATACGAATATATCGTTGGCTTGGACATAAAGATGGTGACGGGCTCACCACCTGTCACGTTTTCCCGAAAATATGTTCGGTGGAAGGTGGGTCGAAGGAACTTAATGGTCTGGACTAGACCTTTGTCTACTCCTGTATAGGGAATAGCGTGAAATACAAATATTATATATTTTGTAGAGAGAAACATGAAATATTATAGAAAGATATGAGTTGAAATTAAATTAATAGTCATATATGGGAAAGGTGATAAATTAAGTCTAAGTCTTTTTTTAGTCACTATTCATAGTTTGACGACTTACTAGTTGGTAGTGACTGCCATCAAAGTTAAGGGTTGAGGGTTCGAATCCGCCTTTAAGCAAATAATTGTGTAATGACTATCAATGTTTGTACTACAGTCATAGACGTTTAATTGAACGTATTTATAAATATTTAACTATGCACATAAACATGTATAGAAAAATATATTGTACCATTAGAACCAGACATTAAGACGTCGACTGTATTACCACCTCTCACGTTGTCTGAAATAAGCTATGGTGCAATGTGGGACGAAAGGAATGAATTCTTTAAACGACTGTCTACCCCAGTATGGGGAAATGCGTGAGTATATGGAAAAATATGATTTTTTTTATATCTTCATTCATTTATTACAACTTGAGAAGTGGTGGGCCTACCTCCGTCTCAGTTTTAAGCCAACGATATGATATATTTTCACAGATAAATATTTATAGAAACCAATAAACATCAAGCACTCGAGTACTGACATTCGTATTTATCACACAAATTTTTATCCGCACCGGAATTGAATCCGCATCCTTTGAAGACATGGTCACAACCAACTTGGCTATGGGGTTGACCTAAATTTACATTAGAAAAATCAAGGGTAGAAATTATTTAATTCCTTCCACATTACACAAAATATAAACATATGTAATTTTTATACAGTATTAAGAATTTTAAGAAATATATACTTTATACAGAAACAAATAACTTACTTTTATTCAAAGTATATTTTGTCATATTTAATAAATGAAAACATCCATAGATAAACCTAACGTCAGTCACGCGCTGAGCAAGCACGACTTGCGCACGCGCATAGAAAACTAAGTGGGTTTTTTAAGTTGTTGGCCAATTTAAGTTTTTGTTTATTTTCCTGTCACTCTTGGTGGTATAGACAAAAAACTGGTAGATACGTTATTATATTATAGAGCTATAAGAATGAATCACACTGTCAAAATTACTATTTATTTAAATTTTTTAGTATTATTCATCCAAAACGGCCTATGCAAGTTTTAATAAAACTAACTTCACGTCATTCCCATTACAGGAGTAGACAGAGGTCTAGGCTGTTTAGTCGTTTCGATCCACCGTCCACTGAAGATATTTTTGGGACAACGTGGCAAGTGTCGCCATCTTAATATCGAAGCCATCGATATAACTCTTACATAAGTTTTTGAAAAAACCTTTTTGAAATACCATTGGTACGTGCCGGCCATTTGCGGATCGAACTCTGGTCTCTAGACTTGAATTCCGACCACCCCACCACTCGGCTATCGTGACTTTTCGCCTATGTAAGTTCTCATGGGATATTTGCTATAATCCCCACGCATGGCGAGCGGATTGGTGATCGCAGTACTGGTGCTGCTCCATGCCACGCTTCTGAAACGTTATTGCTCGTGTCCTGTCTGCTGAACACACTTTGTGTCTAAAATTGCCAACCTGGCATAAATGTAGCCCGAAATCAAATCATTTTTGGACATCAAAACTTTTCGGCTTTTTCGAATTACTTAATATAAGTTTTGTTATATACAATAATTATTAAATAGATGCTTCATAACACGAGTATACTTAAAAAGAGTAATTAGTTTGTCTCTAACGGGAGGGTCAAGAGTACTCCGATACCTCGACGTGCATGTATGAAGAAAATTATGAATCTGAATGAAGCGAAAGAAGTATGGTATAGAAGTAGAAGTATAAGGATCGTGACACTTGGCAATCTGTTCTCTCTGGCTACCCCGTCAGGGATTGTGCGTGAAGAAAAAAAAAGTTTGTCTATAAAATATTTATTGACATTAATATTTATATATAAAGCACAATTTGTAGTATACTTTTCAAGGTGGTATTCTTCTCTGCCTAGGTGTCTTACCTTTCGACAAATAGTAGTTTAATAGCTGTTACATTCCCACATAAAGGGTAAGAGAGCCAGTGTTATCGGGGGCTATAATGCATTCCAGGTGTATCCTCGGGTGTATCCTCCTTATTAATAATTTACTCGCTAATTTTTCACTCTCCTGTTATTACTTGGCTTACCTTTTTAAGAGATAATCCCGTTTTTAAAATCGTGTTAATCACGTTTCAAAGGATTCGAGTAGAATAAATGTCATGTGGTAAGTTCTTAATAAAATATTTAGCCAGAGGCCAGACAATTAAGTCTTTTTGGCTCACTTTTCACTGTGGTGAGTCTATCGTAGTCTAATGTCCAAGCTTACGGTAACATACACTTACGTAGTAGAGTTATTACCATTATTAAATCACATCGAGTGTCATGATCCTTACGTCTTTCGCTTCGCGCCTTTTAGATTAATCATTTTCTCCATACTTGCACATCTTAGTATCCGAGTATCCCCTCTTAGAGATTTAATTTGCAAAGTGATAACATTATGTATTTAAAGTATCATATTTTGAATATCTTCGATCCGCTTCATTCTTTTTCTGTTGGCCAAGATATCGCCGCGATATACTTTTTACTTACTTATCTTCACGCACAGTCCCTGACGGGGTAGCCAGAACAGATCGCCGAGTGTCACGATCCTTACATACCTCTTTCGCTTCTTTCAGATCATTTTTTTTATACATGCACGTTGAGGTATCCGAGTACTCTTGACCCTCCCCTTATACTTATACTTTTACTTTTTCATAGATAAAGATTCAAGTATACATATAAACATACATCAATTAAGTACAAACATTCGTATTCATCACGGATATATTTTTACCGAGCCGTATTTAAGCCCACAGCCATTAGCTTCGAAAGCAGGGTATCACCTATTAGGCTTTCGGGTCATCATGTTTTTAATGGGCTATAAAAAAGAATCCAGACAGATATTAAAATATGTCCTATATAAAGAAGCTCACTCACAACCTATTCAAGACAATATTCACGTGTTAAATTAAACTTAACCTGGCATCGCCGAAAAGCGACCACGCCTCGTTTCGGGACGAGTTGAGCACCGCCCATTACGCCCATCACTAATTATTATAACCGGTTGTTTGTAACCGTAGTAATTAGTCACCGATTTGCGGCGCCACCTGTAGGGTCCATTCTGGCAGACAGTTTGAAATTACTTTGAAATATCACTCAAAGTTAAAGATAACCACCTATAGTAACGCGATTAGCAACCCTTAGTTCGTATAACCTTGAAAATATGAACACCACAGAATACAAATGTTCTAAACTTCTTTTAAAAAGAAGTGAAGCATCTAAAGGGACAAAAGTAAACAAGTTTATAATCATATAATATAAGAAGTTAAATTATGATTTACTTCACATTTCTGGAGCTAAAAGTAATTCAAACAAAGATTTACGGTAACGACATAATTATTAGGAAGGTAAAGCAACATCAGAAATGTAATTACTGTCCCACACCAGTATTTGATCTCTATCGCATATATAATTTCATATCGATTATAAACAACCGTGTACTTTCAGATAATGCTTTGCTTCCGAGAATTATTGATTGATTGCTGAGGTAGAGCGAAGCGTAAACGGTATGCATTAAATAAGTGTTTATTCATAAGATTGGAAAGTTGCGAGCTCTACAAATTTATGACTTTTCATTTATAATAAAGATATAAATGTAACAAAAAACTAATAAATTTGATAATTTCAGAGTATGACTTATTCTGCCTTTTAATATTTTTATATTTACTAAGTGCGAGTCTGAGATGGTCTATGAGCTACTGGACTATTCAACTTATTGGACCATTGTTTTAACTTAACACCTGACTAATAATTTCTCTATTCTTCTTTTCTTCACTGATATGCCTATGTTTGCCACTTGAATATTCAAGCTGAATGAATATATTGAATGAATTGAATGAAATTAATATATTACGATTACTATCGGGAGGAATTTTCAGGAAAATATTTGGCATTTTGATTTTCTTGATGATTACATAAAAATAAATTTATTATGTCTATTTCATAATTAATCGTATTTATTTATCTTATTTTGGTTAAAATGCTTTAATTTGAAGTTCATGCTGTAAATATTAAGTTTTTTTTTATAGAAAAGGGAAGCAAACGAGCAGGTGGCTTACATGATGGTAAGTGACCAGATTGCATGGTGTCGCCAGCTCTGTAGTCCTTGATTCTAGTTTTGGACGGGTCAACGTAGAAAACCACTTTGCTTACATTATTTCGGGACTGGGTGTACCATAGGTGTAAAATAGGTGGAACCTTTGTTGTTTCCGATAACATAACGCAACTCCTTTAGCTCCCTACTTCGGAAGCTGAGCATCGTACATCATGTTGTACCTATAAGTTATTTAATTACTGAAACTTATATTCAACATAGTCAGAATACTACTTGATCGTACCAAATACTGTGTAACAGTATACTGTAATACTGTTAAAAGCCATTTAAGCTGATAACGAGAACAAGGAAACATGATCAAACTTGTTGATATGAAACAGGGAACAATTATAATAATTACACCGAAGACAAATATTTACCGGTATTTACAAGGCAATGTTTAGCTGATCGCCCACGCGTTGACAGCCGCCCATTAGCTTGCAGACGGCAAGCTCCGGACTCCCCGAGGGCTCGGCCCTTTTTCACTAACTCTGGATATGGCAGATTGCTAGATCAAAGCTGACTAACTAGCAACTTTATACATTTTGTTAAATATTTCATGTACAAATAAATATTTAGAAATTTTACTTGATTTATATTTACTTATATATCTACTTCATCAAATCCTTCTCTGTTTTAATTATGTTTATTAGTTTATGTATATAGGAAATATTAAAATATATTTTTACAAGAAGTAAGCTTTAAACACATTTAGGTCCTATCAATCTAACTTTAATAAAAACACTTCAGAGAGTTTAGTTTTTTTACTTACTTCGTATTATTACAAATTTGAAAGCTTGTCTGTTTTGTTACTCATTCATGCCTGAACGGTGAAGTAGGAAAAGTTGAGGTAAGAATCAAAATCTAACGGATTTGGATTCTAACTGTATGAAATTATATGAGCTTACGAACAATTTTGACGGAACGAGCGGACAATACATTAGGTCTTATTTCATCCTTGCGAGTAAATTTTAATAAACATACAGCAGAAGTTTAAATATTAAATATTATGCTTATAAGGAACCTTAATTTGTTTAAGAATTCGAAACTAAAATAGCAGGTAATAAATATCTTTAATAATCAAATCATTTAAAATTGGGCCAGATATTTCGGATTGCCCTAGAAGAACGGAGTCATGATATTGGATTAAAGTATTTATCTTGACTTCCTAGGCTATGATAAAATTTTAGTACCGTATGATAAAAGTGAAAGTATGGTATATTCTGCATATTACAGTATGTATATATCATAACAATATTACCGTATCCCAATATCAGATACATGCAAAAGGAAAACTTCACTAACTTAATGAAAAGGGGAATAACAATGAACTAACTTGTATTATTTTCGTTCACCAAAAAGGAAGAACCTTTCAATTTTATTTCCATGACAATTATTACTGCTAAATCAAATGTAATATTGTCTAAATTTAAGGGCCCATAGGATCACAGGCCCATAAGGAATAAGTAATGCGCTCAAGTTCTGTAATAAATCTTAAAAGAATGCTCTGGCCGCTCCCAAAAGGATACTCTTGGAAGCGTTCACCTTCTATTTTTCCTGTTATTTATGAGCCTATGCCTTATACTAGGACTGTGAGCCAAAAATAAAATGCGTAACTGAAATAAATGACTGTATGTTACTATAGTCAGGCATTTTTTTTGGCCTGAGCGATCTTTTAAATTAAGAAAAAGATGAGAATAAAAAGTTCAATTAAATATTATCAAAAGCGTCGTTTTATATTGTAGGCACACAAAATACTCGTTATAAGAGGCGATTAAAACGTTTTGAAAACAAAGAGACTTATTATCTTATCTTTCAGCTAGATTTATGGAAGGGAAATTGAGAATGTAACCCTCTATTAGAGTTCTACTATTAGTTTTATCTTTCATTAATCGAAATTTACATAGCTTCCCCCACATTTGCATTTTGGGATATCTATTTTATAATTAACACGTCATCTGCGGTAATAATGGGCCACTAAAGTTTTTATTTTAATAAATTTTTACATTGTACTTTTCCAGTACAATGTAAAAATTAATAAATGGTTTTGTGTACTCTTTAGTGATAGAAAAGCTAATGTTTATGGATTTTACACGGAAGATAAAGAAAGAGTTAATTGTAAATACTGTTATTAAAAAAAAGCTTAAGCTTTTAAGCTGCTACAGTTGAGGTGGAAATAACAGCAGAAATGAAGGGTTCCTTAGGGTTGTGTGACTCTCAAATCTTTTTGTTTGATCAGGCGCTTGTTGACAACAAATTCGTTGACGTTAATCCCTAGACAATGGTACCGTTTCATCCGGGACAGAGTGAAATGGCGGCCCGACCACCACACTCCCGTTTTAAGTAATGTTAAATCTCTGTTGTAATATTTATATAAATGCTTTACTCGAAATTGTTCTTTTCATAAAATTTAGTCAAGCTTTAAATCCTTATGTAGCTGTGATGAGACGTACGAGTATAAACCATATTAGTGTTAGGTAGTGTTTAAGGAACTTCTGACGTAAGAATAAAAATGTTGTTATTTATTTTAAAATTAATAGCGAATTTGTCTTCATATCAAGCGTTATCTTTAAAGGGGTAGGTAGAAAAAAATAGGTGGCATTTGATTGCAAAATTCGCATATTTATACAAATATTAATTTCATATCTCAGGGTTAAATCCTTTGTATTTTGGGAGATTTAGCTATAAAATAATTAAAATAAAAATTTGTTTATTTCCTGTTTAGGTCTACACAATTATATCAAACGTCAGAACATCTTTTTAAGCATTTAAATACTTGTGCCAAGATGTCCTGCTCTTCCATATCTTACAGTTTTACTTATCTAATTACATATAACTTTAAAATTCAGTGTGTGTGTGTGCGTGTGTGTGTGTGTGTGTGCGTGTGTGTGTGTGTGTGTGTGCGTGCGTGCGTGCGTGCGTGCGTGCGCGTGCGTGCGTGCGTGCGCGTGCGTGCGTGAGTGCGTGCGTGCGTGCGTGTGTGCGTGCGTGCGTGCGTGTATGTGTGTGTGTGTGTGTGTGTGTGTATATGTGTGTGCACGCGTGTGTGTGTGTGTGTGTGTGTGTGTGTGTGTGTGTGTGTGTGCGTGACTACACCTTTGTAAATTGGAGTTTTCTTTCGTCGGGTACGACATTCAGGTACATAAGATACTCTTTTATGTCTTTCTCTCACAATATCAATTATGTATAGCTTCTGACACTTAATAACTGGCTAATGGTGTACAGATTTTGGGTCGGAAATCTGTAGGGCCTTTTATGCATTACTTTTATTAAGGATCGCTGGCTGCGTTCAAGCTCTAGAAATTTAACCTTAGATGCACCTCCCCATACTGCTATACAACATGTCAAAACGGACTGTGCAAGAGCAAGATAGTCTTTGGTCGATCATCAACCCCAAGTATTTAGTACAAGTAACTTGATTCATAGATGTACAGTTGCAATAATTTTTATTACTACACGTATGTATTTTAAGTTTATAATTTTTGGGCTGTGTCCGTTTATTAATTGAAAAACAAATGTGGTTGCTTTTAGAGACGTTAAGCGTTAATAAGTTTAATTTAAGCCAAGACACTACCCTAGCCAATCCAGCTTCGGCTACCCTATGAGTTTCTTCCCATGTATCTTCTGTAAAAACTAAGGCAGTGTCATCAGCATACGATATTATATGTCCATTATCAATTTTTAAATTACATAGATCATTCATATATATCAAAAATAACGTTGGTCCTAGCACGCTTCCTTGAGAAACGCCGTGGGGTACGTGAAGGTCTTTACTTATATATTCCCCGATTTTCACCCTTTGCGTGCGATTACTTAAATAATCTTTTAAAAGTTTAAGTTGAGTCCCTCTTACACCTATCCTTTCTAGTTTTTGTACAAGAGTGGGGACAGAGACGGTGTCAAATGCCTTTTTTAAATCTAAAAACACTATCAAACATTTTTTTCGTCGATCTAATTTTTCAACAATTTTTGTAGTCATATCTAAAATAGCGTCTTGCGTACATTTTCCTTTCCTAAACCCATATAGATTTTTTGATAAAATGTTATTAACTTCTGATATTGCATTAGACGCTTATTTATCAGTTTTTCTAGGATCTTAGAGATCGCAGACAAAACTGATATCGGTCTATAATTTTTGACATCGCCTCCTTCCCCACCTTTAAACACGGGAGTAATGATTGACATTTTTAATGCGTCTGGTATCTTTCCAGAAACAGAGATTAGCCAGGTGGCAAATAATTCCTTTTGAGAAACAGAGATTAGCCAGGTGGCAAATAATAGGGGTAATTAGGTCTTTAACAACTTTTAAGATTTTAGCAGGTATTTCATCCCATCCTGTAGCACTTTCTGATTTTAATGACATAATCATATGGTTAACCTCTTCCAAGTCAGTTTCGAACAGAACAAACGATGACAGTTTACCTTCGATACTAAGTGTATATTTCTTGTTTAGTTTTAATGTTGGGTTATTATTTAGAATATTTTCAGCTGGCTCTTGTCCAACGTTAACAAAATATTGATTTACAAGATTTACTGATCTGAGAGGACATTCATAAATTTCAAGTAATTCAGTGTTTGAAGTTTTTTTTTTTGACATTTGTTATATTTTTAATACTATTCCATAACGTTTTTGGGTTTTTAACTAATAAGAGAGTTTTTTCATAATCACGTTTTAGTTTTTTATTAATTGATTGCAATAGTTTCGATATATTTTAAAAGTAATCTTTAAGATATCATCATATGGGTTTAATTTTAATTGTTTTTGCATCTTATTTCTGTTCCTTATGCAATGCAAAATTCCCGGAGTGATCCATGGTTTGATAATTCGTTTACTTTTAGGTACTTTTATGTTTTTAGTGCTTTCTTGTATTGACTCAGAAATATATTTAATTAGTGTATTGGTTAATGTGTTTGAATCTTCACAAAACATTAAAATTGATATGTCTTTATTTGTCAGACTTTTCGAAACATTGTCTATATCAATTTTAGTTTTAATCTTAGGACACACATTTTTATCTTTAACTTTAGATAGACATAAGAATACCATTCGATGGTCAGTAATAGTAGAGTTAATAACTGCTGTTTTGGCATAGACCTTTTTAGTATGTAATTTCAGGATAAAATGATCCAAACAACTATCTTCTCTTGTTGGTTTACTATGACCGGGTAATAAACCATAAACAGATAACATGTCAAGATAGTTATGTCTTTTGTTATATTCAGTACAGTTTTCATTGATTTTAGGGATTGGATTATGTTTAGATCTCCAGTTACTACAATATTTTTAAAGGTTTTAATTGTCTCTAGATGGATTCGAAGTGAGTCAATAAATCTATCAATATTTGTATTAGAAGGTGATCTATACATGCACAGAATAGCATAATCAAATATTTATACTTGCAGGCAAGATGCTTGGTCTAACTTTATCTCCTTAATTTTGGGTTTAAGATTATTTTTAATGAAAATTGTAACACCATCACTTTTATTCAGATGGTGAGAGGTTACAAAAGATGTATAGTTTTTTAGTTGTGGTACAGGTTTCATTGAGTCGAGTCTACATTCTGTTAGTACTATGATATCTACTTCGAATTTAAAGTTATACAAAGCAACTTGTAGGTCATCGATATTTTTATAAACGCTTCTTATGTTCTGAGTGACAATTGTTAAATCTTCATCCCAATTTTAATGACTTTACATAGGTCTTCGAGGTCATAATTTATAGATGTTGCAATATTAGTTTCATCTATTTCTTGTAAATTTAATATAGTTTTATTCATAAAGAAATTTCTTATTAATTGTGTTTATTAAATAATTATCAGTATACATATTCCTTACTTTAGAGCCGAACGGAGTAGAATTATAGGGAGTTGATTTTAAAGGCTTCTCTTTATAACAATTATTATTCCTTAAAAGTGTGAATAGATTTAGGTTAGTGTATTTGAACGTATATTTTTTATCTTGTATTAGAGTATGATATAATGCATATTGTGTGTATGTGTTATATGGAAATTAAGTATAAGAGTGTATAGAGTACAAAAGATAATGAAAAATAATTCTAAATAAAAAACTTAACAATATTTGAACTACTTCTAGTCAGTCTATCTACTTTAACTGCTGTATTTGGTGCTCATTTTTTAGCAAAATAATTGGTGAGTTCTCGTCTTTCCTTATGTATACTTTGCCATACGCAGTACAACAGAATTTGTATGCCTTAAACTTCATAAGATCCCTTCCTAGAAAGTGTAGACGAGCCGATTTTGCTGTTAAATTTTCTGTTATAAAGACTGGAGTGTCTTCTGCAAAACGAAGTCCTAGGTGTTTTGGACATATTTTTGCCTTATGTTTGATATTGTATGCTTTTGTCATCTTGAGAATGACATTTTTTAACAATGTTGATGTTGTTTCAACCACAATCGGTGTATTCTGCACTCCCTGCTTTTCCCCGCGCACCCTGTATATGTCTCTTATATCTGATTTATTTATTTCATAGCCAATATTTTTTGATAGGCATGTAACCATGTCAACTAAATATTCTTTTGTTTCAGATTCCTTTCTAGGTACATTTTTTAATTCGAAGCAGGTCTTTCTTAAATTTTTTTATATCTTCTATTTTATCTTCCAAAACAGTAATGTAATTTTTATCCTCGCGTACTTGGTTTTCCAATTTCTCTAGTTTTTGTCTGTACTCTTCATTTTGTGCTGTCAGAAAAGAAATCGAGTTTTCTATGTTATGGTTTGTCTGCTGGATATCTGAAAGTGTTGGGGAGATTTTTTTTAACTCTTCCCCTTGTGAAGCTGTCATGGATGTAATTAAATCCTTTATCTCTTCTTTAAATTTCAAAAATTCTATGCTTAAATCTTCATTTACTCTTTTCCTTTTATTACGCGTAGGTATAAATGTATTTGGAGGAGTAGATTCCTTCTGTGTTATCGTTGTTTTGTGTGTTATTGTTTCTGTGTTATCGACTCTGATTGAGATTTATTCATATTAGAATCCATCATACTGAATAATATCTAGATAACTATCTGTACAGACCTTAAGTTGATTGAATGAAAATAAATAGACAAGCAATGGATTCATTGACACTCCAGCACTGTTACTAGGTTTGCAGTATTGCCGAAGAGGTTATCACGTGTGTGGCTTTTTAATGTGTCCGTTAATAAATAATAGTAACTGTCATACTTATTCAAACTGTACGCGTTACTAGGACTGCATAACTTCTTATGAGGTACAATATAATTACACGGTAGGTTTCTTCATTTTATGCACTCCTTGTTTTTAATGAGCATTACAGAAAAGATCTTGTTTTTAGGGTGCGTGTTCATATGAATAAATAAAATAATTTACTCACACAATCAACTAGGACAGCAGAACTTCTAATGTAGTATACATTGTTGGCCTGTAAGTTTCTTCGTTTTATGCACTCCTAATTTTTTATTAAAATTAATGTGTGTAAATTTATCAACTTAGAATAAAATTAACGAGTACTGTAGTTAGTTAACACACGTCTGCACCTGTCGGTGATCCGAGGAGGAAGCTATAAGAAACATAAAACATAAAACACAAATTAATTTGGCAGACATATTTATTCATACTTGTTAAAAGTCAGCTTTATCAATCATAGCAAGTAAAATTTATTTACAAATCCTGATAAAGGATAAAATAATACAAAAAATAAATAAGTTACCTTAGTTGCCTATCTCAATTTATGAAAAATTCGCTCATTCAATACCAACAAAGGGAAAACAATTCTAAGAAATTCAAATTTTGTTTTTAATGTTTATGATAATATAAACAAGAATAGTTTAAAGCTTTAAATAAAAATTAAAATAAATGACCACAAAATTATGATTCTCATTGTTAACATATTTCGAAAATTTTAAGTGATTACTTCTAAGTATTCCAAATTAAGGTAATTGTTCATATAGACTTTTCTTATGTAAATACCGTTAATTTCCACCCATAACATTTAGAAATATGAATGTTGATCAAGAAAAATATAATTACTCTGTTTTGTTTTACAATAAATGTTTCAAGTATTTACAAATACATACACTTTTTATTGCTGAAGTAATTCAAAGTTCCTAAAAAGAGTAATATCATCCCTTTGAATAAGGTATGCCTAATTTCTAACAACTAAACCTTAATAAGGACTAGGCTGTTAAATAGCACTAAATGTTTATACTATATTTTTTCACAATACATTCTGGATTCAGCTATAGAATACAAATATATTTGATATTTAATGATTTCAACAATTTAGAATTGAAAAGAAAGTTATACATTTAGGCGAACATTTTTTACAACAAAAATTATTCATATCATTTAGCGTATATTACATGTTTACTGTTAAATACATCAAACAACACCTAATTAATATTTACAGCGTATAATAGTTAAATCAATTAAATTTTAAAATATTAGCGTTAACTGCTTCTTAACATATTTACATTGCTAAATTATCTGGTGTTTATCTTACTGTGTCTCATAAATATATTTTATAAGTACAATTTACAATTCTCCTAACACTACGTACAAACATTTTCGATAATAGGTCACGTTGTCAGCTGCGTGTACATTGAGCTCTAGTGTCCATTAATGGAAAATAAACTTAAATTAAATCACAAAAGAAATCAAACCTTCTCACAAAATACATTATCTATTTGCCGTCTTGCATTAATTTCACTATTAGGCTCAGTCTGTATCACATCATTAACTTCGTTCATGCACATTTTAATGACAAGTCGAAATATTATTTTTTCATAAATTTGTTCAAATATTTAGGAACTGAAAGCGCGGTCGTCCATTGACAGCATGTCAAAGCTGTGACGTCAAACGATGACATCATGTACATTACTCTCATTGCTTGTGATTCCTGGTGTAAGCACAGGTTGGAAGCTGTGGGTGGCTGGTGTGAAATCTTCTACCAGCTTCCGTTTCATTACAGATGAGGATCCAACATAGACGTTGGTTCCAGGAAAGGTACCTCGTCGCCTTCGCCTCCATACAATGGCTGCTAGTGCAGCTAAACCAAAAGCAATCATAGCTGATAAACAACCTAAAACTAACTCTGAATCTGGAGCTCGTTCAGGGACGCGTTCCCCTCTCATGGAGCTCACCAAAACTGACATTAAGCGATCTCCTTCACTAACTTCGACGTCTTGTACACTTTCCGTAGAAACATGTTGTGCTCGGCTGGTATCTATTGTCATGGTCTCAGATTTTTCGTTATCTACGCCAGGTGTCCGAGACACTAGTTCTACTTGAATGTGATATATAGTATCGGGCCAGAGAGATAGGGTAACGCGTGTAGAATCAGTAAAAAGATTTCCTTTAAGACCTCCACCATCTACTTCCCACGTAACAAGATAGACACCTCGCGCTATTCTCGGTTCCCAGGCGATTTCACCAATTACAAGAACTTTTTGATGGATGAGCGATATTTCTTTTAAAATCCATTTTTGTTCATCATGATTTGACGAATTAGTATCACGAGCCACCCACGTCTCATCAGGACTATAAATGGTAACAAGACCTTGCGGATCTACAACAAGTACTCGAAGAAGAGCTCCTTCATTGTTAGGAGGTACACGAGTTGCTAATGATTGCGTTTGAATAATTTGACGCCAAGGGCCTTCTGCTGCCCGGCGCATAACCACGTAGACAAAAGGTGATGGCCGTGTTGTCGCTCGAGGGGCTGGCGGTGGCCAACGTGCTAGGGCACCACTCACACGCATCACACCCTCACCCTTGGTATGAATAACTGGCTGCGTTTGTGATGCTCTTCCTGCTTCAGTGTGGAACTCGCACGCTACTTTACAGCCCGGGAACTGTCGACAACAATAATTTTTAGCCGGTGTACTAGAAAAAATTATAATTTATAACATAATTTAAAAAAAAAAAACTTACGCATATATCTTTTTCATCGCACACTGCGCCCCAAACTTGATAATTTGATTGTAGCAGTTCACAATTTTCCCAACACTGCAACAATAAAATTACGTCCTTAATTTTTACGGTTGTAATCGATATAAAAAATTAGATATACAATTTCATATAATATATGTATATACAATTTAAGAAGATTAAGTCATTTAAAATAATACGATGTGAATTTCTGAATTCCTTAAAGAAATCAAATTAGCAATCTGTTTTTGTATGTGCTCTACTTATTGCTCAAAAATTAATCACAAACCCTGTATATGTTAATAATAACAATTATAATTAAAATTGTTTTCTTTCGAAAACAATTTATTTATGACGTTCAAAACCACTTCGTTGTATCCGAGTTGCTGTTTGTGAAATAAAATAAACTAAAATTAAGAAAAAGTGAAGAAGCTGCCATGTCCATCTCGATCATGCGATGGGGTTCGACATAAATGCAACATTTGTCATTGGAAGCACTCATTAGTTGGAGTTGACGTTAACTTGACGCCTACTCTCGCTTCAGTAAGCTTTAATAATTATAAGAACCAGCGCCAACCGTGGTTATTAATTACTGATACTGACAAAACGTCCTGTCGCCTAGATTCCTGGGAACCTTTGAAGTGGAGATATTATTGATTTTACAGAGAAGTTATTATAAATATCTTTATCGTTATGTATTTTTTTATTTTGTACACTTGTCCACACATTTCGTAAGAATCAACACAAATATCACAGTCCTAAGTCAGTGAAGGGATTATTAACGAAAACAACCTATGAAAGCTTTATGGTATTTGAACTTCTGCTATGTCGATTAAGTATGACTCAAATTGGCATAAACAAGGTGTTATGTGGATGTACCAAAAACAAATTACTTTCCGTATTTAATTGCAATTACATTAGTAAAAATACAAAAATAACCCATTGGGAGAGCAACTAATATTATTTTCTGATTTATTGTTCACAACAATTTACATTCGCAAACACTTTGGGGTAAAACGAATTAATTGTAAGAAGACAAAAGTAAAGCATGAAAACATTACGTCAAAAACTACACACTGTCTGCGTTCTAGAAACGCAAAAATTTTCGACTTAATAATTGTAAAATTTTTGTTAAATTTTGAAAATTTAATAACAATTAACTAACTCTGTCTGTTCTTCTTAAAAACTTAGATTTACCGACGTTGAAAATGTTTCTTAGAAATAAATTTGGGGATACTCACCATAAAACAGTCGGGGCCTTGCAAACATGATGACTCCCCGCCAAGCCGCGGCGCCGCGAACTGTGAACAAACATCGAAAACGTCAATCATCAAGCAATTTATCGGAATATGAACAATAATGACTATAACGCCAAAATATCGCCTCTTGTATTTACATCCCTGTATTGTGTATTCATAAAGAGAAGAAATGCTTTTAGAATTATTTATTATTAGTAGTTTATACATAAATAACAAGAACAAGTTAGCTGACCCTAAATAAGACATTTCCAATTTTTAGGGAGATGTTTATATTCATTTTAAAATTGTGAGATGTATAACTATTACATATATTTAAACTTTTGTTTATTATGTCCCTAAATACCTTTATAGTACTCAATATCAAAAGAGGCATTTCAAAACTGGCGTACTATTTAAGGGCGTCTTGTGATACAGAATAACTTGCCATATTATTAACTAAACGTTTCTCAGAAACGAGATAAATCTTGAAATACTTAATTAGCACTTTAACATCGCACTTTTAAACTTATACAGCGGAGTTCAATATAAAAAGGGTCGTTTAATTATTCGACGGGACACCAATACATTACTTGTTATCTGAGTGGAGTTCAGAGAGGGTTTTATATCCGAAGGGATAAAAAGAATAAGAAAATAAATGTTCGATTCAAGCAGCGAGTTTAATGTATTTGATAAAAGTGACATGCATCTGCTTACCGTCGTTCGGCCAGCCGTTTTAATTGCCTGACCTGATATACCAATGGAGACAGACTCGAGACTGTGTCGCAGTACTTACAGTGGCTCGAATATGTCAAGTTCTCTCACGACTGAATTGATAAAGTGTTTTTTAAGTTTGAAAATAACCTTCTCTTAAGGTCATGATCGTGAAATTTATTTAGCTGAATTACTTAAGGTGAAGGTTGAAATAGCTTTCTATTATACGATTGGATATAGACTTTCTCGAAATCTTAAAGAGTTTTTTGTAGAAGAGACGTGACACACATAGGATTCTTCTATTTTAATGTAAGTTGAATTAAAAGTTAGTAGTGCGTTTTGTCATAAATTGGAGGGCTATAATCAAAACAATAACAAAAAACTTATTGTCATATCCGAGGCCTTTGAATTTTGATGAAATTATTAGCTCTACTAATTGTCAGAAAGTAGAAAAATCTTTTTAACTACTCTGTGAGCTTAGTCGGAAATATTTTATTAAAGGCAAGCAAATAGCTGTGTTATTATTATTATAACTTGTTAAATAATCTGTGGAATTCTCGATCATTATTAAAACAGTCATTGTATAATTTAGCCACAACAGGTGATTGGGTGACTGGGATTTGAATAAGAAGACAAAGGGAAGGAAATCTAATAAGGTTTTATGAAATTTATGTACGTTTAATATCGTTAGCATGGATATTATTAAGACAGTGACCAGTGCAACAATATCCCGTTATCCGTTTATAAGGAAAAATGTAAGTTGTAAGGCCTTAATTTGTGTAGACCTTGCCTACCCCAGTATCAGGTAAGATATAATATTTCCGAAACTTTACTTATTAGTTCTTTTACTTACGAGATGTAAATTTTTGGTACATTTGAATAGTCATGGCTTTTATATATGCATATTTTTTATGTTCACGCATTTCCCCAGAAGTGGCCGTTAGGCAGGCACGCAGGCTTTCTAGGCAGTTAGCGGCTCTTGGACGTTAGGTTCTTTCTACCCACCTTTCAGCGAAGCTTATTGGGGACAACGTGACAGGCGGCACGCCCATCTTCGTCTTGCTATATAACTATTATAATGATCATATAAGGGACCACAACAAGAAGGAAGATTTGTAAGTTTAATTTGGCATGGCCTTTTATCGAGTTCATAATATAAACACATGATTATGAATATACATATATAAAAGCGCATAGAACTAAAATAAATAAAAGAGGCAAGATCAAGCAGTAGCGGCAAAGAAATTACTCTTTTAGGTCACTATCATTGCCACTAATGATACCAATCTCTAGTAAGGGCCATCAAACCACTCCGGCCGTCCGGCCATTATTAGATGTAATCATCGTAATTTTTCACACAATTTATTTTTTTGGATCACGATACAACGCCACAGAAGTGTTATTTCACGTCAGCTAATGACAACAAAAAATGTGGTCGGGAGCAATGCGCTTGGTAGTCGCTTAGATAGGCGCATCGAATCTAACGTCTATATCGCCAATTTCAGTGTTTTATTATTCGAAGTATGTGATTTTTGTTCAGTGTGATTTATTATGCTTATTATTTGCTTACAAACTGGGTGTGTGTCAAGTTATGCTTTGGGTTTGGACCACACTATTATCT
Organism: Sericinus montela; assembly: GCA_029286605.1. Lineage (NCBI taxonomy): Eukaryota > Metazoa > Arthropoda > Insecta > Lepidoptera > Papilionidae > Sericinus > Sericinus montela. The sequence goes on from JAGSMR010000040.1 coordinate 3,885,088, forward strand.
ATTTTAGTCGGCAAATAAAAAAAATATTACTATTTTAAAAGGATTATTTATAAAAGAGAATTATTTTGAATTTAAAATAGAGAACTAGTATTGTCGATTTCTATGGTACACTCCAGTTTTCAAAGTGTTGCCAGCTTTGAAGTCCCGAGTTCGATTCTCGGACGGATAAACGTAGTTAACCAATTTTCTACTTTTTCTCGAATCTAGGTTTAATCAAATTCAGAATATGTTCTTTTTGATTCCATAACATAAGTGTAGAGCACTACGACATTTATTTCATTATTCATCACACCTACCATTATTTACTTTGAGATTAGAGCAATGTATGTGATTTTGTCCTCATTTACGTATTTATAAAAATAAGAGCTATTAGGCGTATGGAATGCATAGTTCATAAAAGTGACAACGCATCTGTCATATTCATCGATTAAAGAGCTATGCAGTAGAATAAGGTCACATAAGTGTCTTACTATTGTATTGTATTAAGATATCAGTGTATTACATCTAAGTCACGATAACCACGATACAAGTGGTTAAGTAGTCGGAATTTTGAGTCAAGAGACCCGAGTTCGATCCCCAGGTGGCAGGCTCGTATCTATAGGTTTTTTAAAAAACACTTACATACGAATTATATCGTTGGCTTGGACATAAAGACGGCGAAAGGCTCACCACCTGACACGTTGTCCCGAAAATACCTTCGGTGAAAGGTGGGTCGAAGGGACTTAACTGTCTAGACTAGACCTCTGTCTACCCTTGTGGGAATTGCGTTAAGATATATATATATATATATATATATATATATATATATATATATATATATATATATATATATATATATATATATATATATATATATATATATATATATATATATATATATATATATATATATATATATATATATATATATATATATATATATATATATATATATATATATATATATATATATATATATATATATATATTATATATACATCTAAGTTAAAAATTCAATAAATGGCGGATTAAGGATTTATAAAAATATAAAGTAAAAATATTAACTTAAATACAAAAATAAATGATGAGAAAAGTGCACCTCTTGCTTAACACAATGCTGGTACCGACTAATATATACCAGCAAAATTATACAATAAAAGGGGTCGAGGTAGGTCAACTTTGAAAGATCATGTGAGAAAATTGTTTAAATAGGACATGGAGTACTCGGAATCACAAAGTTGCATGAATGAAGAAAATTATGAAATAAATAGAAACAAAACTGGTTTGTAAGTTTCACACACTTGATAGGTGTTCAATTAAAGTCTAGGCATTTATGATAAAGTAAAAATCTTCTTTTTGATATAATGGTACAAAGATATAAAGTAAAAGATATAAAACAAAGATATAATATAAAATCAACTACTAAGTAGATACTTTTTGGCATAGATACGGTCGTACTCAATATACTTACTTTCGCCATCTCAAATACGTGCTACAAAGAACGTTTAACCAATTCAATTATTACAAATATTGTATCGCACGTCTCAGTCTCGAGAAGTTTAAAATATGAAAGTTAAACAAAACAAAACGGGCGAATGTACTTCGGCAAATGCAAAGGGAAGTGAGTGAATAATGAATGACGGTGATTGAAAACAGCTCTTCGAGTGGCCTCGTATTTGTGTTAGATGCCGCCGCAGATTACCCTTTTGTTAATCAAACAACGCTTATTGAATATTATTTAATTAATCTTTCGTATTTGACTTCAGATGCTATTGAATAGAAATTGATGAAGAAAAATTAATTCTTTGGTGGATGAAAGTTACTAACATATTTGGAATTTTTGTATCCAAAGTATGATTTAGGGTTATCTAAAAATTCTCTATACTTTCATGCCGTCATTATCTTGAAGGCATTAAATATGATATAAAAAGAGATCATTTTTAAACGGTGCGGCATCACACATTCATTAGAAAAAAACCTATTAAATATAATCGTTCACAAGCCGGCCCCGAGGCTGCGCCTGGGCAGGAACTAATCGATTGATAGACACACACACGGTCGTTTACAATCAATCCATCAGCGTTTATGTAAAGCGTAACTACTGATGATCTTCATTTATCATTTTGTTTTGTGGGTAGCGACCAAATAAGCCTGTAGGTCAAATCGAAAGTTCATTCAAAACAAATACTTCGTTTTGAAAGTAATCAATTCCAAAGTATGATTTTTTATCGCAGGTTATAAATGAATTGCTTTTTTTAAGAACCAATTGTATGTACATATACATTATTGTGATCTATGAAATTCATTACGAAACGTTAACATAAAATCATATATACAAAGCGTACCTGCAACCCAAAATAAGCTTCATACATAATTGAATGATTCAACTACATTGCAATAATTTAAATCCGAGATTTCTTCAATAGGTTATTAAAATTAAACATTTATGTTCATGACTACACAAAGTATCAAAACCATACAATTATGTATAAAGGTACTGGCAAAAACAGCATGCATTATGATTTCTCATAAGAATAACTTACAATCTAGACCAGCGCACCATATGGATGAGAAAAAAAATTATTTTCTGCAGAGAACAGATATCGAGTCTTGAAGACGCAACAAGAAAGCGAATTCGAAGAGTGTACTGTATTTGATGCACGCCGATATTAAATAAAACAACACCGGGCACTGGAATTCCATTTCGAAGAGAATTGTAGACATTTAATGATTTACTTGCTCATTATGTTGTCACGGGAGGACTTAATTTTTCGTTTTCATTTATCTTTTTAAAACTATCCTTGGCTTCGGTATCTTTGTGCTGAGGTTTCATAAGTCTTATTAAAAAGTAATTGACATTGAGTAAAGCAATGGCTCGCAAGTGCTTCAACATAAATCTCTCAGCAAAATACACACTGAGAAACATTGCACGGCAAATGTGTGCAGTGTCTCTACCGTAAGTTAGTTTTTATTTTATTTGATCTAGAGAAGGTAAACTCTATTACCAGTCCGTTTTTACAAGTAGAAATTCAATTTCAGCTTCCACCCTGTTCTTAGTGAAAAGTAGGTTACTGGATATGGAGAGAGATAAATAAAATGAAATGAAGTAGTAGTGCTTACCTTTTAAAAGGGGTGTGCAATTTCGAGTTTAAATTACTCATGAGTAGTTTCGCATTGGTTTCGACATTAAGTTTAAATGAAATACTTTTTCTAGCAGTATACGTAAATATTTTGAAAATACTGTATCAGTATCCTTGAGAATTAAGTGTTTTAGAATGAGATATACGCCTTATTCCAAACTAATGCATAAAAATATGAAGGATTGTTTCTATGTTTGTTCATATATCACAAAAAAAAACTATTGAGCTGTCAATAGTAAGAATTCACTTTTGAAATACAATAGAGGTATGCAAACAAAACATAATAAAAACAAAACATAAATAAATAAGTTAAGCTGTTAAGTTTGTATGACAATAATAAAACTTCTTGACTTCCCAAAAGAAAATTTAATTTGAAATACGTCCGTTTTATTAAAGAGCAACTTTTTGATAACAATTTCAGTAAGACGATGTAAAATCAAAACGTGTCAAGATTCAGAATAAACGATCAGTTAAATATATGTCCCCAATGGCAATAAAAGATCGCATCGACATCATTAGGTCTCGGTCACAACATGAATTTTTCATGAAATATGGTATACCTCACCTTTATTTTAAGAGTACAACTTGCAAAGATATCGGTATCATTATTGTTACCAATTTATTTCTTTTCGACTTTTTGTAATAAACCCTAATAATTTTATTTTAACTCTTGAACAAGACTATAAAATGTTATTACGTGACCAAGAATTCATTATACGCGTAGACAATTCATGTTATCGAAACAGAGAAATATAAAACATCTTTAGTAATTTTCTCGAAATTAATATATCAAGTACGTAACTAAAAAAATCGTAAAAAAGTAAAAATTAATATATCAAATACATAACTAAAAAAATCGTAAAAAGTAGTAAGTAACTAAAAAAATCAAGTTAACTCGGATTTGCATCCTCGACCTATATGTCTCAACATATAAATAAGCTTAAGGCCCTTATATGTTAAACAATTAAAACTATGCATTACTTTGTATTGTTATACTAGCAAAAAAAAATATAACCACAGTTATCTAATCAGTCAATTATGTAGGCAAACCAATCAACGTTGTCTCATTTAGGCATTACGGACACATCCTGCCAATTTAGTTTATTGTTATTATAGCATCATTAAGTTTTTATACTATTATACCTTTCCTACAGACCGGCCATAATTATAGAATTACGGAATAGACCCTAAACTATCTTCAAATTACACGTTGAAAGTCTAAAAATTTCCTTAATAAAAAAAGGGCAAGGGAGATGGGAAACGTTTACTAGTACATAATTGGTAGTTGATTGAGTAAAGATTGTAAATACTTTTCAAAAAATTACCTGTTTCAACATAATCTGATAATAGACAGCAATAATAAAATGCAAAACATATTCACGTCCATCCTTTAATCATGATAATTGCTGTGCTGGGAGCTCCATACATTTAATTCCAGATGTGAATTTAAATAAAATAGGCGCAATGTCAACCGTTTCGGTGCGAAAGTAGACATAAAGCAGAATTAAATGGAGCTGCCACTACAGTGATATAAATGGTCACAAACACGTACCAAATTTGATCATGCAGCGAATAAATTAAATGGGTACACAATCAAGGATTAAATTACTGTTTCATTCTACCTCCCACACGGTCGCGCGTTACGACACATGCGCGACACATCTCTCGCGATCCAGCGACGACCGCAGGTTATGTATGTAGGTGCCCTAACATATAATATTGTGGCACATTGCGCGGCTCGGCAATCGCATATAAATGCTCTGGGAGCAAATAAAACAGTGCTATAATTTCAAATCATACGGACAGAGAATGGGTGTGGACGGCGCTCTCATTGTGTGGAAATGATGTAACCGCTATTAAAAGTGTGGGCCGTATCCCTTGAATATTTCTTGCAACGAAGACGTCGTACGGTCATATCGGTATTTTATATCACGGCGGAGACAATAGCATACATTTGAAACAAGAAAACTGTCTTTGTGAGCTAAATGGCTATGAACCTTCATTTTAATAATGTTAGCCTAAAACTTCACTTTAAAAAGTCACGATAGCGAGTGGTAGGTTGGTCGGAATTTCGAGTCGAGAGACCCGAGTTCGATCCTCAGGTGGCGGGCTCGTACCAATGGGTTTTTCAAAAAAAAAAAAAACCTATTTACGAATTACATCGTTGGCTTGGACATAAAGACGGCGACGGGCTCACCACCTGTCACGTTGTCCCGAAAATATCTTCGGTGGAAGTTGGGTCGAAGGGACTTAATTGTCTAAACTAGACCTCTGTCTACCTCTGTATCGGGAATAGCGTAAAGATATTTATTTATTAGCCTAAAACTTCTTGTCAGTTTGGAAAATGTTCTAGTAACGTTATCTACTTAATAAGAGATAAATATTGATACTAAGAACTAAATCTTAAAATTAAAAATGATGCCGCTGATGAAAACATAACAATCATAATGGATAAACTGTAGAATAGAAGTTTTAAACTGTTTTTTTCAATCTAAAAAGTCTACAGTCATTATTTATACAAAATATGGGAATTTCTGTTTGTAAACACCGATCAGTCCGTAACTAATGTACATGCAAAATGGCCACCGCATAATATGGGAGTGAGTTCCATTAATTTTTCGTTTTATAAATAACAATATTAAACAACTCAGTGTAAACATATAATGCCACTTTATAATTTCAAATATTTAGTTCACTGTATTAAAATGAACAAAAAAAATAAACCTGTGAAATTAATTAAATTGTTTTTCTTATTTAATTATCTCTAAAAAATTGTGATTACCCTTTAGTTATCAGAGTAAAACTTATAGACTTCTGCATTCTGTATTGCTAGCTTAATCACCAACTATATTACGTATGAAGTAGGATTCCCGCAATACTTAACCTTTATAAAATTTTAATATTGCGCAATTTTTATTGATTTTTAAATAAAGTCCGTTGTTTCCGATTCCCATACCTCAACTGCTTTAGCATCTTACATTGGGATTGGAGCAATGTATTTGTTGTTGTCCCTATCTATATATGTATTTATTAAAATCACAATATATACTTACTTGTGTTTTGCTGAACTATTTGTTATTAAATTAAAGATTTTTAATATTGTATTAATAATTTTAACCTGAAATATTAAAGTGACCACAAAACCACAAGATGAACCTATTTTTGTAATCAATAATTTTCTATCAAATTTATTGAACTTATAGATATGCATATGTCTTCATTGGGTATAAGCTTATTCAACACTCTCTCCCTCACACCATGGATTGATTTTTAATAATCTTATCTCGCTCTGGCATGCCTCGTCAGTTTTTGTTAGCCTCAGAAGTTACGTGGACCATGCGACAGATGTGCGCATGGATGCGGTTACTAACGAAGCATACTTGAATTGGGATAATCAATCAAACCTATGATCCATTGACCGTGAACGTTCCTATGATTTTTAATTTTGTTCAAGAACAAAAAAAAAATATTTCAGTAAAACTGAGCCGTAAAAATAGTATATCTTCCTCGTATATTTTCATCACACAGAGATCAATTCATTTAAAAAAAAAGTGTACAACTTATATCAAAGATTTAAATTCACGCATATCTATATAAAATTCTGTTACAAAACATTATTGACAACAAATCGGCTAGCCGCAATGCGAAAATTAGCCGCAACCACTAGTATGCAATTGTTGGAACAACGAAGGTGTATGGAGGACATCCCAATGGTTATGTTTCGTTATGTATCTGATTCTAGTTGTGACGTGTCGTTTATTTCGCTTACTGTAAGACTAGATGCGATCAATATATTTGTATTCATGCATTGAAATAACAAGGAATTATTGTATGCTGTTAAACACTGCGTACGTATGTGTGTATAATTATACAGAAAAAAACTGTATATACGTAATCATAAACATGTACACATGTAAAATATGAATATTAGAATCGTGTAAATATGACGAAATACGCAGAAATCATCTGTGGTCTACGCGATAATTTTTGCTTGCAGCAATCGATTTAAAAAGTGAACAATGAGGATATCATAGATACACATAAACAAACACTCAGACACGAGGCATTTCCTCTGATCTTTACAGCGTCAAAATATTATAGCACCACAAAACTCGTTTAAAAATTTATTTATGTACATAACATGGACTAAGCATTCAAAACTTTTATTTCTAAATCTAATCTGGAGCACATCTACTTCCACTTTTACGATTTTATTTACGATTACGGACTACGGACTAATTTTATCCAAGCAATATTTCAGAAGTTTAAATAAGAACAGCAATTAAAGGGTTCATAACGGTTAATGTAAATGGTTGAATACTCTTACAAATATTTATATAGGCTCTGAGTAAACAGTAGCGCTAAAAGCAAAGACATGAGTTTAATCCAAGGTAAACAGGCTGAAAGAATTACACGAGCGGGACACAAACACTATAAATGCTCCTCGTTCCCTTGGGGTAAACAGGAGAACATCGCAACGCACGAAGTGAGGTAATCCTTTCTAGCGTACGGTTTACACTAGTCTTGTTAAAGCAGCACACCTCGATTCAAAATGGAAATGACTTGCTTAGAATTTCTCAACTAGATTAAGATGTAATCTGCATATGTATGATATACTTTCTTTGTTATAGTTTGAACATGCATTGTATGAAACATAAATATACTTATACCCCTAATTAAGTTATTATATGAGTTTTTAATTTTGCCTCCAAATTTATGTAATCGTATAAACCTTCTTCATCGTGACATTTAAATAAAAATATATCGTCTCTATTGGTTTAAATTGGACGTGTTTAGATTATAATCTCAGAAACTGGTACATTTAAGTATCGCAAAACGGTACTTATAAAGCGTCTGCCGTTACGATGCGTACGGAAGCTGCATCGTTAGTAAGAATACCGAGTATGTAAATAGGTATTTATTTTCTTCTCAGTGCTTTTAGATGGCTCGCACGCGAGCGTTTGCTTTTGAGGAATTTTCATAATCGTCATAATCAGAAGTGCGCATAGTGACAGAATATCCTTTTCAAAGTCTTAAATCAGACTATGATGTCTTAAGTTTAAGATAGTCTTTATATTACATACATACAAAGATTTAGAATTACGTTATCACGTTATTTTCGGGTGGACCATATAATTTATGTTTTACATAGTCACGATAGTTGAGTAGTTGGGTGGTCGGAATTTCGAGTCAATATACCCGAGTTCCATCCCTAGGTGGCAGGCTCGTGCCAATGGGTTTTTCAAGAACTTGTGTATGATTATTAAATTGAAGAGAAAGAGTTAAAATTTAATAACATAAAAGTTCAGCAAAAATATAATAAAATATAATAAAATTGCATAATAAAAGTTAAAATGGCCTTATCGTATTGATAGTTCCTAACTGAAAAGTTAGGATTATCAAATTGTCACTTGCAAAAGAGATAACATGATATATGTGTGTGATATAAGAGAGTACAGAGTACAGAGTAAGAGCGTCGCCACGGATCGGCGAAAGTCGCGGGTTCGAATCCAATAAAAGTTCAGCATAAATATGCTTTAAAAATCAATAAAATTGTATGATAAAACTTGTGTACGAATTATATCGTTGACTTTGACATAAAGACGGCGACGGGCTCACCACCTGTCACGTTGTTCCGAAAATATCTTCAGTGGAAGGTGGGTCAACGGGTCTTAATTGTTATTGGAAGTTAAAGGACAAAATAAGGCAATAACCCGCGGTGATTACACACTGGAAACATTTTTACAAAAGCTTTAGCTGCACTTCCAAACCTTTTTATTGCGTTTGAGTATCTTGTAAAAAAAAAACGAAAAGAAACTTGTTTCTGCATCGTGTTCATTGAGTGCCCGTGAATTGTGAATGTGTAACGAGCAACAATAAAAGAGATCTAGAACAGGAGGTAGGGAATTGTAAATGAAAGAACTTGTTAAGTTGCATGAGCTTTATTTATGACCAATTAAGTCAATGTTAGGCAAAGCTACCGGCACTAACAGTGCGAATTTTGAACCAAAGCATTACCGTATCTTTTACCAAACTATTATTTACACCTTAGGCGCTGCAGCCTGCCTCTGGTCTACTGAGTTTTGCTTAGATATTTCCGAGATGGTTATGCCGCCATCTGTCCGTAACCAAATACATTTTTAAGGCTCTTCTTTCATTCGCCTTTTACGACACTCACAGAAAGAAAGCGGGGAAGCATACTCTTACGCAGTAATCACACGACTTTACAACATGATGCCAACATTATAGGTATCAGTCTTAAAATAAAAAAAAAAAAATGTTTTTTTTTTTAATAAAAATTGTTTTATTTCCTGTTTAGGTCTACACAATTATATCAAACGTCAGAACATCTTTTAAAGCAATTAAATACTTGTGCCAAGATGTCCTGTTCTTCCATATCTTACAGTTTTACTTATCTAATTACATATAACTTATAAATTCAGTGTGTGTGTGTGTGTGTGTGTGCGTGTGTGTGTGTGTGTGTGTGTGTGTGTGTGTGTGTGTGTGTGCGTGTGTGTGTGTGTGTGTGTGTGTGTGTGTGTGTGTGTGTGTGTGTGTGTGTGTGTGTGTGTGTGTGTGTGTGTGTGTGTGTGTGTGTGTGTGTGTGTGTGTGTCAGAGTAATCATCGTTGAGATCCTTCGAGTCACAACCCATTTTCAATGTTCTCAATTGAAGTTATTTAATGGTTGAACACGGTTATCAGTAACCACTTACACATAAGTACTATTATTTATTAGATTTTTTCTACGCGATAGAATAAATCGCTTCTGTTACTTCTGGAATGGCTCGTCTGCAAAAGGACCACGACGTAGAACCAATCAAGTTACACCAAATCACTATTCCCCCATCTTTTCCTATTCTCATTCCCTTTCCCGATTACTTTAAGAATTCACGTTTCCGCAGCCCGGAGTTACGACTGCCCATTGGTGTCATTATCAAGAGTTAATTGATAATTTGGACAGTTTAATGTATATAAACGAAAATTTAAGCAAACGCTTCTAATAACTCTTTAACGTTATTTTAGAAGAAAAGTTAAAATAACAAAGTTGTGGGAAAACGGCAAACAAAAACTGAACTAAAGAAGCCAGATGCCGCGGACAGTTGGAAACAACTGGCACAGAGTTGCTTTATAAAAAGTTAGCTTTTAAAACCCCTGCTATAAATCAATAGACAAGAGTTCAGAGGAAGTGGAAGCGCGAGACGGATATTTACTGTGATGGCACACCCGCTGCACTCTCCTTGTGATAAATCACAGAAGAACTATTTGTACTTTACATTTGACATAACGAGAACGATGATCATTAATGAATACAGTAATATGACAAAACGACGTCTTAGCTTTCTTAAATAAACTGAAGAAAAGACAATTATTTACTATAATGTTTATTCATCTTAGTATAGTAATAGTATATTAATAAAAAAGTATACCCTTTATTTACATACACTATTTGAAAATCTAAGACCTACCATAATAAAAAAGTTACGATAGCCGAGTTGTTGGGTGGTCGGAATTTCGAGTCAAGAGACCCGAGTTCGATCCCAGGTGGCAGTACCAATGAGTTTTTCAAAAAATTATGTACGAATTTCATCCTTGGACATAAAGATAGCGACGGGCTCACCATCTGTCACGTTGCCCCGAAAATTCTTTATGCCCATGCCAATGACATAATTCGTATATAACTTTTTTTTGGAAAACCCATTGGTACGAGCCATCTACCTGGGGATCGATCTCGGGTCTTTCGACTCGAAATTCCGACCACCATACCATTCGGCTGTCGTGACTTTTTTTACCGACAAATTAGAAGTCGGCAACTAAAAATATTAAACAAATAATAAATAATTATTCCCTTATTTATACGTCGACCTCCGCTAAAGAGTTGCTTAGATTTAAAATAAAACTATTTTCGGATTTTATCGCGTTTTTAATTAGTTTTTACAAACTATTTTTATTTCCCGACGTTTCGGATGCTTTACAGTAACCGTGGTCACGGGGGGACTGAGGTCTTGAACATCCCGCTGTCACAGCTACCTTCGGCTACCGTCAACTTTATTTATTAATTTTGGATCCGATTTACGCAGAATGTGCTCACTTTATCTTGAGGTCTTGCAGTGGTATGCTTGGTCCTGGATTTAATTTTATTAATGACTGGATCCCAAGCAGGTGGTAGTACCCAACCAAAGATGGTTGGGATCGTTCTCTCTGGCTACCCTGTCAGGGAATGTGCGTGAAGTAAGTAGTTTAGGTACTTTAGAGCATACCATTTATAATATAAATTGTAAATATATTAATAAATATTTAGTCCACAATGTAAAGACAAGTGGAAAAAATTATAGATTTTCTTCGCGATAACGATACATTTTATATATTTCAACCCATTTGGATATACCTATGACTAGATTGTACTAAGGTACATGTTGAATTACGCAGAATACCAGTAAAAAGACAACAAGGAAGTATAAGAAAATCTATATATAAAGGACCTAGAGTGCTTGATCTTACATAAAGTAACAATACGAATATATAAATTAAATATAAATGAATTAATTTTTAGTAAATAAATAAAAAGTTCAGATAGAGTTTCTGAATTATAACGTATAATAACTACAAATTAATGTTAAACGCAGTAGAATTTAAATTTCCTTGTGGAAGTCAATGAAGCAATTAATTGATTCGTCATTATGCTAGTGCAACGAAAATGAATCCGGCTAAAATTCTTTTGTATATACTGAATTACGTAAAGTTATCAAAAGGAAGGGTTACAGTTTTTTGCTGTACCATAAAATTGTCACGTTTCGATAGTCATCCAATTTACTTCGTAAAGCCACCGTCCGGATGGGTCTACTCTTTGTCGCTTGGTCACGCCCGCATCACAGAGGTCCGTTTGTAAACATAATAGCTTCTTATTTGTGTACCTTCTAATTAGAATACCCGTGAAGCCGTACAGCATTCTTTCAACAAAATATATTAAAGTAGGCTAACTGAAAACGACATAAAGGCATAAAGGAAGAAAAGGACATAAAGGCGGCGACGGGCTCACCACCTGTCACGTTTTCCCGAAAATATCTTCGGTGGAAGGTGGGTCAAAGGGGCTTAATTGTCTAGACTTGACCTCTGTCTACCCCTGTATTGGGAATTGCGTGAAGATATATATATATACAACGTGACAGGTGGTGAGCCTGTCGCCGTCTTTATATCCAAGCCAACGATGAAATTCGTACATAAGTTTTTGAAAAACTCATTGGTACTGCCACCTGGGGATCGAACTCGGGTCTCTCGACTCGAAATTCCGACCACCCAACAACTCGGCTATCGTGACTTCTGTGACTAATAGATGTCAGATATACTGATAAAATGATATATGACGACAGGACGGAGAAAGGTGACTCGGTTCAAATGTGTGTGATACTTTCCCATAATCTTCATTAAAGAACAGGCATGCGACAGGACAGCTAATTACGGAAACAAATGCAAATGGGTACAATCAAATTAAGAACAAAAACAAGCTTAAAGTCGGGGGGAGGTGCTAAGGAACATTAATGTTATCTACTTGCCTGGTTTGACTATCCACTTAGAGAATAAATGCTACTTAATTCAGCAAAAACAAAAGCGGCTAAGTAAACGCTTTCCACTACCGACGCTAACATTGTACGTACATAATGTACCTAGTCGACTACTTATCTGGGTTAAAAGCAAATACTTACATACTAAGCTAGCTTTCTAAGTGAAATTTGTACAGATAAACTGCCATACAATCTACGCATTGCGACGGAGCTTGGTAAATATCTTAAAACACTGGACCAGACTTCGTGTCATGCAATTTAAAAGAAATAACCTTCAAATATTTAATTTTGTTCGAAAATTGGCAGAAGTTTTCTCGTTAAACAAAAAGATAATTAGTTTTATTATTTACTTGAAAGATACTAGCTTCATCTTTTAGTAACATTTAGTTTCGGAATACTGTTAGAATAGTTTTATACAGAGCCAAAATGTTTCCCGACTGTAAGTACATCTTTATTCTCGGGGATTATTACGCATCAAAGACTGTCTTTGAATAAAGATTATTTATTTTATGTCTTCGCGGCCGGCGTTAGTTACAATCAGATTAACTGTTAAGTCATTTTCTATCCCCAATCAAACTTCAAATCTAAGTTCTGTGACCATGTACTAACTTAAAGTAATGGAAGGTTCAAAGCCTTGTAATATTTTTCGTTCCATTTGAACGTTTTCTTCATTTGCTAAGTTATCAAAATTGAGTTATGTAATTATCGTCATAATCGTAAATCGTAATCGTAAGTAAGTCTTAGTCGTAATTCATTCAGGAATCACTAAACATAAACCGATTGAAACAAAGTACACAACGAAATATTGTAACAATGCGGACGCACAGAGCCTCGACCGGGCTTCAACTAGGAACCATTTATATTACAACCAATAAATTCATACAGCGCTACAACCCTGCAGCTCGCTCGAAGCCATATCGAGTCAGGTTATTCAGTTTGATACGATACGGGACTAAAGCCAGCTTTCTTAGATAAGGCGGGTTCAATGCAGTGTCGGCTCAGCCTGACAAATGGCTGCATCTTTGTGATGTCACAGCTTACAATGAATACTGTAAGTTTATAATATTCACAAGGATATGTTGAAGCTTAGCTACTGAAAATATATTATTTATTGGACATACATATGTAATTACAAAATCAAATACATTTAATATATATCTCATGTGCTATATGTTTTTAGTATATACGAGTATAAAACATATCTTCAAGTACAACTTAAAAAATAGTATCTTCACGCCATTCTCGAAACAGGGATAGACAGAGGTCTAGCAATTAAGTGCTTTCGACCTAATTCAAACGGAGTCATTTTTGGGACAATGTGACCACGTAACGGGACGTGGTGGTGACAATGAAGACAATTAAGACAATTTAGACAATTAAGTCCTTTCGATCCACCTTTCACCGAAGATATTTTCGGGACAACGTGACATGTGGTGAGCCTGTCGCCGTCTTTATGTCCAAGCCAAGGATATATATCCTACATAAGTTTTTGAAAAAAGCCATTAGTACGACCCTTGTGGATCGAACTCGGGTCATGACACGAATTCTGATCACCTAAACACTCGGCTATCTCGGTATGCTCCGAGCTTTACATTTTGTTTTATAATACGCGACAGAGTTCTAGCGAGAATCTTAATTTTTCGCGATAAGATTTTTTGCTTCCTAATGAGGCTTTTGACCAATTCTGGATTAAACAGCATTTTTAGTTCTAACAGCACGCGGCCGCCCCGTACTATATACGAACGTACGGCTGATACCTACTTTTGAAGTGTCTGCAACGACGGCTCCATACCCACTTTATGCAAGACGATCACTGAAATTATATTTTTTTTTATCACCCCATTCCATATTATAATTTGATAATAAACACGAAATAATATGTGAAATAATAAATTAATAATAAATACATGCATAGTTAGGAAAAACATCACATACACTGCTCTGATCCCAAGGTAAGCAGTTTAAGCACTTGTAATATGGAATGAGAAATGGAATCCTTCATTGGAAGGGCCCACAAACACCCAGACGAGAGAAAATGTAAAAAGTAGAAAAAGAGCTTTGAGAGAGTCATTCACTCTACCGGGAATCGAACCCGGGACCTCGGAACTGGCAACACTTTGTGTTTACGCCATTCGACCACGGAGATCGTCGTGAAATAATGCAAAATCGAAAGTTTTTAAAATAATACATATGTTTGGAACACCTGTATTATGATTTAAAATAATTAAAAAGTTCAAAATAAAAGAACAGTTTTATTTAACAATATTTATGGCCAAACTAGTTACTTTCATATATATTATCATTTATAAATATTTATATATACATATCGAAAACAACCACTCGAGTAAAAACATTCAAATTCATTCCGGAATTTAAATCCGCAACCTTAGCTACAAAGGCAGGGCCACAACCAACTCGACTGTCGGTCGTCATTTAAGATATCTATTATCCATATTCGAAACACGTGACCGCTAATGGGTACTGGTAAGTATTGGTTTAGTTCCTATTGTTCTCCATACAGCGTCGCGACAGTACTGTACTGTTAATACTAATACATATTAAAAACTGTTCTATATCTTAAAACTTACGTGTTACGTGACCAGAACGTCAAAGATATTATTCTAATTAAGTTAGATAGATAGAAATGTCTTCCTAGCTTCTTTTAAATTTTTAACATATTTGATATTACTATGTACCAGAAGTCCATTGGTGCATTATAGGTTTATCCTAATGATAGTAAGACGGCCCAGAGCCATCAGATTTTATCGACCTTTAGCGACGTTATGCAAGTCTTCAATGTAGTGAAACAATTTTTAAATATTGCTCATATTAAAAGTTTAAATAAGTTCAATGTAAGAGTCACGATAGCCGAAGGGTTGAGTGATCGGCATTCGAGTCAAGAGACCAGAGTTCGACCCCCAAGACTCGTACTAATGGGTTTTTAAAGAAATTTACGTACGATTTAAATCGTTGTTTAGAACATAAAGACAGGCTCACCATCTGGCATGTTGTTCCAAAAAATGGTCTAGACACTTAAGTCGTTTCGACCCACCACCTTCCACCGAAGATGTTTTTGGGAAAACGTGACAGGTGGTGAGTCCGTCGCCGTCTTAATGTCCAAGCCAACGCTATAATTCTTATATAAGTTTTTGAAAAAACCCTTTCTGTGTCATGACTCTTCGGTCTCATGACTTAAATTTTGACCACCCAACCACTCGGCTATCGTGACTTCAATCAACTTGTAAGTGATTATCGAATCTCATGGACACTCATTGTAGTTTTAGTTGAGCAAGTGAGAATGTTAAACTAATTAAATTCATAAAATGATATTTCAATTAAAGTTACATAAAGGTACAAAGTAAAAAGCTGTGACAAAAAAAGTTGAAAAATAAAAGTAGCAACTATTTATTTTAAACATGCTGCCCAAAGTGTGATGGGTTGGCGGACTTCCTACAATATATCTTCCATTATGGGGACCAAAGAGAGATATACATTATTTATTATAGATATATAGATATAGATTGGGACAATATCACATACATTGCTCTGATCCCAATGTAAGATGCTAAAGCACTTAAGGTATAGGAATCGGAAACAATGAAGGCACCACAAACACCCAGACCCGAGAAAATGTAGAATAAGTGCTTTTTCTACATTGAACCGACCTAGAATCGAACCCGGGACCTCAAGCGGAAAAAATTGGCGGAGGTCGTCAAATATTTATACTTAACGACAAATTGTAGCTCTGGTAAAGTCACAGTAAGGAATCACTTATTTTCTTTTGTAAGTAATGCCCTGACTAATATCTAATTGAAGATGTCCACTTTTTTATCACTGATTTTAAGGTATTTTAATTCTATTGAGATTGTGCAATATTTACAAACTAAAATTTTATACAAGTTTACTAATATTCTCTCTTTAGCTCTCAGGGTATTGATTTGACTTGAGTAAGTCATGCTCGCTTGAAGGCTTTTGTTTGAAGCAGCGTTGTGTCGCGGGTCGTCCGACTCCGTTAAAGATAACTAAGGATAGCTACCTCATGGTTTTGATAGGCGCTGCCTGTGTAGGTTGGTTACCTCGGGTTTACAATTCTTAATATACGTTTTTCTTTTTCTTTTCATTCTTATTCAAATCTGTTAAATTAAAATGCTATTGTATGAGAAAATATTATTCCTTTTAGCAGAATTATCCATCTTTACTTAAACTTTCTGTATTTCTTGTTACATGATGTACCTAGTTAACAACACTTTTAACTTTATAATTTATCATTAACTTCTCAGATTTCTTTCCTCAATTTAGTTAATATTTTAATTATTTATTCATAACATTGAGTTCTTCATCATTTCCGTTACACAAAACTGAATTTCATAGGTTTTAACGAATATCTATTGATGCTTTTAAAATATACAAAACTGTTATATTTTCAACGCTATAAAATTTCAAATGAAAATTACGTAGACCTGAGCATTAACAGCGCTAATTTGAAGTGTTCAACTTCCTCCCTTTAAATTTCAGTAGTGCACTCATGACGCGAGATTCGACTCGCACTACACTACTTTCTAATTACTTTTAAAATTTTTGAGTGCATTATCGACAAAATAACTTGTTTCAAATCCTGAAACGAATAATAAAATAATAACAATCCTATTTTTAAAACCATTTTCACTAAAAATAAAATAATACTGGATCTTAAGGAAGAGATACAAAACAATGACATAATACAATAAAAATAATATGCAGCGATACCGCTGGCCAGTATTGTTACCTGTGAAAGGTAGCAAATTGAAAAGCAAAAAGGGATCTTTGTATGCGCATTCACTAATCCGGTGTCAGTATCACGCCGTTATAGCTTCGTGAATTGCTCCTAATGTCGCCATAATCGTTTAGCTTCAATATTCAATCGTGTAAAAGTCAATTAGAAGAAGGTATACAGGGCTCGCGACCGTATACAATAGTCTAGCGGGTGCTGGACGCGTTCCATTCCAAGCATACAATACACAAATTATAAACAGTCCACTTGCTTCAGTACACGGCTCACACTTCCTGTGCCACCCATTGTCAGTTTTCAATACAATAACTTTCATTGAAATGATCCTAGGACATGCCTGTTGGCAACAGAATAGAAAGCCGTTCAGTAAATTTTATTTGTGGGTACGGTTGACATTGTTACGTACGTGGCCAATTTCAATTACGACAATTTCCGTTCTGTATCAATAGTACGGTACGGATGTTCAAGGAATGTTTGTGAAATGGTTTCGGGATGCTTTCGTACAAAGATCTCATCCTTTTATAATTTACTATAAATTTATGTTGTTGAATAAAAAATGACAGTAACGTTTAACGAAATAATAAGGTTAAAACACGTTTAACAAAAATTTAAAATTCAATTGCTGTCCGATACTTTGGGTAATGTAATTAAAAAAAGAAAATAACTTTAAATACAACGCACGAATAAAAAAAACAGTGGAGTAGCTTTTAAGAATTACATTGTATGAAGGACATGTAATTAGTATGTACGGAGCGACTCTACTTAGGAAGTCGTTATAGTCCGTAACTTATTTGACCAAGTCATTCGATTATTACACATACGTAATGACTATTACTGCTCATTCACAGCGTTGATCGAGGCGACTGTAAGCGTTCAATGACCTTTTGCGACCGTTATGTTACATCGGGGAGACAGACAATGTTATAATCACAGAATTGGAGTAATTAGAAAGTTTAGAAAGGGCACGGGTGAAGTTAAACGATAGCCTATCGAAGAGGTCTACTCGCTCAATAATGTATGTCGGGTCATCTACCTTGTATTTATGTATCTAGCTTTTAAAGTTATTCTTGTAAACCATGTAAAATGAGTTTAAAAAATATGTTTTTAAATATTGAGATCGTTCATTGTTACAAAAAAAAAATAAGGTAAATATACATGTAAATCTACTGAAATATATGAAAAAAATTAAATAAACGTAAAACATCTCAAGAAATATGATTTTACGCGATAGAAATGGAAACCAGCTATTTGATGAGCTTCAGCAACAAATGCGTTTCACTTCATTACCGTTAATAGTTGTATATGGGACCTAGATGTAACGCTGGGCTGCAGAAATGGGTTTGTATTATTTCCACCATAACTATTCCACATGACTGTTAGGGAAATTCTACTGCCTTAAAATATTCCTAAAGGTAAAATTTACTTGACACCTTTTGCATGTTAATATAAGCAAGCTGAAACTACACAAGTGCATTAAAAGTATAGTTAATACCAGTCAACAATATATTATGTTTTGTTATCAAGTCGCGTATTCTAATCGTGCCTCGTCTATGCGTGACAAAGTAAACTCATGTGCAACGCCTTGTAATCAAACTTACACGTGAGTGCCATAAAAATAGACTTATCAACTTTAATACGCTGCACTTAAACACGTTACTGGACAAAATTTTACCCGTGATTAAATTTGAAAAATAAAAAAATCACATAATCACGAATACAATGAAACCCGTGTGCGAAGTTAATTTATGCAAAGTTGCATAAACATTGCACACAGGAACAATAAGGCTGCTTCATTCCAAACTTAACGTCACATAAAGTCGTGAGCGAAGAAAGACAGTTCAAATAAAACCAAATCTTTTTTTTTTAATTTAAAGCGAACACACAATGAGTAAACACAGCTGGCAGAATGCAAAATGAAACTCAAAGAAACATGGTCTCTCTAACACATCTGTATACATTTAATATAGACTGAGTAGCCCACAACGATAAAACTAGTGATGGATACAAAATATAGAAGATAAAACATTAGTCAGATCACGTGCGATAAACATTATCTATAAACAAAAAGTTTTTGTGATCGAAGCGAAGGCTGCGACAATCGACTGTAAAGCTTGTTATTTACTAAGTAGATAGCTACGAACGGGACAACGGATGTCTGACGAAGCCAGATAGCTCCACCGATACTACTTACGACATCAGATAAGCCTCAGCATCCTCGACAGGCCAGAAAAGGAAACACGACCGTTCGAAATGTATTATTGTTGTGACTTTTGGTATCATAAACTTTAGTCAGAAAAGTATTTAATTAACAAAATCAACTGCGATGCGCTCGGGATCGGATGTAGATATAGAAACGAGGAACATTAACGAGAAACATTTCGACATATTCATATAAATACATCCGAATACGATTACACTCCAAAAATAACGATATTTAAGAGTAGATCAGGAATAAACATGTTGGAACACCCGGTGTGGCTCACTTAAAACGTGGCTAATAGCTGTTTAGATGGCAACACGTAACAGCAGGAAGCCATGTCGAGAAGTAAAAGAGGCCGTGGTATTTGTACCGCAACTAATTATTTATTTATTCATAACATTGAGTTCTTCATCATTTCCGTTACACAAAACTGAATTTCATAGGTTTTAACGAATATCTATTGATGCTTTTAAAATATACAAAACTGTTATATTTTCAACGCTGTGAAATTTCAAATGAAAATTACGTAGACCTGAGCATTAACAGCGCTAATTTGAAGTGTTCAACTTCCTCCCTTTAAATTTCAGTAGTGCACTCATGGCGCGAGATTCGACTCGCACTACACTACTTTCTAATTACTTTTAAAATTTTTGAATGCATTATCGACAAAATAACTTGTTTCAAATCCTGAAACGAATAATAAAATAATAACAATCCTATTTTTAAAAACCATTTTTCACTAAAAATAAAATAATACTGGATCTTAAGGAAGAGATACAAAACAATGACATAATACAATAAAAAATAATATGCAGCGATACCGCCGGCCAGTATTGTTACCTGTGAAAGGTAGCAAATTGAAAAGCAAAAAGGGATCTTTGTATGCGCATTCACTAATCCGGGTGTCAGTATCACGCCGTTATAGCTTCGTGAATTGCTCCTAATGTCGCCATAATCGTTTAGTTTCAATATTCAATCGTGTAAAAAGTCAATTAGAAGAAGGTATACAGGGCTGGCGACCGCATACAATAGTCTAGCGGGTGCTGGACGCGTTCCATTCCAGGCATACAATACACAAATTATAAACAGTCCACTTGCTTCAGTACACGGCTCACACTTCCTGTGCCACCCATTGTCAGTTTTCAATACAATAACTTTCATTGAAATGATCCTAGGACATGCCTGTTGGCAACAGAATAGAAAGCCGTTCGGTAAATTTTATTTGTGGGTACGGTTGACATTGTTACGTACGTGGCCAATTTCAATTACGACAATTTCCGTTCTGTATCAATAGTACGGTACGGATGTTCAAGGAATGTTTGTGAAATGGTTTCGGGATGCTTTCGTACAAAGATCTCATCCTTTTATAACTTACTATAAATTTATGTTGTTGCATAAAAAATGACAGTAACGTTTAACGAAATAATAAGGTTAAAACACGTTTAACAAAAATTTAAAATTCAATTGCTGTCCGATACTTTGGGTAATGTAATTAAAAAAAGAAAATAACTTTAAATACAACGCACGAATAAAAAAAACAGTGGAGTAGCTTTTAAGAATTACATTGTATGAAGGACATGTAATTAGTATGTACGGAGCGACTCTACTTAGGAAGTCGTTATAGTCCGTAACTTATTTGACCAAGTCATTCGATTATTACACATACGTAATGACTATTACTGCTCATTCACAGCGATGATCGAGGCGACTATAAGCGTTCAATGACCTTTTGCGACCGTTATGTTAGATCGGGGAGACAGACAATGTTATAATCACAGAATTGGAGTAATTAGAAAGTTTAGAAAGGGCACGGGTGAAGTTAAACGATAGCCTATCGAAGAGGTCTACTCGCTCAATAATGTATGTCGGGTCATCTACCTTGTATTTATGTATCTAGCTTTTAAAGTTATTCTTGTAAATCATGTAAAATGAGTTTAAAAAATATGTTTTTAAATATTGAGATCGTTCATTGTTACAAAAAAAAAATAAGGTAAATATACATGTAAATCTACTGAAATATATGAAAAAAATTAAATAAACGTAAAACATCTCAAGAAATATGATTTTACGCGATAGAAATGGAAACCAGCTATTTGATGAACTTCAGCAACAAATGCGTTTCACTTCATTACCGTTAATAGTTATATATGAGACCTAGATGTAACGCTGGGCTGCAGAAATGGGTTTGTATTATTTCCACCATAACTATTCCAGATGACTGTTAGGGAAATTCTACTGCCTTAAAATATTCCTAAAGGTAAAATTAACTTGACACCTTTTGCATGTTAATATAAGCAAGCTGAAACTACAGTATAGTTAATACCAGTCAACAATATATTATGTTTTGTTATCAAGTCGCGTATTCTAATCGTGCCTCGTCTATGCGTGACATAGTAAACTCATGTGCAACGCCTTGTAATCAAACTTACACGTGAGTGCCATAAAAATAGTCTTATCAACTTTAATACGCTGCACTTAAACACGTTACTGGACAAAATTTTACCCGTGATTAAATTTGAAAAATAAAAAAATCACATAATCACGAATACAATGAAACCCGTGTGCGAAGTTAATTTATGCAAAGTTGCATAAACATTGCACACAGGAACAATAAGGGTGCTTCATTCCAAACTTAACGTCACATAAAGTCGTGAGCGAAGAAAGACAGTTCAAATAAAACCAAATCTTTTTTTTTTAATTAAAGCGAACACACAATGAGTAAACACAGCTGGCAGAATGCAAAATGAAACTCAAAGAAACATGGTCTCTCTAACACATCTGTATACATTTAATATAGACTGAGTTGCCCACAACGATAAAACTAGTGATGGATACAAAATATAGAAGATAAAACATTAGTCAGATCACGTGCGATAAACATTATCTATAAACAAAAAGTTTTTGTGATCGAAGCGAAGGCTGCGACAATCGACTGTAAAGCTTGTTATTTACTAAGTAGATAGCTACGAACGGGACAACGGATGTCTGACGAAGCCAGATAGCTCCACCGATACTACTTACGACATCAGATAAGCCTCAGCATCCTCGACAGGCCAGAAAAGGAAACACGACCGTTCGAAATGTATTATTGTTGTGACTTTTTGGTATCATAAACTTTAGTCAGAAAAGTATTTAATTAACAAAATCAACTGCGATGCGCTCGGGATCGGATGTAGATATAGAAACGAGGAACATTAACGAGAAACATTTCGACATATTCATATAAATACATCCGAATACGATTACACTCCAAAAATAACGATATTTAAGAGTAGATCAGGAATAAACATGTTGGAACACCCGGTGTGGCTCACTTAAAACGTGGCTAATAGCTGTTTAGATGGCAACACGTAACAGCAGGAAGCCATGTCGAGAAGTAAAAAGAGGCCGTGGTATTTGTACCGCAACTATCTCCAACATCTAACATCTTTACAATTACTTTCTTTCATACTAGCATTATTGACGGCACATAAATGCTATTTCATGATCTTTTTGAAGTCACACACTAAAAAATAGGTAACATTTGTCTGCCAATTTATTCATTTTATTCACATGTTGTCAGTCTGCCAAGATTCTTTGACTGAACAATAACATCTAAAGCTGCAATTTATATTGGCTAATAAAATTTTAATCTAAATTTCTGTACGCAGTTACCAAGTTTTTAAATGTAAAATATATTATTTAACGTAATTTTTGGAAACCTAAACGTTGTTTTATTAAGTACGGTTCATATAAACCGGTTCACGTGTGAACAACGTTAATATATCAAATCACTACACTGTTCTTCTGTTAGAAGAACAGTGTAGTACGAGTTGTGTTTGAGGTTTTTATTTTTTTTCATGTTCACTTTTTTATATTTTCTAGCAAATTCCCATACTGGGGAAGGCTGAGGTCTAGACAATGAAGTCTTTTCGAACAACTTTCACCGAAGCTTATTTGGGAGAACGTCGTTATCCTCCGTCTTAGTGTTCAAGCAAACGGTCCAATATATTTTACGTACATGCACATTTATGTAGTTAAGTATGTATAAAAATATCTTGACGCTATTTGAAATACTGGGGTGCAGAGAAGTCTAGATTAATCTGCCAGAAAAAAGTTTTGTTAAAAAAAAACAATACTACGACACAACATTTTTATGGTAAAATAAATTTATATTGATATATATTCATACTGGGAAATATTCATATAAACATACAAACATTCATGACTTTAACCCAAACACTCATAGAAATGTTTGCCCCTTGCGGGATTCAAACCCGCAACCCTTAGCTTCGAACCAGGGTCACAACGCTAAGCTATCGAGTCGTTTTCGTTAGGTCACAATTTGTGTCTTTAGGTAGCTATTCATAAGGACATAAAATTTTTAATCAAAAATTTAAATATTTGAAATTTTTTGATGAAATATTATTTGACAGTTAATAAAACAAGTAATAGAATTAATAAAAGTAAGTAAACAATTAATAAAACAAGTAGACAAGTTAATAAAATCACTTTAGAATCTCATATAGTTTTAGATAGGAGTACTTTATTTCAATTATACTTGAAAATTGTTACAAGAAATAATGGAATGTTTTTTTTATTTATTTAAAGAAATAAATTAAAAATGTCTCTCAATGAAAAATGTTCACTGATTACTGAACCGAGGAAAGATCAAATAAAAAGATTTTACGGGCTATTGTGTTATCTGATATTCTGCGACTTACGAAGCCGTATGAGCTTCAATGCAGCATAGTGACATTTCAAAACAACAAAATAAACCTTAAAATCCGACTTTACCAATCATTATTACCTTTGTTCCTCGAATTTTATAGATTTAAGTAAATCATGGTATTCATTTCGTAAATTCAATACTTTAATTGTTATTATCTAAAGAAATATCAAACGAAGTGTCAAATCATCAAGTGGAGACTCCACTTGATGATTTGACACTTCGTTCTTTCCCTTCACTGAATGTACCCGAACACGTCAATTTGTTTACGAATTACGCATAAATTCGTCCCCAAAGACAAGACATCTCGTGCGGCGATCGCTGTTGCGACATTTCAATAAAATTTACGATTGTGACTTAAATGGCGTGTCGGATGAACAAAAAATGCCTCGACATGTTCCGCTTTTATTTTAGACGTATCTTGAGTTCGTTAAAATATCTGGTCAGAGGTAATAAACCTGTCCATTCTTTGTGCAACTAAACAGCATTGAAATGCATAAATTATTAACGATATATAAATAATTAAATAATGATCATGCAGTTATAATTTACTTAAAAACAAAACAATGTTTTGCCACGGTATAAACTTTTGAGTATGTTAAAACATACACATCAATAATCATTTTATCTAAAATCTGTTGTTTTATTCTTAATTATAATGTTATGTATTATTGGAACAGGTTTTCCCATATCAATCCATAAAATCTCAGCAATCATGCATATGAATTACGGCTTTAAATTTTAGAATAATTTATTATTCCAAAATTTATATTAACAATATTAATATTAACATATTTAGTCATTTGGAAAAATCAATGGTGAAATTTTACATTTAATATGATTAATGTAATGTTCTTACATTTTACATCTTTTCTAGAGAACATTACGTATTGATATAGCCAAAAAATATATACTTTATATAAAATAGTAATTTTTTTCTATATAATATTTTATAGCCCCAAAAATTTAACACAACTAAGTAATTAATTTACATTATTTACCGGCATTTAATGTTTTAAATCTATTTTTTAAATAACTTCCAATTACTTTTTGAAAAACATTACAATTAAGATAAAGATTTTAAAAGTATTAATATCAAAATAAACCTTATTATAATAATAACTTTTATTTTGATATTAAATATAAATATGCATCTCATATTAAGATAAGTTACAGCAACAACGATAGAGTATTATTTGATTTATTTACACAGGCCAAGAACAATGTATCCCCAACGTGATTCAAAAATAGTGTGTTTAGAGTGGCGTGGCCAAATGCACGCTACATTGATGTGTGTTATTGGCCATGACAGGCAAGGCGTCCGTTAGAGACAGATCGCTCGGCACCCTATTGGTATTTTTGTAAACCGCATCTTCACGACAGCGTGTCTTCTTATCGTTAGTGTTTACTCAAATGACTTGAGATTTTAAAATTGGAAAAGTTTTTAATTGCTTCAGTATATGCGTATAAAATTATTGTATAGAAATCAAATATTTGAATTATATGATGTATTAAACATACGTAGAGATATATTTTCTGGAATGCCGAAAGTGGAATGCTGAAGTCATTATGATACCAGACTAAGGCCTGTAAGAGTCTGCCGGACTCAGGACTCCCCAAGCTTAGCAAATGTATTGGCGATAACAATACCGGACCCTTGCACCTTAGACGCTACCGCCCTTCGCCGATCTGATGAATATTGTTCTGGCATTTTTCAAAACAGTTATCCTATTTTCCAATCAATCCATAACCAATGATATTCTTATGCCGATATCACAAAGCTTATATTGGTTTATGTAAAACCACCTTATGTAAATCCACACATAAAGGAATATATTAATAAATTAAATATAGAATATCTACAATGCGAAAGTGAAGGAGAAAGGTAGCCGAGATAGGCCAAGACTATCTTTTGAAGACCATATGAGCAAATTACTCAAATTGTGAGTAGTAAGTCTGACGTTCGTGTAGGATAAAGAACATGATTAATCTGATAGAAGTGGAATCTTGGTACTTTGTGATCTGTTCTGACAACTAAGGTGTGAGAAAATAATTTTTACGTACACTTTTTTTTGAAGTTATAATATACATATATTTAAAATGATCCAAACCCAATAAAAAAGTCTCAAATCAAGAAACACTTTAAATTGAATTCTTCACAGTTTGAAAATGAACTGCAATGTTGTTTTAACGTGTACATAGGTATTATTCAATTTAAAAGAACATTACTTACTCGAACTTAAATTTTATTACACGCCGCGGGTTGTTCGTTATAAATACAGCACTTAAAACTCTCAACATTTTACATAAAAAATGTTATAAACGTACATATTTCATTATTTTTTTCCTCTAAAACAACGGGGTGCCTCATGTTTTTTGTAAGAAGAATACCAACTGTGAAGCGACCCACGCGGACCACATGATCGGTTCACACTTTAAGTGGTTGTACAGTAGTGACATATATACCAAGTTAAGATATTAATAGAACTTCTAACAAGGGGAGTACTAGCTGAAAATTATATTTATCATCTTAAATACAATACAATATTAAAATTTTCAATCAATATTAATCGATGGATATAAAATATATATGCATATTTTGGACGGTTGCAAATCACACAATTTGATGTTTAATTTTATTCGTGAACGGTATATAAAATTTATGACGTCTAATAAATTAAACTAAAATAAGACAAATACTTGTTCCATGTATCGACACCTCTAGGAATTTTGATCGCCGCAAGTAGATTCGGGCTTTAGATAAGTGACGGTCTCTCCATCAATTTCGTACAAAATATTTGGTAAGATCCAAAGATTCGTTTTTATGGGTTTTAAAAGATTAATGCGGAGATAAAGAGATTTGGGTCGGTTGAGGCCGATTGGAATTTTAGGGGCACAATAAATTTTGACACCTTATTTGCTGCAGTATAAAAATAAAACTGCTCGAAAGTAGGAATGATTTGTATTTTCTAATTACGAAATGTTCGGAGGAAACGTTTTAATTAACGGCGAAATGATCCCTCCTCCACTTTTGTTTAGTCCCCCACCCTAATCGAATTTTTTATTATGAGTTGCGTTTACGCAGTGCATCGTTTTAACTCCGCCCATGTTGGGGCATCCTACTTTGCTTTGTTTATACAGAACTACCGATGCGTGAAGTGTGTTAAGGAAGGAGTATGTATTTCTTTAATATTTGATGTACTAATGAAACATTTACTAAAAACATAAACCTTATTTGACGCATAATCTATTATTTAAGTAGCGACTACTTCTAAGTTCGACGAAGTAGCATAGGTTTTAATTACTAGTTCCTTTTGTAGTTCCTATAAGTTCCTTTTGTAATAATACAAACATAAAAACATCGCATTCACTTTAAAACAAGACGTTTAGAAAATTTACCGTATAATATCATATTAAATTGCAAAGATTTATGAAAAATCTAGTATATACTTGCAATTTAACAATTATCTGCAACTTTCCGGGATAGAAAGTATCCTATGTGTTAATCTTTTGCTCGATTTATTTTTCAACACCCAAACATACAAACCTTAACATTTTGTAAAGTAAAGTAAAAGTAAGTATTAATGTAAAGGCGAGTTTACATGGTTAAAAATGTACAGGAATAGTGTACAAGTAACACAAAATTAGTAGTATTGAGAAGTTTTGTCCTTCTTAGTACGCCGATCTGTCATAAATCTCTCTACATTAGCATTGAACGTCCGTAATGAAATGCCTCAGTCAAGGCTCAGATATTAACGTTATTTTGGTTAAAGTTCGCCAAATATTCTGACGAAAGCGATTACACGATCGAACGCTAAAGCCTCGGTACGAAATTTACGAGCATTAAAACTATCTCCATTTCATCGCAGTCTGCAGGCTTAGTGTACGCCTTTAGAGAGGGCAGCTGCTTCTAATCGAATACCAATCAAGTATGGAATGATGTTGAATAGTTTACTAGTGTATTAAATACGTAATCAAACCGACCGCTTGCGCATGTAAATTTATTAAAGCCGACAAAGCTACTTCATAATTCCTAATGATTTCGGTCGTTAAGTTGAAAACTATAATTTAGTAATAGTTCCCAAGTTTAATATAAAATATTAATGCTGAGTGAAGTGTAAGTGTAAGTAAAGTGAAGTGTATGTCTCCTTGCGTTGAAAATACATGACGAAAGTTTTAGAAACTAAAAGCAAATTAAAATTAAACTTTAGTTTATAATTTTTTCAAATAATAATAAAAAATAAAAAAATATCTTCACGCAATTCCCAATACAGGGGTAGACAGAGATCTAGTCTAGACACTTAAGGCCCTTTGACCCACCTTCCACCGAAGATATATTCGGGACAACGTGAAAGGTGGTGAGCCCATCACCGTCTTTATGTCCAATCCAACGCTAAAGTTTTTGAAAACCAATTGGTACGAGCCTGCTACTTGGGTATCGAACTCGGTTTTCTTGGGTATCGAACTCGGCTATAGTGACTTTCAAATAATAATGTTCCTAATTTAGAGAAATTTATTCGGTTTCTTTATAAACTGTTAGCACAAGTATCTCAATCTCATATGTTTTAAGCGCTTCATATTATATACCTAGCTAATAAATATACGTCCATGTATGAAGAAAACGATGAATTTGATAGAAGCGAAAGAGGTATGTGAGGATCGTGACACATGGCGGTCACTCTGGCTACCTCGGGATTTGGCGTCAAGACAAGTAAGGTAAACGTTATGAATTACATAAACCATACTAATGAAAAATTAAATAAATATTATTTCAAGAACTTAAGAAATCCTTCAAATGGCACTGGTTGGTTCAACGTGGCCAATATTTCCATACGGATTTCCAAAATTATTCAAAATCGGTTTTGACTGTTGCCTTTTGGTGACTTTTAGACGTTGCTATTCCACAAATTTACTTTTTCTTTTTAGACATCATTATTTACTGACATATTTGTAGTGCCTACAAATATGTCAGTAAATAATGATTACTAAACGGAAATGGACTTACATTAAAAAACTATAGAGGTTATGCCAACAAAATATGAGAGCAGTTAGTTGACTGTCGTACTTTGGCACGGATTTTCGTCACAGCGAAAAAGGCTTTGAAACCATTACTATTATTGGCTTGAAGAAAATAAACTGAGTTAATTATAAGGCTAAGTAGTCAACAAGTTATAACTATCGTTAGATTGAAGTAATGCTTTTATTTTACATGAAATTAAGAATATTACATGTTACTGTAATGCAGATTTACTTATGAAACTCAAATTTATATCTCGAAATTATATATTATCAGATTGCAATCACTTTTTACCTATTTTATTTCTAGTAATAAATACGGCATGGCCAGTATACTGAAATAAGTCATACATCATTTGTTAGATTGATCGCGGCCGGAGATAAAGTTGAGGACGCCATTAATTTACTTACGAAAAACTAACGTAGGTGTCAGTGGCGGAGGAAGAAAACGGTTAACGTCAAATATCGGACGGCAACACAATGGTGGCTTGAGGATTAAAAGCGAACCGTTGTAGCAGTAGCAGGCGCATCATTTATCAGGACCAGAGCGTATCTTCAGCGGGCTTTAACGTCATTGAATTCGACCCGAAAGGGATATTTAATTGTTTCACTCGGACCAACGACAAATGATTTGTGAGTATTGTTGTGTATAGAAACGCATTTTATTCAAGTGTTCAAAAAGGGTCTAATATTTTCATGACGTTTACATGTCTGTTTTTAATCTGGGTCTGATTGAATGTAATTAAAATACGATGTATACATATATTGTTTAAATCTTCGTTATGATTTGATATGACGTTTAATGTCATCGAGGTAATTGTAATATCAGCAAAAAATATTACAAATAGGTTAATTGATATATAATATCGCTAAAGAGCGATTTTTAGAATTATTTTCTGTTTTTTTTTTTTGGTTTGATAAAATGGATGCCATTTTTGAAAAAGTGGAGCAAGATCGCCATATCAGTAGTTATGACGTAGAAAAGACGAAGAATTGGGAATTGACCCCAAAACAGTTTTGGCGCATTTGAAAAAAACTGGGTACACAAAAAGCTCGATATTTGTGTACCTCACGAGCTCACTGAAAGATACCTAATGAACCGTATACTGATTTCTGATTTTTTCTGATGAACTGTTACCACGAGGCTCGATTCTGAACTCTACTGCGAATAACTGATGAGATTAAAGCAAGAAGTTGAGAGAAAGCGGCGAGAAAGTGGTTGAGAGAAATCAACAGAAGGGGTGTGGTTTTTCATCATGATACCGCTAGACCTTTTTCTCTTCTCACATTTTTAGCCACTCAGCAAAAATTAAGAAAGCTTGGCTAGGAGGTATTAATGCATCCGCCATATAATCCTGATCTTGCACCTTCAGATTTCCACCTGTTTCGGTCTCTTCAGTATTCTTTACGCAGTGTCAGATTAACATCATGAGAGGACTGCCAAAACCTACCAGACATTGTGTCATAAGGCAGTACAGAATTATATCAAAAAATAGGAATAAAATAGAAATAATTATTCAAACAAATTATAGACGATTGAAAATGCTACGCACCAATTTATAACTCTACGATAAAGTCAATTTTTACATCAACTTATTACCGATAAACAAATAAATTCCGTCACCTTCTCTTATCTAGGATCTTTAAGAGAAATCCGAAACCGTAAACATGCACGCTGAGCATACTATGTTAACTATTCATTTGGTGTCTCTAGAGAATATATTGAACAAAAGACGGGCTCAGCATCCGAATACACTATTTCTCACTACATCGGCGCGATGTAATCAGAGAAGACGACGTGTCGCGCTTATTTATGTATGAACGGGGCGCGGGCGAGGGTGGGCCAAACGCGCGAGATACAAACAGAATAATATTGATGACACTGCGCTGCGAAGGGTCATGAATCATTAATCGCCTGCTCTCGTCTACGGCTCTATTACGACTGCCTTGTCGGATAAGCCACCTTCACGAGGTGAGTCTGTAAGAGCGCGACCCAAGTCTCGTCGCTTACGTTTGCCTTTTTCATAAATTATAATATTATATAGAGAACTATGAATATTATATAGAGAATATTATTAACGTATTAATTAGGCAACTATCTACCGCGTTATGCATGCATTGGCATCAAGATAATTAGAGCATTACGTGACACTGAAATGCGGTTATTAAATTTCACACATCCAGTATTGCCCTAACTTCAGTGCTCTTCAAACAGAAACAATATTACGTGTAAATACTTTAACTAAAAAGTCACGATAGCCGAGTGGTTGGGTGGTCGGAATTTCGAGTCGAAAGAGCCGAGTTCGATCCCCAGGTGGCAGGCTCATACCAATAGGTTTTTCAAAACTTATGTACGAATTACATCGTTGGCTTGCACATAAAGAGGGCGACGGGCTCACCACCTGTCACGTTGTCCCGAAAATATCTTCGGTGGAAGGTGGGTCGAAGGGACTTAATTGTCTAGACTAGACCTCTGTCTACCCCTGTATTGGGAATTGCGTGAAGATATTTATATTTATTTTATTTATTTTATAATAGTTTAACTAGGTAGCATACAAGATATTACGGTGGTTTTCATAAGTTCGTACTCAAATACGAGAATTTACAATTTAGAGTTAAGAAAAAGTGGTTTTCGATATTGACGATTCTATTTGTAAATTACGTATTGCAACTTGTACACGGAAAAACATTTTCAGTCATTAAAATACTAGTCCGAATCGAACCATTGTTTCAACGACGCGACTTTGCTTTACAATACAATTTTTTTTATTTCAATTTAAAATGTGTTAAGAATACTGTATTTTGCAAACAAATATTTCTTTTCTTTAAAAAACGGAATGTTCTTTTATTGCAAAAGAAACAATGTAGGTAGTAACAGTAAATAATATTTTTAAAAGTCAACAACAAAAAAAGCTAAACAAAACCAAAGGCAATTTAAGTTAATTCAGTAAGCAACAGACATGGCCACTTCCAAATGAACTCAATCGTAACAAAAACGAAAACATACCGTGCACAAAAACGCAGGTCATTTCGGCTTGGACGGTTTGGTTTATTTTTTCTAAGCGCTACGTGGCCCGAGGACGTGCATCCGAAATCTTGTTGTGTTATTTTTTTTCTCGACTTTGTTTGTATCAGAATTTCTACTTCACCTCTTGTGTAAGAAGAAACAGCTATATTATATGAAGCAACAAAGATTGTAGCCCGGCAAATTCGAAAAGGATCGCGAGACAAGGCCGAAACGCTCCTAAATTCCAGCTTGCGACTTTATTTCGCAATGGACCGACTTGTTATGGTTTATTTAATACGAATTTCAAGGTGAACCAGCTGTTAGTTTTGTCCGAATTCTATTGATCTAATCTTGAAATTGGTCGATTATTAGAAACTAAATTTTCGACAACTGAAACATTTTATTGTTAATGTCAATTATGTTAAAATAAATAAATAAATGTCTTCGTGCAATTCGCAACACAGGGGTAGACAGAGGTCTAGTCTAGACAATTAAGTTCTTTCGATCCTCCTTCCACCAAAGATATTTTCGGGACAACGTGACAGGTGGTAAGCCCGTCGCCGTCTTTATGTCCAAGCCAATGACATAATTGGTACATACGTTTTTTGAAAAACCGATTGGTACGAGCCTGCCACGTGGGGATAGAACTCGGGTCTCTTGGCTCGAAATTCCTACCACCCAACCACTTGGCTATCGTGGCTTGTAATTATGTAATTAAAAAAAATTAAGATGAGTAATTTTAATATTAAATATGCGTTTTAACATATACACGGAAAAGCCTCTGAAGTGAAATAAGAAAGAAGTGAAGAAAAAAAATTTAGAAGATATCTAAAGTATATTATATTGTCTAAAGTAAATAAGAAGAAGTAGTTCTCATTTTATGACTTTAACGTACTTATGGCTCATAAGCATATCTTGCCACTTACAGAACGCACTTTTTAAAATTCATCACATGTCTCCGAAGTCCGCCACGCCATCGAGGGAGGCACGCTTTCTAACAAAAAAAAGCAACAAAAACTTCAAGAAGAAATAGAAAACATGAGTCGATGTTTAAAAAGGACCATGTTGCAATGAGATACAATGGAAGAAATAGTTTCTGGCGACAGCGTAAGGCGGCGTTACAATGTCCCCGTCTACATTTTTTTAATCTTTTGAACGAAACCCTAAATGAGTTTTTTCAGTGTTTCATTTGACAAAAAAAAATTTTCTTTAGAAAACGAATAATAGTCCTTTGCTTTCATTTTAATTTGTTTTAAGGTCAAAACTCGCCATCTTGTGACTTCATAATATTTAGAAATTATTTATTCAAAGAAACACCGAGTAAATACCGAATAATAACATAAATGTATAATAATATATGTCAAAATTAAGGTTTTAAATCGATTACCTATGTCAACATAAAGGCAATGAGTAAAAATAGACCCTTATAGCTATAAGGGCAAGTCGAGTGCGGTATGAGCTAAACAGTTTGCCTTTTATTAATGATTGATGTGAGCATTAGTTCCTTTTTAAATAATTGTAAACTTACTAATGGTACCCTAATAATGCGAACAAAGAATCAAAGCCTATCTATCCTTCCGCCTTAAGAAACGTCACGCACATCCTTCCCTAAGCGAGCAAAATAAAAAAGCGAGCATGGAACAGCACATTGTTCGAAGCCTTGGTCGCAGGTAGAATTTAACTAAAAAGAGCCCACTAAATGCGAAGGATTGCACAAAAAATAAGAGGACGCGTGATTATAGCGAATGCCTCGGATTATCAGCAGATGTCAATTTTTACAATCTGTAGATGCATGATATGGGTACTACGAAATTGAAAAGCGTCAAATAATAAAATAATGTAGTTGAATATTTATACAACCTTTTTCGAAGTTAGGATGAATTAGTTCCATTTAATAAGCAGTTTTTTTTTTTAATTTCTTTAAATAATATTCCCCGTCATCACCATATTTTGAATTTTTTGGATTAAAATTCAATTTGATTTTCAATTCAATTTAATTTTTCAAATATATTTAATTTGTCTTATAAATCAACGCCGCATTAACAACCAGTGCCACAGGTTTTACGGCTTGTTTGGATTATAGTAATTAATAAAACTAACTCCAAGACCAATCTTGACAATCTGTACTTTATGAGATAGCGTGGCCCCTTTCTGCGAAGGTAATATAAAATAAATTAAATATTCGGAAGGAAAAATACCTACGGTCAAAATTCAAGTGTCCCTTGTGTCCACAGGTGCTACTAATTACCCATAATATCGTAAACGTACAAATAAATGAAATGCGATCAAATCCGTAAATAAATGTCATATATGTTTCATTTTAAACACATGTCATAAGTTTAATGAAGCTCTCGTGCCTATTACAGAGATATTTTCCGCCAACGAAATCGATTCATTGCCTTTTATATAAGATAATTTTATTATAATATGTAAAAATACAAATTAAAAACTAAGTGAATCTATTAAACTTTAATTGTTTTAAAATTAAATATAACCAAAGAAGTAATTTTACCTGTTGCAGAGTCTAGGGTGCAAGGAGACTTGAACTGCCATTGCCAAATCCGCTCGCCAAGGGTGATGAATATGGTAAACCATTTTGTTAGGGACAGGCCGACATGACGAAGATAGACAATTGCGAATAAGGTGAGATTTTTTTGGCTTTACGGTTTTGGTTATAAGGCACGACAGCCGAGTGGTTGGGTGGTCGAAATTTTGAGTCAAGAGAACCGAGTTCGATCCCCAGGTGTCAGGCTCGCGACGGGCTCACCACCTGTCACGTTGTCGCGAAAATATCTTCGGTGGAAGGTGGGTCCAAGTGACTTAATAGTCTAGACTAGCCCTCAATCTACCCTGTATTGAGAATTGCGTGAAGATATTTATTTATTTTATTTGTTACAATCTCTTATACACTTAACGTGCGTACTAATTATGGCAAATATCCCTATTTAATGAGTAGCAGTACTATTATAAACTCTTATTGGTTGTCAAGATAAGATAAAATAAGATAGATAAAACATGCTATTTTATCATGGAGAAGAATTCTTTGCTATCCATTAAGAACTATTTCGCCGCTAGATGGCGATGCAGCACAAGAACTAATTTTGTAGCAACTCGCAATAGATGGCGTTGTTGCATATCCGCTCCTATACTGTTCAAGAGGTATTTCAATACCAATATCGACAGACTTTAATATAATAAATTGTTGCACGAATTATTAATACAAAATTAACAGGCAAATTGAGGTTAATCTTATTTTTTGCAATAAATGGAATATTTTTTAAGAGTTATAATAGCCTTCGCAGAGGTCTTCTACAAATTAAAGGAAAGCTATTATGATATAACTCTTATGTATGCTCTGGTTTTCAAGGTGCCGCCTTCAATGAGGTCCCAGATTCAATTGACCAGACGGGTTAATCTAGAAAGTTACTTTTTCTATATTCGGGTTTGATTCTGGTACTACTGATTCCATAACACAAGTGCTTTAACTACTTACTTTGAAATCAGATCAATGTATTTGATGTTTATCTATCTATTTGTTCATCAGTTTCTATTTAGGCTTTTAAGGTTAACTAATAACTAACATTTATTTAATTAGATGAATATACGGAGAGCATTCCATGACGTGAAATTTTCTACAGGCTCCAATTGTACAATGACAACTAATTCAAGTTCTCTGGTGTGAAGTATTATAGAATGTATTATTGTTGATGAAATAAGGTGGCAAACGAGCAGACTGGCCTTTGAGGAGGGGAAAGGAGAATAAGAAGGCATAGCGAGTAAATCGCTGGCCTTACATTGCGTTGAAAACGTTAGTTTACATCTGTATTTTGCAAGGCAAAGGTGAAATTCGGTTGAGCCGGCCCATTTATACTTTTCCTGACAACTATATTAAAAATATCTTCACGCATTTCTCAATACTGGGGTAGACAGGGGTCTAGTCTAGACATTTAAGTCCCTTCGACCCACCTTCCACCGAAGATATTTTCGGGACAACGTGACAGGTGGTGAACCCGTCGCCGTCTTTATGTCCAAGCTAACGATATTCGTACGTAAGTTTTTAGGAAAACCCATTGGTACGGCCACTTGAGGATCGAACTCTGGTCTCTTGACTCGAAATTCCGACCACCCAACCATTCGGCTATCGTGACTTCTAATAAACGGCTATCGCAACTATATTAATGTTAATTAACTATATGAACTACTGCATATACTATATATAGAGAAATTCCATGTTGTCCACAATTTGACATACTTTTTATATTATTTTTTTTAAATGCATACGTACATAGAGACAACATTACGTTCAGTGCTCTGATCCCAAAGTAAAGCAGCTTATCACCTGTAATGTGGAATCAGAAACAACGATGGTACCACAAACACCCAGACCCGAGAAAATATAGAAAAAGGGTTTTCTACATTGACCCGACTGGGAGTCGAACCCGGGACCTCATAGCTGGCGACCGCTTGAAAACCGGCGTGTAAGCCACTTGTTCATGGAGGTCTATAATCATAATAACACATAATTTCTGGTGACAGTATTAATTGTATATATTTTAACACACAATTCACACAATTAGCAATAAGAAGACATACAATTTGACTCTCGATGATTATGCTTCTCAATGGGAAAAATAATTGGGCACTATTGGGAAGCCCCAATTTAATAGGCATGCAAATATTCAAACTGCGTCGCGCTGGTATTATCCTATGTATGACGCCACCTGTCTAACCATGTCTGTAATATGTAATGACTAAGGGATCTTGAATACAATAATAACTGTTGACAGATGGTGGCAGCGTCTAAGATGCCTGGTGAATGATGTCGTGATCGGCTATCCGTTTACTAAAAATGGCGATTTTTCATACACTCCTCACGGGAAAGACCTGGGTACTGTAGTAGACATTATGTACCTTTATATATACTCGTATGTAAACAAGCAAACGTTAACTAAAATATCTCGTCGATGACACTATATTTATGTACACGATAACATTTTTTTCAAAAAGTCACGATAGCCGAGTGGTTGGGTGGTCGGAATTTCGAGTCAATAGACCCGAGTTCGATCCCCAGTTGGTAGGCTCGTACCAATGGGTTTTTCAAAAATTTATGTACGAATATCGTTGGCTTGGACATAAAGACGGCGACGGGCTCACCACCTGTCACGTTGTCCCGAAAATATCTTCGGTGGAAGGTGGGTCGAAGGGACTTGATTGTCTAGACTCGACCTCTGTCTACCCCTGTGTTGGGAATTGCGTGAAGATATTTTATTTTTTATTTTATAACATTTTTTTAATTATAATAGATGACTCTGTAATATTTGCTTTCTAAAAATGCCCAAAAATCAAAATCTTGTCAATATTATTACTGTTATTTTTCTTTTCTTATGGCCATTTTTGTATTAGTTCTTAATTTAGGTAAAATTCTAAGGCATGAACAGTAGCATGAATTGGAAGCATTTAATATTTCTTCATTTCCAAATGATGTAACCGTCTGTCCGCCCATTCTTCTATCCCTCCGCTATCACCAATTTCATCCATTAGGACTTGGGCCTCTTTTCAGATTGCAACCTTGTACATGGACATCATTATCAACTAAGCTGCAAGCTCATTTCCATAAATAAAACTGAACAGGTCCGGTTATTTAGGTAAAAATATAACATAATATATTTTAATCGATCCAAAAAAATTACAACCAATAAAATTTTATTGCAAACTTGCATTATCGCTGCGCAGAGTTGGAACAAATAAGTTTATTCCGATTTAAAGGGGATAGTCGATACAAATTACGTTTATGGACGCATAGTCCCGATAGCGATAACAGCGGGCAACCTGTTCGGAATGGTTCAAATAAATAACATAACCGGTTTAGATAAATTCCGTCTGTAAATATTGTACCATAAATATAACACACATATATATATATATATATATATATATATATATATATATATATATATATATATATATATATATATATATATATATATATATATATATATATATATATATATATATATATATATATATATATATATATATATATATATATATATATATATATGTTGTGCAAACTTATCGTTTTACGCAATCATGATAAGCATTTCTAGATAATTCGATGTCAACGATAGTATTTAGTCGATGTTGTTTTAGTGTAAGAAGAAGGTACAATGATACCTTTATTTGTATGGTATAAGTTTGTGATGAAATGGAATGAACACTTATGACATAGGACAGACATAGTTATAAGTGATCAGCTTCACTAATGCGTCTCCGTCGGCACAGGCAATACCCCCGTAAAATTTTCTAAGTAGGTATAATTTAGCCACCTTACAAAAAAGTTTTAATTTAACATCACATTCTTCGTCCGTGGTCCGCAGTAAGCCATAAGCCAATAAACTTTTTTTGTGCAAGTTGGTACACTTAAATGTAATATTTGTACATAATATCAGCTTTTGAAGATGAAGAATGATGAAGAGAAATACCATTAACCAGTTACTTCGGATATATGGAAGGGATTAAAAGAAAACCCATAATGAACATTATAATTAATGAATAATAAATAAATGAAAGATACGAATATATTTTTTTAAATATAATTAAATATTTTAACTCATACGAAAATATATTTTATACATGCATATACATGAACATTTATATTAAGAGGACAAAACTTTGGTACATAAATCTTAAACTACTGTAACACAGCGGTTGTGGTTCGTTAGCAACATTGGGCAATAAATGGTCAAGCTAATGGAATAAATTCAAGACGTTAGTTACCTCAATGAGAATATTTTGGTAAACTTCAATGAATCCAATGAATGAAATAAGGTTAATAATTCAACATTAAGCTGAAATATGTTTTATTATTTAGTTATTATAAACTGTGAGTAGTAATAGCATACTTTTTAATCTTCACGCAATTTTCCATCCTATGATCGGTAGAGGGATAGACAATGACTTGCTTTCGATCCTCTTATCACCGGAGCTTATTTGTGACTACGTGACAGGCGGTGAACGTATCGCTGTCTTAGTTTCAAACTTGACAGATATTTATTTTCATAGGTAGTATTTATATATAATATACATATAATAATAATTCATTAGTTATTCTCAACTCTTGGATTATACGAAAGATGTCTTGCTGCTAGCGGGATCGAAGCCGCAACCCCTAAGGGTTCGAAGGCACTATAAAGTCGGCCATCGTATCGTCAAAAAATCGGGCATCGGGTAGTAGAAACGGAATGTAAATTACAGTATCTCATGTCACTGAACTTCACTTACAGGTGAACTAATAGAATTAGTATTGTTTTATCTTTTTTTTTTTAAATAAATAACATATATAGATAGGGACAACATCACATAGATGGGTTCAATCCCAATGTAAGACGCTAAAGCACTTGAGGTATGGGAATCGGAAACAACGAAAGTACCACAAACACCCGTCCGTTTTCGATCCATCAACAATAAAAAAACATGTCATAATTACATTAGGAATTTTGTCGCCGACAATCATATCGGTCGCAAAGAATACCACGTATCACTTTTTTAAGAAACAATTATTTCTCGTCATGTTCTTATGTCCGTGAAACGTGATTATATTTTCTATGACATAAAAAGTGAGCTTTTTTCATCACAGCGAAATTGAAGAAACAATTTCCTTGGGTTATTTCTATGAGAATTTATATTTTCGGTAATTTTACAGAAAAATACATACATATTTTTTTTTAAATTGAACCGCCTTCAAAGAGAACACACATGGCGCTGTGTTGATAAATTTGAATTATGTGACATTAGAATTATATTCAGTTAAGATTTGCTATTACATCGACACCGCCTTCAACCACATCAGAAAGCTTATGTTTATTAGACTATTTCATTTAAATTAATAAGTAACAAGTTTAGCTAGTAAATTTATTCATTTCTTATGTATTTTAGCGGTTAAATAGAAAAATGGAATGAATGGAGTACATTGAATGAAATTGAAAACGTTTGAGGACATAAACTTAGGTAGGCCTCTACAAAGCAGTATGTGAAGCTGGTCTTCTTAATGGTGATGATGATAGCAATGAGTTTCTAATTGCTAGGTAGAAACTATCAAACGCCCAACTCGTGTGTTATCATCCAATACCTTTGTACCACGCAGTTTCAGTCAACAAGCCCTGCCTAAGTCTTAATGGTTAAGGAGTGCAGTGGTATCTATCATCAGCTAAGCATCTTTATATGATCTCTTATAGACACAAACTGCTTAATTTCAAATTTAAAATAAATAGAACCTACTACTGTAGAACCTCAGATTCTTCTCATTTTTGAAGAATGTTAAAAAGAGGAGTTATATATCTCTGTAGATTATGTTAAGTCATCTTTTAATATTACGGAATACTTCATTAAGTTCATGACGAATTTAATGTTCAAGCTGAACATAAAGCCGCGTCGACGGCCTAACGGGTAGCTTCAGTGATTGATTGAGGGACAAATGAACGGGATGAATATATTGTTGTATATGTGTAGAAATTATAGTTTCTACACATATACAACAATATATTCATAACGGTAAAAATTATTATAGAACGATACAATTTCTTTAAATAGTTTAGCATTTTCAGAATAATAAAATATACATCAAAATTGAAAACAAAATAAAGTTGAAAGATGCCTTAAAAATTATATGAACTAAAATTAAATGTGGTATGAGCATAAATATAAATGTGAATTAAGGGAAAAAATGTAAAGTTTAGTTTGTCTCACCTTCTGCAAACATGTTGCTCTACATTGTGCTACGCGTAGAGGAGATGAAACTTCCTCTTCGCCAAACACTCCAATCCAAGATATTAAAACAGGCAACAAGGTAAAACTATATAATAACATTTTGGCACACATATTCTTTGGTATTCCAGATATAGAGTCAAATTCTGATCAAAGTTCCTTGCTTATCATAACCGGCACTTACATGCAGATCGCAGAATACTTATCATAGTAAGGTCTATTATTTTTAAACTCTGCTTACAGAGTAGCTTTTTTCACAAAATACATAATACCATTTGATATTTTTTATTACATTACAATTTTAAAATACAACGGTTTCTGGACTATGTTGTATCAATAAAGGTGACATATTTATTTATGGTAGCACAAATAGTGAGTACTACGATATCGCACTAGAATAACGTTTTCACAACTTCAATCGCTCGTCTCTAGGTTTAGAGAGACCCGGCGCTGACTCTAGCGCGGTCGAATGCGGACTAACCACCCCGCTTGACGAAGCTCGATTCCTCTCCCCTCTGATGGTTAATTTTATGTCTTTCTCGCTCGCACTCGAGGGTTACCCTCCTCTCCTTCGCACGCAGTACGAAAAGTACGTGCATGGCTACTACTACATATACCGCTTTCTCTGTCATCTCTACTAGTGCATATATTTTATTCTATCTCGTTTCATCTCGGGTGGTTTTACGTTGTTTTTCCTTGATGCAGTTTAACGGATGGGAATGTAGTGGTTATTGTTAGACAAAGACAGTAGTAGTAGAAATTTTAGGGTTGTTAAAAAAGGGGTGACAAAGA
Source organism: Sericinus montela (assembly GCA_029286605.1). Classification (NCBI taxonomy): domain Eukaryota; kingdom Metazoa; phylum Arthropoda; class Insecta; order Lepidoptera; family Papilionidae; genus Sericinus; species Sericinus montela. Next base: position 3,927,022 of record JAGSMR010000040.1, read on the forward strand.
ATCGAGCTAATTCAGGGCTTGCGTTCTTATGGGAGCTTGGGTGGTAAAAAGTATCCCGCCTCTCTCGTTTGTTTCAGTTTATGGTTTATGCATTTTGATTACATATTAATAACATTATTAGCTTACAAATCTAAAGTTTAATCATCAATAACCAGTTTTTTTATTTTATTTTTATTTTAAAGGCTATATATTTTATTATGTATTTATAAACCAAAACAGCAATGAATACCCATATATAAAAATAATCATAGCTTGAGTTTTAATTGTATTGTAGCTGAGGAACATTATTTTGCAAGAAGTAAAAGCTCGTTCACAAAACTCTCGTAGCAAAAAGATTAAATAAGAATACAGTGTACGTGACAGCGCACAAGCCTTTCTACGTAAAGGCATTTTTCGTTTTCTTTCTTCAGCAACTCTAGGCTTGTTCTATTCATCCCGCTGTCTTTAATCTCCAGTCTCTTTCCAGACTTTGTCTAGACGATTCCGTAGCCGTGAGTCGAATGCACACAATTTCGATTCGGCCACAGACATCTTTTTCCAACGGTTTAGGATAAAGGGTGTGGATTTGAATTTCATTGATTAATTTGAATTCCTTTGATAAATTTTTTTTCATGTCCAAGCCAACGATGAAATTCGTACATAAGTTTTTGAAAAACTCATTGGTACTGCCACCTGGGGATCGAACTCGGGTCTCTCGACTCGAAATTCCGACCACCCAACAACTCGGCTATCGTGACTGCTTCTAATATAAAACTGTGTATAAATATCTATACGCCATTCCTAATACTGGGGTAGACAGAGACCAAGTCTAGACAATTAAGTCCCTTCGACCCACATTCCACCGAAGACATTTTTTTTCCGGACAACGTGATAGGTGGTGAGCCCGTCAACGTCTATCTCCAATTGAAAGATATAACGATATCTATCTGGTTTATCTCCAATTGAACGATACATAAGTTTTTGAAAAGAACTCATTATTACAAGTACTCGGGTCTCCTGACTTGAAATCCGATCACCCAACCATTCGACTATCGTGACTTAATATTAGAAATAATTTCGATATATAGTAATATTTTAATTTCAATTGAATAAATCCTTAAATTCAACAAAAGAATGGATTTTTTTTATATTATGTAAAAATAGAATCTGTGAGTATTGTGTACAAATATTTCTATCCAATAGCTCCAATCGCAGAACTCATTAGAACATGTCTTGTTCTTCTAAACGAAAACCTCGTTATCTGGAGTTCTACAACTCTCTTTTACTCATCAAAAAGATTAGAAAGAAAATAATGAAGGACTCCGTCGCCTTGTTTTTTTTTAAATGACGACAGCTTTTAAAAGTCACGATAGCCGAGTTCACGATGCCGGGTGCTCGGAATTTCGTGTCAAGAGACCCGAGTTTAATCCAAGTAGCAGGCTCGTACCAATGGGTTTTTCAAAAACTTATCTACGAATTACATCGTTGGCTTGGACATAAAGACGGCGACGGGCTCACCACCTATCGTTGTCCCGAAAATATCTTCGGTGGAAGGTGGGTCAAAGGGACTTAATTGTCAAGACTAGACCTATGTCTACCCCTGTATTGGGAATTGCGTGAAGATAAAGCTTTTAAAGCCTCTATCGATTCCTCACAGGTATCCTATGTGCATTAGAAGTTACACAAATGTTTACTAATATAACACTGTTTGTAATACTATTTTTAATGAATAATATTATTTTATGTTAAATAACAGATTTTAAAAATTTTATATTTTATCTAATAGAAATATCTACGCTAAGTCTGTCGTGATTGGGAAGGAACTTACATTAATTATTTATAAAGCCGATTAATTATTCTCAGAAAGCAAAAAAAGACTAGACCTATGTCTACCCCTGTATTGGGAATTGCGTGAAGATATAGCTGTTAAAGCATCTATCGATTCCTCACAGGTACCCTGTGTGCATTAGAAGTTACACAAATGTTTACTAATATAACACTGTTTGTAATATTATTTTTAATGAATAATATTATTTTACGTTAAATAACAGCTTTTAAAAATTTAATATTTAATCTAATAGAAATATCTACGCTAAGTCTGTCGTGATTGAGAAGGTACTTACATTAATTATTTATAAAGCCGATTAATTATTCTCTGAAAGAAAAGTCACTTTAAGTAATTAGTATAATGCAATAATCACTTCATTTTATAATAGACATGATGATAATGTAAGTTTTTGCGTGTTTAAAAATGTACAAAGCCTAATAATGTACAGATGTTTTATTTCGTATATAACGGTAATTTCTAAGTTGGTTATTTGCCTACTTACAACTTCTTACAATATTCTGACAGCCTTTTAAAAAAGTTTTAATAATATTGCATTTATTGTCATCTTAACCCTTTATCGATTGATAAAATTCTATTACAATAATTGAAAGAGTCTATTACAGCCTTATATATATATATATATATATATATATATATATATATATATATATATATATATATATATATATATATATATATATATATATATATATATATATATATATATATATATATATATATATAGTTGTCTTTAATGAAACCCGCGAAAAGAAAGGGCACTGCAAATTTAAAGGCCGATATCACACGGAAATCATGCATTTTAATTTTAGATTTAGTGTAACGAAATTCGAAAACAAATACTATTAAGATTAAGATATTTCTCGCAAATAATGTGATCTAGTAATTTATTGCGCTGTAACAATCCCTTCTATCTCTAGCAAAAGAAAACGATCTCAGATTTTCATCTATAAATTTTCACATGAAAAGGAATACAATAAAGGGGAATAGAGGAATAAACCCTTATTTGTTGGCGTTGTTCCTTTTTCACGAGGCACGGTCTCGACTTTATATTGTTGACAAACGCGAGCCGTCTGTCGGCAGTTTATGGCGAGCCGATGACATGCCACGCAAACGTAGACAATGCTGAAGGGTTCACTGCGGTCTCGTAAAATGAGTTCAGTTTTGGAGGGTCAAGGTATATGAGGGACGAACAAATTGACGAGCGAACAGCAGACAGTAATATAGAATATTTTCTGCTTGCTTTATATTATGAAAAATTTGAATCTAAAAATAATTTAATTAACAAGACCAATGTTATAAAATAATCAATGAGAGAAAATAAGTCCTATTAATAAATAAAGTAAGCAAGTCCTATGAATGGTACAGGTGTTAGCAATAAATAACGATATACTTGTCCGATGTACAGCGTAACCAGAAGCCCACGCCTCTATCTCCCCATCTTAGTGCTAGATTTAATTTACAATATTATTGAATTAATTTCAATTTAATAAAACAACAAGATTGTACAAGTATTATGAAGCAGACATATTTATATTTTTTCATCCACTTTTATGAAATAAAGTCAATATAAAGTCAATCAATAATGCTTTAATTACAGAAAGAGTTCTTGTATTGGCGCTAATGTTTTTCGAAATAAAACTAATACATAATCATAGCATAAAGCGGTAAAGTTTTGCTACACAATTTGACAATTTGTACAATTATTCCCTCATACACAATTCACATTGGAAAGATTATCGCACACATACCACTTTAATACCACTATATAACTCGGATCTCAGAGTGTTAGTTACTCCCGACATCCCTCACAATTTCTAATTAGGTCCTGTTTCTGAAACAAAAAGCGCTTTTGTCGATAGCAACTGTGACTGGTTTCTAAGTTAAACATAGAGGCACAATTACTTTACTAATTAATGTAAGATAAGGTTACAATTGTATGTGGGTTTTATCGGAGATAAGACTGCTTGTTTTTTAAAGTCTATAGAATTTTTTAACCATTTAAAAAATGTCCGCTTTCAAAAGAATCCAAAAAAATAATTATAACTAAATTAATTATAACTTTTTTAGCTAAACGTAACTTAAAATTTCTAATAAGGCTTCAGTGCGGTAAGATTGTTTTAAAGTTTATTTTAAAAACTTTTGTTTTATATTTAAGCGATAGCACCAATCGAAGTTGAAATGCTATAATTTTTGAAGAGTTCCGTTATTTGTCTCCGAAACTCACCATCAGGTTTAGACCTATAAACTATACCTGAAGGTGAGTTTAGACTATAGACTAGACCTATATATATCTAAGTAAGAATATAAATAAGACTATTTCTAAACAAACCCTTTTCAAACAATAAAACAATTTTGTTTATAACTATGTAACCGAGTTATAATTTCGGATGTATATTTCTTTAATATATATTATGTGCGGGCAAAAGTTATAAAAAAATAAATCTAAAATGATAGATTTCTCCTTTTTGAAGAAACAATAAAAAAGTTAATAGAATGGGTTCTGCATGCGATTCATGGAACATATTTCAAAAGCCTTTTTTGAAATCCCTTTACCTGTATCTGTAAAGCCAGAATTCCGCAAGCACTAGGTCATCTAATTTCACCTTAACAACATACTCTGCTCCGATAGCCGTGTTGTTAGTGCCTCCGAAGCTTAAGTCTGCGGGTTCCAATCCCGCTAAGGTAAAACATTTGTGTGATGAATATGAATGTTTGTATTCGAGAAATGAACATTTATATGCATTTATAAATATTTATCTATGTAAATACATGTAAATTTGCCATTGTCTAGACCTCTGCCTACCTACAGTATGGAAAATTACGTGAAGATATAAAACTATCTTGGTATCAAAATACTTTTAAGACAAATAACTCCTTAGCTTTCCAAATACCAATCCAAATATTTTACCGGCTTGGAACTCTGACAACACCTTAAGCCACAATGGGTATAGAAAATATACCAATATTGACTAATTTTTAAATAGAGAATTTTACAGTCGTTCTCCGCTATCTCACGTGGGTAAATTTGTGATTAATACATACATTTGGCTGCCAAACTGCATTATTTAAAACAAGTTCGATACGACAACAAGCCTCGGGCCACTTGGGGACCTTCAAGAAAAGAGCCTATACCTTTTTCAAAGGCCGGCAACGCATCTGCTGTTCCTCTGGCATTGCAGGTGTGCATGGATGGCGGTGATCACTTACCATCACGTGAGCCACCTGCTTGTTTACTCCTTATACTATAAAAAATGATTTTCTGGGATGCTTTCTGTTGGACTGGAAAAAGGAACTCAAAACTCTACATGCAACAACAGTATTAAAGTATTTAATGACAAAAATTTGCTGTGAATCCAACCATTCTATATTTTAAACACGTGGATTAATCTTATCGCCGTCCCGTTGAGGGAAGTGCTTGGTTTAAAATTCCGTTATTGAAGCGAAAAAGCAGCCTGTATTTTCCAAAACATGTTCGTTTTTTTCCTCTCACCGAACGAGTTTTAAAAAAATAACGAATGCTGTATGCTTTGTGGTTTCATCTAGTATGCAAAAAGGAGAGAAATGACGTCAGAGCCAAGCACTTCTTTTACTTTATGCTCTTTAATAGATTTTACAGTCCGGTAGTATTATTATTTTATTATCTTTATCGATAATAAGTTACTTTTTTCAAATCTTATATAATTTTAACGTACTTTGGCTGCTGTAATTCTTTATTCTCATTAAATTTTATAAATACGTAAATGGAGAGTTAGTTTACCAGAGTAAGTTATTATATGTAAAAAGAGTAGAGATGATAATAAATATTAAAATGTAATTAAAATTAAATACTCTCAATCACAAAATTTTAAAAGACGTTATACTAAAAGATATTATAAACTTAATTGAAATCATTAAAATAAAGAGCTATAGTATAATAAAGTTAATACTCCGGAGAAATCTCTTAAGATTTCTGTTCGAAACCATCATCATAATAATGCATATTTTCGTTTATTTCTTCAGACTCAACATTTTTATTTTACCTGGTCTATTCCCTATGCAAGTACAGAGTCATAAAACTACAGAGGGACATTTTATACAAAAACGTCAAAATTTTTACTGCCATTTTCTTTTTTTTTCTTTACGGCTTTCATAAACATAAAAAGATGATAATGTTGGCTCTGAAATAAATCTAATTATTTCTATCACCTTGGAATAATCATTTCTATTTATGAAATATAGATGTTATGAGTCAAATGAAGTTTTTCAAAAGATCAGTTACATATATTTGGGTATGTAAGATCCAGTTTCTTCGTTCTCGACTTCCCCCATAAGGAATATTTGCCATTATCACCACGCTTGGCAAGTTGGTTTGAGATTGCGCAAGCAGACATTTTATCTTATATACATCTGCCTGCATAGATATTACTTTCGATATTACTGTCCATCACCAGCTTACTTAAATTTGGACTCATAGTTTTTGTAATAGTTTCCTGCCGTCTCTCGTCGACAACCAACGCAATTTCTTTAGTTCTCTACTATAACAATCGGCAACGCAACTGTAATTTCTCTGGCATTGCAGGTGTTTATGGGCCGTGGAAATTACTTACCATCACCAGAGCCACCTGCTCTTTTGCCACTCTATTCTATAAAAAACACCTACGTGAAAAAGGGGAAAAATTTTAATTTATAAGCCGATAATATACGAACTGCATAGAACAAAGTTACTAGAAGGTAATTAAAAAAACTCCATACTCGTAAACCGTTTAATGTTTCTGCTTAGCATTTAAACTACTAGTGTTAACACTACTAGTGTAAATGTTTGGCAGAGGCAAATTCCTTAATATTTTTTGTACATTGGCGTTCTTTTCGTATTATTGCTTATGAACTTAAACAAGAAGTTTCACACGACATTCTCTTTGACCGTAGAGTACGAGCACATTGAAAAATCGTCACCTTAAATTGTACCACATATAGAAGCTATACTAACGCCATTATTGAAACCTTAGTTACGCGCGTACTAAAGTGACAACTAAATTAAAATAGTCGGTGAATAATTCATTTTTAAATACTCCTTATTTACAATTTCTTCTATCTGTAATATTACAGATAAGATATTAAGTCACGATAGCCTTATTTTGTAATTTTAAAATTAAGGTTGGGTGGTCGGAATTTCGAGTCAAGAGACCCGAGTTCGTCCAATGGGTTTTTCAAAAACTTATGTACGAATTATATCGTTGGCTTGGACATAAACACGACGTCGGGCTCACCACCTGTCACGTTGTCCGGAAAATATCTTCGATGGAAGGTGTGTCAAAGGTACTTAATTGACTAGACTAGACCTCTGTCTACTCCTGTATTGAGAATTGCGTAAGTACAAATGTAAATTATTACAAAGTACTCACTATCTCGATTACTGAAGTTGATTTTAAATTTTCTTATTTTCTTTAATACTCCTAGGAATTTAATATTGTCACACACACATTACACTGTATACTGAATTGTACAGTTAAGAAGATGGAACTACAACACCGGAGTAAGAATAGAGCCATCTTTCCTTATTTAACATTTTTCATATTATTTTTTAAGGAAATGAGTTTTACGGTTTTTGTATTCACGGCACACTAAAAGCAACCTGTGATATACATTTTACGTCAACAGTAATTTATAAACAAAATACCGTTTTTCTTTGATTCGTAATTTTACATTTAATTTTATTAATTTAATATTAATAAAAATTTTGTAGTTCTATACGAAAAGGTAGTAATTCACTACATCACATTACACTGTTACAATCAGTTCACCGGATCGTAAGAGATTACCGAAGCCCATTTTGCTGCCTTCACTTAAAATAGAAACTATAGTAACTAAATGGTCAGTGCTCTGAAGTGCCAATGTGCTGGTCACATAGCTGGTTCTCGAGGGGTAACCGTTCAGGCAAATGCAATGTAAATTTGCGGCTTAAAGAAATAAAAAAAATATTTTGTTGAATGTGGCTCACAACCACAGGTAAAAGTGTAGTTATAGGAGGTTACAGATTCATTACCTTATAATTGAAATGCAATTAGTTTGGAACTTTACTTTTATATAAAACTTAAACACAAGATAAATGTTGGTTGAGTTTCTAAATATTAAATTTTAATGTCGTTGCCGGTCAAAAAGTGGAAATAAATTTCCCAGACACATTCCCTCATTCAATATATTAATTTTTTACTTTTATTGGTGTATAGAAGTTTATTATTATAAAATGATTATAACATCGTAATATCGTTGTAATGTTTTCTCATAAATGCCTATCTTATAAAATAACACCTAAAAGACATAAGATAGTGGGTAATGCAAGGGCAATCTCAAAGTACTGGTAGCGAGGCGACCGTAATAAAACCCCACAGAGATACGCAATGAAAAGTTTAGTATTAATGTACCTATTTGTACTAAAATAATAAAATTCATTGCTGAAGTAAACTTTGATCTTTTACTGTAAGAATCTACGTAGTTGTTTCGCAGAACAGTTCTGTCCGCTGGCCTCAAGACTCAGTATTACTTGGTCGATATCTTTGGCTAACTTTAATGAAGTTTCCTTTTATTACTGCGGAGCTAGCCTCAAGGATCTTTGTGTTTATGATCCTGTTATAACTTTAAAGGGATTGCAGGAGTATATCACTTGTTTATTTTTAACGTTCTCAGAATTTAATAGATATTATGTGGCAATCAATGCATAGCTATGTTTTTGCCATTATGCAGTTTATTTTTTATTTAAGTATATGTATATAATGATTTCTTATATAATATTATATTTTAAATAAGTATAAGTGATTTTATATTTTCAAAAGTTATATATGTTATACCGGCAAAACAACCAATGTATGCACTGAATGTTTGGTCATATCATATAAAGATAGCCGAGTGGTTTGGTGGACGGAATTTCGAGTCAAGAGACCCGAGATCGATCCCCAGGTGGCAGGCTCGTACCAAAGGGTTTTTCAAAAACTTATGTATGAATTATATCTTTGGCTTAAAAATAAAGAAGGTGACGGGCTCTCCAAGTTGTCCGGAAAATATATTCGGTGGAAGGTGGGTCAAAGGGACTTAATTGTCTAGACTAGATCTCTGTCTATAACTGTATAGGGAATTGCGTGAGGATATTTATTTTTTTTTATTTTTTTATAAAAAAATAAGAAGATAAGGTCAAAATCTTCTCATACATACCCTAGCAATTATCTTTTTTCTTTCGGAACTGGTGGCAAACAAGCAAGCCAATCATCTGATGATGGAAGTTGATCACTAGATATCCATGAACTCTAGATAAACATAACGAATAGATTATTTGGGGCTCAGCGCGAGAGGAATTTGGCCTCTAATTAGCTCATTATGTATTGGCATTTTAATGATTTATTTCTAATGACACTTGAAACTTCGATCTTCCTTTCTGGCTACCCTGTCATGCTGCGTGAAAAAAATAATGAAATAAATATGTATAAATTGATATTAATATGATAACATTTTTAGATAAAACGCAAAACTGGTGTATTCTGCCTTTTATCTGATTTGATTGATACCTTTTGTAAAAATAGTTTAAAATATTATTAACCCAAATTTACATTTAAATAAAAGCTATATGTACAGTGCAATTAGTTTTTATGGCTCGAAGTTATTTTCATACATACGGCCTATAAAAGTACACTGCTCTAGGACATAGACCTATCCTCGAAAAGGATTTGCTGTCAACGCAACGCTTGGCAACGCTTGGTTGGCAATCATAATACAATCATTACTGGTCTCCTTTATTTTGGTCTGGTATTTTTCGAGATTGTTACGTACCATTTGTTGATTAGCTAAAAGAGCTAAAATAAACTTCCATACACAAACTTATATACTTCAAAGACAAATTTACCCACATTTTCTTCTAAAGTCGTTTAACAGAATTGAATAAAAGGCTATCTTATATTTTTGTAAAAAACTGTTTTTTCCCGACCTAGAATTCACCCTCCTGTCGGACATAATGTGGAAATGCAATTTCCATAAATTTTACACACTGTGAGCACAGTTCCCATCCGAAAAGATTGGACGTGGCCGCATGATTATGATAGAGATTACGATGTCCACTTGACAAGATCTTTAATGTTACTGTAAGGAGTATAATAGTGCTATGAAAGTCGTCCGCTTAATAATTTAATCGATTTGTAGTAGTCCAAAAATGTTAAAGGAAAAAGATTTCAGGAAGTTTTATTGCTGACTTATTTGCTTTTACATTGTAGGCTTATAGATATACCACATTTTAATCTGCCAGCTACATGCAACATTCACAACAGAAGGGACTTGCGGTCGTAACAAATCAAATAAATTATAAAAAGAGTTCTTGGACAGGGGACAAGGCTTTTCTTGGGACAAGTCGTAAATTTAACGGTCGAGGTAATCCTTATTTCCCTCAGTTATTCACATGGACGCGTTGGCGAAACTATATTCCTTTATGAGAAACAGTAAAATCTTGTTACAAACAGCATCTATTACTTTTTTTTCTTGCACAGAATTTGAGCCCTAGCCACAAAACATAATCTACTGTGTAACTTTTCTAATTAACGTAGTCTATTTCCCATTCGCCTCAGAAATTGTTCCTTTGTACAAAATTTGTAACGTAGTAAAATTCTTCGACCGAAACAGAATTACTACGAATTATGAGTATAATTTAATTAAGACATAACAGCACCTTTAATACCAATTAGTCACACGATCCATACTTTGGGCGTAGTGGGTAATTTGAGATCTTAATGGGTTTAGTGTGGCTTTCAACGTTCCTCCTACACGTAGCTGACCAATCACAAACAAAAACCTTCTGATACTTAGATGGCTTCACTGATTCACTTTAACTTTAGAAGATTTCATGATATTTAACACCATTTCATGACACCACAAATATGAAAGTTTTGTTTCATTCCAATATTCACTCCTTTTTTATTTTCAATAGTAATATCTAAGTATTGTTTCAATATTAATATACAGGTATTGTTTGACGACCTCCGTGGACGAGTGATGTAAACATCGGCTTTCAAGGTGTCGCCATCTCGAGGTTCGATTCCAGAACGAGTCAATGTAGAGAGTAAAACACGTTTTCTACATTTTCTCGTGTATGAGGTACCTTCGTTTTCCTCAAGTGCTTTAGATTTTTACATTGGGATCGGAGCAATGTATGTGATGTTATCCCTATCTACATATATAATATATATAATATTATATATGTAGATAGGGACAACATCACATACATTGCTCCTATCTGCATATGTATTTTCAAATAATAATCAGTATTTTCGTAAATATTTCACGTAAAAAAACTTCTCGAAGCAGTTAATGACGAGCGTGCTAATAAGCTCCTTGTGACACTTGACTCAAGAGTTGTGTTATTTTTACTTACGGATAGCTTTGCGGGAATTTTCAATGTAATTGCCCCGGATTCTTCAACGACTTGACAGTTCAAAGGCCAGGCACTGACAAGCTTATTGTGGGGCGCCCACAATTTACCTTATTCAAAGTTTACGATTTTTATTTTGTTTTAAATATACAAAATGAAAACTTTGTTGATACCTAGTTATATCTCCATATACACGTAAATCGAAGTTCCAATTCTTTTATGTTTTGTTTTATACAACGTCTTCCATTATATTATTTAATAGTTCCATTGTTTACTGTCCCTATATTTTTTGTTAATACTAGGTCTATTTATTTAAAATAATGTGTAAACCAAATAAAGATGATGAAGAGGATTCTTTTGTGTCGTGGAAGTGAAACGGGAGGGTTTAATGTATAACAATGGCGTTTACAGAAGAAGGAAGGATGGTGAGGGAGTAAATAATTGTATTGCTACTTGTTTAATAAGTACAGTAACGTTTAAAATCCAACAACTGCGGGCCGCGATAATTTATGACTTAATAATGATTGCTTTGAAAATTTTGATTAGTAGATTATTCTATTAAAACTCGACTCAATTTTTTTATCAGAGTTTATTACTTAGAATTATGGGCTACTACAATAATTTCTTTATGATCCGTCGGAGCCGCGTGTTTCAGTTCTCTAATAGTAAATGTTCGAATAGTAATAAAACTGAATTGCTGCTCTAAAGGCTTATAATTAGTGAAACTAATGGCGGTAATCGATTTCTATATAGAAATCAAAAATGATAAATATTTTCAAAAGCAATGATTTATAAATCAACATAAAATTAATTAATATTTATTAGACCTTTATCGTGAAAAACTTTATTTATGAATACAAAAACCAACGCATTCGGCATTAGTGATGTTATCATTACCTATAAATATGTTCAGATCGTTTTTGTAATCGCAAGTTTATAAAAAGAAAGCAAAAGTGAGTTCATTCTGTGAGGTAACCTGATATTGCTCATTCGGTTGTTTTCTGGTTGTTTGGGTATAAGATTACAAGCAATTTATTTCAATATGGCAATCGAATTTACGAACGGAACAAGCATTGTTTAAGGAGAGCATTTTATAGTCCATTTTATTTCTTTTACAAAAAGCTTACTTTAGACTATAAATTTATGAGAACGGGAGAGTTAAATTGTTTAATGCCAATAAACTTTTAATACCGATAAAGAAAAAAATATAACTTCATATAATATGTAGTTTTATCGTAATGTAACTTTTGACTAAATTTATGACTTACTTATATTATTGTGTTTTAGGGGTGACATTTGTATCATTCATTTGGTTTTATTAGCTAAATAAAATTAGTCAAATTCTTGATACTTTTATATCTTTGTTTGTGTTTTTAGTAAATCTGTCACAAAATCGCAAGTAAAACACAAGTCAAATGGTGGGTCAAAGGGACTTAATTGTCTAGACTAGACCTCTGTCTACCCCTGTATTGGGAATTGCGTGAAGATATTTATTTATTTATTTTAGATAACTATTTTTAATTATTATAACTTGTATATTATTCCTATTCATTATAATACATATTTTTAAAATTATGTAGTGCATTTTTGCAGTTAGGAAAAACATTTGAAAAGAAGGCGTAATACAAAACAGCCACTGTCAGAACAGCGAACCATATTTGCTTAACAACGTAAAGGTTCTTGAATTCGGACCCCTATTTAAAATAAAATTTTTGCGAAACATTGTTTTTCGGTACGTGCATATATTACTATAAATGGGAACATTCGCTCCCCATGTTTCGGACACTGCATTTGAATTTGGTTGCGATCGTATCGATCTGTCCGCTTATCGAATAGATACCAAGGCATTATTTTATTTCACATCAAAAACTTTATAAAAGTCAAATATTCTTATCAAATATTCTTTACACTGAGATTAGATTTCATACATTTAAAAAAAATACACATAAATAACGGCTCTTAAACTCCACTACAGGGCACAGGCCTCTCCGTAGGAGAGATATTACCTCTCCCACGGGAGAGGCCTATCCTGTGGGAGGTAACATAAACTTATAGCTATTACTGAGACATAGAGGTTTCCTTACCATGTTTTCCTTCATTGCCAAGCTCATGATAAATTCAGCACTTGATATATTACCAATGATAGCGGAGCCGGCCCGGGGAACGTATCTTGTATCCTAAAGCAAGCGCCCTGACCACGAGGCTACCATGACTTAAGAGCAGCTACAAACAACTCAAGTTCCTCATCCCTCCTACCACATAGTTTTCTCTAGAAATCTTCATTACAAGACAGTTTGTACTCGAAGAGTTTGCCGCTACTTATTAAGCTGGGCAAGCTATTAGGTAGACCATTGAATGCAGTTGCTGCCTCCCAAATAGTAGTTAGTTTCGAGACGTGCGTGTTTCTGCCATGGGTGTCGGTCATGATTACCATATCCATTCTCCCCGAGGGTGTAATAAAAAGCGACTAAGGGACAATCCATGAAGATACAATTGCCTACCCAAAGATGGCAGGTTGAGATATAGGACCTTAGTCAACTATGTTCCAGATAACCATCTCGAAAAATACAGTATCAAAATTATGTAGTCCTGTGGCGTATCTGAACTTTTCCAGCTTATTTATTTTATAGAGCTCACCTAGTTACACACATCCACTAAAAAAATCTTCACGCCATTCCCAATACAGGAGTAGACAGAGGCTTCGACAATTAAGTCTTTACAACTCACCTTGCACCGCAGACATTTTTTGGGACAACGTGACAGGTGGTGAGCCAGTCGCCTCTTTATGTCTATGCCAATGATATAAATCGTTCATAAGTTTTTGAATAAGGCCTTGGTACGAGACTTACGGGTCCAACTCGGGTCTCGAGACTCGAATTCCGATCACCTAACCACTCGGCTGTCGTGACTACAGGTACTACCGGTATCGTAAAGACGGATGGGAATACTTAAAGTTAGTTACTAATATTCTTTGTGAGATTTAAAATATTGAAGCAAAATAACCTGATATTACACAGAAGCGCACATTTATCTTCAATATTAAAAACATGGTATAATGCTAGATAGAAATTTTATTACAAGTTTCTAAGCTTCCTAAATATTTTTCAATCTCGTTTCTAGGATGCGGATATCTGTACAATTATCGATAGCGAGCACTCGCGGACGGCAAGATTGCAATCTCTCGATAGGTTAGTTTAATCCACAGATTTATGGAGCAAGCTACCATACTTCAATCCGTTCACAAAGAAAAACCAATGTATATTTCATTGAAGTTGTGATGAAAAAAAAATCTGTATTCTTGTATTCATTCTGAATTTTTCAGCGTTAGAACCTACTACCGCCACCTTTCTTGATGTTGGTATCTGGAGAAGCTTTAGAGCACTCACCAAGATAAATGTCATGATACATATACTTACACATATATACGTATATATGTATATACAGAAGTATCTGGGTGAAAGTAATGACATTTGTGAATATAATAAACAAAGAAAAATATGCCACACACTCAATATTTTTTTATAAAATTAAGTATTTGGTATTATACTTCATTATAATAATTTGGTATTAGATATTATGAGAAAAGTTACCAATTTGTTCTTTTCCATCAGTTCCTTTTTAGTATTAAGTTTCATTTTAAGTTTCGGTTTACTGCTGTGTTTGTTAACAATAGTGAAATTTGAATCAAGTGCATTTCTTGATATAACGAGGAATATTATATATCTTCACACACACATACACAGATTTCTTACTGTCACCCACAGAGCAAAAATATTTATTGATAAAAACTCTACCAAAAAAAATCTACCAATAAAAATCTTCTTCTAAAGCAATATTTATAAAGTTTATTTTTACTTACGTACGAATAAATAGTTTTTGAAAATAACTGTATTATAGCCTTTGACGATGCAATAGCCTACTTAGTAGTGACCCTTCGAAGTCTAGGTTTGGAGCTTCGAATATCGCCAGGGCTAAAAAGTGGGTTGAATATTAACTTTTACATTCGAGCCATTGATGTTTATTTGAACATATGCTGCTTTTAAGTGTATTGAGCCTTAGCTTGGACAAGCTCAACAAATTTTTAAGACCTCTGCCCTACCCCAGTATTTTAAAATTACATGAAGCTTAAAGAAGAATAATTATATTCTTAACAAGATGTTCTCACTTTTGATTGATCTTTAAAAGTACCCCGTGATATAGACTGATGTTCAATATTCTAACAAAACGCTCGTGCTATTATTATCACTTTATGATACTGATTATGTTTACTCAAAAGAGACAATCTTGTATACTAACAATTTTGTAATTAAAGCAAGAAGCAGAGTGGCGCAGTGGAAGCGTGCTGGGCCCATAACCCAGAGGTCCGTGGATCGAAACCACGCTCTGCTAGAATATACTTTTTGTTTTCTTATATAATTTAAAATTATATAAAATTGTGAATAATGTATTTTGCATAATAAATTTATACAAAAATGCAAAAAAACCAATTATGTAACAAAATTTCTTAAATTCTTACTATGATTTTAGACTTTATTACTATACCTTTTCACTTTATATAAAAGAAAGTAAAATTTCATTCCTTGCGAGCTTGTCTGTAGCATACGTAAGCTAAAATGGCTATATAAGCTAATTAACAAAGTATCCGTACTATGTCAATAAAAAGTAAAGAAGTCAAAGGTAAAAACATGTAGTAAAAATACATCAGTATTTAAGTTTCAGAATTTAGCAAGACACGGCATGATGAAAGATAATTGATTAATGTTAATAATATTACGTAAATCACAAAAATTTTTAGAACAACACATTTATCTAGGATAAATAATATTATCTTAGATAAATGTGTTGTTCTAAATGTTTTCTTATACCTGATCTACTTCAGGGTACTGTCGGCATGTTTATTAGACCCGGCTCATAATGTTTTACGTTTCTATTGTTAAGGGATTACGCAATGAATTTCAAGGAAGTGCCAGCCATCTAAGAATATGTTAGCGTTGACTTTGACTTTATTGTATTACACTCAATTCCCGCAATTCATTTTTTTCGTGTCTTGTCTGTAAAGAGCGGCCACATTACGTCAGAGGATCGTCATTATTGAAATGTCTGAGTCGAGACCACCCGCGACATACAGTTCTGTAGCATATAAAGCTTTTTTTTGTGGTCTTCAGTAGCTTATACTTACATGAAAGTGGACCAACTAACAAGCTCTAAACAAAATCTTCAAGCGATATCCAATACACGGTTAGACAGATGTCTAGACAATTAAGTCTTTTTGACCCACATTCCAGCCAGGACATGTTTTTGGACAACGTGACAGGTGGTGAGCCCGTGCGCCGTCTTTTTGTCCTAGTTAACGATAACAAGCGCTGCGTCTGATGACTCTACCAACGATGTTAGTAATGTTGGTGCAGACTGTAAGGGTATATTTTATTAAACGTTGACAAAATATTTTCATGCAATTTATGACGTTTTATGTTCATCCTTTGCGATAGTTATTTTAGTTTTTCCATCTTTCAACTTCTGATTAAACTCCATGATACGATGGTATTTAATATTTAAGTCAAAATATTTATTTAAAAAATAAAACTAATTGAAATATGTAGAAGAAAATAAAATATATTAAATTAGAAAATATTGTAAGTTTGATATCTGCGATGCCCGTATTTTCTGAGGTTCGTTGGTGGCCGCCGACTGTTCTATTCCAAATATTTTACAAATTGCAAGATCTTGGAAGCGACGCGACATCACGACCCGGCGACGAATGTCGAAGCATGGTAACGGGCGATAGATCGATTTCTTGGTAGGTCTATCTTCGTGAAAGTGCAACGAGGAATACAAAACAGGACGCGCATATAAAATAACGAGCAAGTTGATATTATAAAACTTATCACACTACATAGATTATCACACTGAAATTAGTATATCTCCTTGATAATTTGCGGGCCTGAGCTCAAATTCCAATGAAAGTAACTTAATTCAGACTTCACATAAGTAATCAAATCCATTTCAAGCATTGAAATTATTGAATATCAATATAATTTAAGTCACGATAGCCGTGTTGTTGGGTGGTCGGAATTTCGAGTCGAGAGACCCGAGTTCGATCCCCAGGTGGCAGTACCAATGAGTTTTTTCAAAAACTTATGTACGAATTTCATCGTTGGCTTGGACATAAAGGCGGCGACGGGCTCACCACCTGTCACGTTGTCCCGAAAATATCTTCGGTGGAAGGTGGGTCAAAGGGACTTAATTGTCTAGACTTGACCTCTGTCTACCCCTGTATTGGAAATTGCGTGAAGATATTTTTATTTTATTTTTTTATTAATATAATTGAATATGTTTACATCATTCCTAATACAGGGGTAGACAAAGGCCTCGACAATTAAGTCTTTTCGACCCACCTTCCACCGAAGACATTTTTGGGACACCGTGACTGGAGGTGATCCCGTCGCCGTCTTTTTATCCGTGCCAACGATATACATCGTACATAAGTTTTTTGAACAAACTCTTTGGTACGAGCCTTTATTGAATTATATAATATACCTTTATTACGTTGTAACGTGTATATAAAGAAAAATATTTATCAATAGGAGGTAGCAACTTAAATTATGTACGTACATAATTTAAGTTGCTACCTCCTATTGATAAATATTTTTTCTTTATAATCCAAAAACATTCACATGAACTCATACAGGTTTCCTTTTTACGTCTTTACGTATGTGAAGTACGAGGTACGAGGTGCTGTTCCCTAACTATGTATTTATTTATTTATTATTATTTTGTACGTATCTATTATTTTAACTATTACTTTTAGCTAAGTCTATATACATGCGCTAAATTCGGAATAGATAATTCGCCATTGACCCTACCGAATTCTTTTTGTCACTCTCACTATTCTTTCGCATACAACAACAGATAACAAGTTAAACACTTGTTATTCACGTAAATTTAATAACCACCGGACACCTTAACATAACGAGGTTAACTAATTACCTAAAAGGGAGTGGCAATATTTCATGTTACTACACGGCAACGGTGTAAGAATGTTGCCACTCCCTTTCTGCCCGTGGGTGTCGTAAAAGGCGACTAAGGGAAAGAGCCTAGAATATTCTAATCGCAACCGATAGATTGCGGGATAAGCGTTAAAAATGTCATACCAAAGTAATCAGACCGAAGATGAGCAGCAGCGTCTGTGGTGCGAGTGGTCTGGTACTGCGATCGCCAATCCGCTTGCCAAGCGTGGCGATTCTGGCAAATCATCCCCTTAGGACAGGTCTATGTCCTGCAGAGGACTGTAACAGGCCGTATGTATGTATGTAATTACCTAAACGTATGTTACATATTTGTATGTCGTTATTACTTAATAACCTATTTTTTTTATTAGCTGGGAAATGCCTAACATAAAATCGCCCCGCGGCAGCACAGACGGCTGCTGTCGCGTCCGAAGTAGGCTAAACAAGTCCCCTGGAACGGTCACTACAGGCCGGCCATTCAGGATCCTCTTGGATGTACAAGCCACGGTTACCGATACTTGAGCCCAAGATAAGAAACATTTAAAATAGATGTACTTATATTAAGATCGTACTTATCATTATTTTGTAATTTCTAGAAAGTAAATGTTGCCTCTAATACAACTATAAAATAAAAGTTCTTGAAGTAAACTGTACACTGGAGAACAAGATTGTTCTGAAGTATAAGGAGTCAGCTAACATTTTGCTCCACAATGTAGCTATGTAACGAAGTTTTGAAATTAATCTTATCTATTAAAGTTTTAAATAAAACGATTTTCGGATTTTATCGCGTTTTTTAATTAGATTTTACAAAGTGTTTTTATTTCCCGATGTTTCGGATGCTTTAAAGCATAGACCTCTGTCTAGTCTATACAATTAATTTCCTTTGACCCACCTTCCACCGAAGATATTATCTATTAAATTATCTATTCTACCGGACGGCGATACCAGAACCACAGTCGATCGGTAGCATCCGAAACTGGAAGCTTCAGGAAGCGGGCACTAGGGATATATATCAAGCAAGGGTAGCCGAAAAGCTTGACATCATCGATATCAAGAAAGAATGTGTGGAAGAAATATGGTAAAGCCTTAGGGATGAAATGGTTAGTGCAGCGGAAAACGTGTGTGGAACTGTGAAAAGAGATGGTAGTGAAAAGAATGATGCATGGTAGAATGACGAAGTGAAAGAAGCAGTAATAATAATAATAATAATAATAATAAATAAATATATACATACCACTTCAAAAGTCCATAGTAATTGATACTTGTTCGATAGTTCGCCGTTTCTTAAACCCATCGTCCCTGACTTTGCTCTGCCCACCAGAAAGTGATTTACAAAACACAACATAAAAAAAAACACTTAACAGATTCCACGTCAAGGAATAGAAGACTTGGCTAAGCCCGTCTCTGTTTCTCTTAAAATTACCAGCTCTATAGCTGAGTTAAGCTAAGCTTACATATAATAATAATAATAATAAGGAAAGGAAATTCGCGAAATGCCTCTCGAAAGCCGACCACGACTCCCCCGTATAATTTTAAGCAAGCGCAATTGCTCTGTCGTGAGGGCCCTGAACCCGATCCTGAGTACCTTTTTGGAAACCAGCCGGGACCTCTGCCATACGGACTCCATTCTTTTTGGCGCTGCATTGGCGGTCTGCCGTATTATCGGCGTCAAACTTCCCACAGCTGGACGCGCTACTAAGCAGAGTAGTGCTATCTTAGCGTGGAGACGGAGAATCGAGGAACGTATCGCAGAGGCAAGGACCCTCATTGGCAGGCTGATAAGCTTCAGGTCAGGCAATATTAGGCCGATGATTCTGCGCTCCGTAAGGATGGCGTTCGCTGGAACTAATATTAACCTGTCCCAGCCAGGTATAACGCAAAAGCTGACGGAACGCATAGACGACCTGAAGCAAAAAATTGCAGCTGGGGGGAAACGGATAAGGCGGTATACCGAGAGGTCAAAGCGGTATAACCAAAATCGTCTCTTTCAAAGTGACCAAAAGAGACTCTATAAATCGTTGGAGCGCTCAGAAACTGGAGGGGCGGGCCAAGGACCTGATCAGGCTGACATTGTTACCTGCTGGCGTAGCCTGTGGTCAGAGCCCGCAAACCACAGTGAGGGCTCCTGGATGGAAATCGTGGCGAGACAGAGTGCAGATATTACACCCATGGACCCCGTCGTCATAAAACCTGAAGACGTAGCTGAGGCGGTCCGTAGAGCCCCGAACTGGAAAAGTCCGGGGCTCGACGGGCTGCATCACTACTGGCTAAAGGGGTTCGTGGTGTGCCACACTGTGTTCGCCAGACAGTTTCAAGAAGCTCTCGAACAGAAGTCGCTCCCGAGTCTCTTTACTACTGGGGTCACACATTTGGTTCCAAAAGATCAGGTTACCACAGACCCGAGTAAGTACCGCCCCATCACGTGTCTGCCCACCATTTATAAGACACTGACATCTATTCTGAGCGCGAGAATCACCCGGCACATTAATGTGAATAGGATCATGTCGCGTGCTCAGAATGGATGTCGAGGCGGTGGTCGTGGGACCAAGGAACCGCTCCTCATCGACGCGGTCATCGGCAAGGTGGTTAAACGCAACCGTCGGAACTTCTCTGCTGCCTGGATGTCTATCCAGGTCATCATGTATATATTTCTGTAGTCTTACAGAAGGCGTTCGACTCGGTGCCCCATACATGGCTTATGAGGGTCCTTGAACTGTACAAAGTGGACGATACAGTAAGAGACTTCCTCGGGTACTGTATGGGGCGATGGAGTACGACGCTTTGTCATCTAGGTGAGCGGATGACGGCTGCGGAACACCGGATTAGGATACGACGGGGTATTTTCCAGGGCGACTGTTTGAGCCCAATATGGTTTTGCCTCTCCCTGAATCCTCTCAGCACGCTACTGGAGGGATCGGGGAGGGGATTTCAGCTTCGGAAGGGAAGGACTAGGGTGACCCACCTTTTCTACATGGATGACCTCAAGCTGTTCGCTTCCGGCCGCTCCCATTTGGTGGAATTGCTTAGAATCACCTGTGATTTTAGCAATTCTATCAGAATGGAGCTCGGGACGGATAAATGTGCGGTTGTCCATGTTGAAAGGGGCAAGGTCACTAACACCGTGGGCATAGACTTGGCTATGCCCGTCAACATACGAACCCTTTCAGAGTCTGATACATACCGATACCTGGGTATGTCACAAAACTTGGGTGTCGATGAGGCTGGCATGAAACAGTCGGTTAGCGAAGTGTTTTTTGCACGCCTGACAAAAGTGCTTAACAGCTATTTGTCGGGCGTGAATAAGGCGCGCGCATTTAACGGCTGGGTCATGCCAGTCCTGATTTATACCTTCGGCATACTCAGGTGGACTCAAACTGACCTTAACGCCCTGGACCGAAAAGTCCGTACCACTATGACATCTCACAGGATGCATCATCCAAGGTCGTCAGTAATGAGGCTGTACTTACCGCGGAAGCATGGCGGGAGAGGCTTTTTAAGCGCTCTCACCATGCACTATCGCGAGGTGTGCAGCCTCCGTAATTACTTTCTGGTTAAATCGGATGATTCGTTCTACGCAGACGTCGTTATAAGTGATAAAGGACTTACCGCTCTATCTTTGGCCGACGAGCAATGGCAGGACCCGGGAGTACAGCGCGTTTCCGACCGGGAGACCGTATGGAAGGAGAAAGAGCTCCATGGGAGGTTCTACAAGGTTCTACATGAGCCGTTCGTAGATACTATCGCCTCCCTCAACTGGCTACGTTTCGGTGACCTCTTTGGGGAAACCGAGGGTTTTGTCTGTGCGATACAGGATCAGGTTATTAAGACGAACAACTATCGGAGATACATCCTAAGGGATGGCACCGTCGACATCTGTCGAGCTTGTCGCCATCCTGGGGAGTCGCTTCGGCATGTCATCTCCGGTTGTTCCATGCTTTCTAACTCTGAGTATCTGCATAGACACAACTTAGTAGCCAGGATTTTACATCAGGAGCTCGCCCTTAAATACGGTCTCGTCGGACGGAAACTGCCTTACTATAAGTACTCTCCGGAGGCCGTGCTCGAAAATGACCGCGCCAGGCTCTATTGGGACCGGCCCATCATCACGGACAGGACGATTCTGGCAAATATGTGTTGATGTACCGGGCACAGTCAAGGATATTTTTGGTGGACATTACCATCCCGTATGACGAGAACCTCGTGAAAGCCGAAACAGACAAAAAGACGAAATATCTGGACCTGGCTCACGAGGTGACCGACATGTGGGGTGGGGTGCCCGCTGAAATTATTCCTATAGTTGTTTCTGCGAATGGGTTAATCCCAGTCAGCCTCGCTGAACATCTGAGGCGACTGGGACTCCGTGACGGACCGCTCCGAGCTCAAATGCAGAAGGCGGTGCTCCTCGATACAGCCCGCATCGTCCGCCGGTTTCTCTCCCTGTCGCCCTAACCCTCGGCCGTCTGGTCTCCCCTGTCGAGGGCTTCCGTCTGGTTGGGTCTTAATATTTATTTATTATTTTTATGTAGGGTTTATAACGTATATATTTTATAGTACTTTATTAATTTAATTTTATGTATTTTTATTTTTATGTATATAAAAACCCAACCAAACGAGAAAATATAACAAATACCCCATAATAATAATAAATTGTTTATTTATAGTGAAGAACATGGTCATTACATTTACATTGAACGGCTGCAACCCGTGATAGTAAAAATTGTGTTACAGGTTGCAGTGACTTCCCCATCATTGATTTAAAATCGAATTGACACAGAATAAAAAGTTAACAATTTCATTATCATATGTCGTGAGTGTGTGTGTGTGTGTGTGTGTGTGTGTGCGTGTGTGTGTATATGTGCATGTATGTATGAGAGAGAAAGAGACAGTGTGCGCATGCATGATCTGGTAGGATTACTCTAAAATAATGGCGTCGATAGTTTTGTTTAATGTTAGTAATTGTATTAAGTTAAATTTAAAAATAGAAAATCTATTGAATATAATTGATGTATAGTTAAATCCGGTAAGCCATTTGGATATCACAAATTTTATTTCATTATTATTTAAATTTCTTACTCTGTTACTGACATTTATTTTATTATAAATTGTTGGGGCATTGTATATATAGTGCCTTCTTGCAAAGGCGCTCTTACAGCTAGGCACAGGAACACGATCTAATCGTTTTGTGCTAACAGGGAGGCAAGGAACAGATACACGATGATATCGTCGCAAGATTTGAAAAATATATAGTTTTCTTATTGACAAGACATTACAACGATTATAAAGCTCAGTAGTAGGATACCTGAACGGTAGTCTTTTAACTACTTTAAGTAAAATGCGTTGAGCTCTTTCTGCTTCAATAAGAAGGGACTTGACTGCACCTCCCCATGTGCAAATACCATATATTAGTAAAGACTCGCCAAGCGCTTTGTATATTTTTATAAGGATATCCTCGTCTACGACATCTCTCAATAATTTAAAGACATGAATAAGTTTTCTGAAACGGTTTGATAGTGTCTGTATTTGCAAGTTCCATGAGAGCTTATCATCGATAACTAAGCCAAGATATTTGGTATTGTTTGTAAGTGTCAAAATGGAGCAACAGCAGTCATTTGGAAGATCTAATTGTCGATTACATGGGTAAGTATGCAATTTTAGTTTTAATTCAAACCCAGGCTTAGATACTTTTGTTTTACTGAAACACATATATTTTGTCTTATTAATATTTAGTGAAAGTAAATTCTCCTCAAGCCATTTCGTGACATTTTTAAGTCCAGCTTCCGCAAGTATGTACACTTCATTCCAGGTTTTATGGTGAAATAGTAAGACAGTGTCATCTGCAAACATTATTATCTCAGCTCCTTTTATATATTTGTTACATTACTCACTAACATATAGTAAAAATAGAGTTGGGCCTAAAATGATTCCCTGTGGGACACCGTACTTGCAACTTGCATCGCTACTCATTGTCCCACTGATGCGTACACATTGCTTTCTATTCGTCAGATAACCTGAGAACCACTGGAGAGGAATGCCTCGAATTCCTGCATTCTCCATTCTCCTGAGAAGAATGGGAATCGATACAGAATTGAACGCTTTCTGCAGGTCTAAGAATACCCCAAGACACTTATCTCCACTTTCTAAATGGTTTGTAATAAACGTTGTTACACAAAGTGTAGCATCTTCTGTGGACTTCTTAAGACGAAAGCCAAATTGGTTTTTTGAAAGTATGTTGTTTTAGTAAAAAAGAAGAAAGTATGGTTAGACTACTTGGCCTCTAGTAATGATAAGGATATGAGAGAAGATGAAAGAAAGATATAAGCTGCAGAAGGTTCAATTGAAAGTATTGATTAAGGAAGTGCGTGAAATGTGTTGAATGGAAGCGGACAAAGGATGTCACACAACTTCAAGGAGAAGTCCAAACTCTTCTGGAAAGAGGTTGGAAGGACCCGGAGTGGTGCGACAGCTTTTACAATGAACAAAGTGCTTTCGGGAATCAATGACGTTCTTTCGAAAAAATCGGACATCACGCAGCGATGGAGTGAGTTTTATAGAGAAACGTATGTGTGCGATGATCTTAGTGAAGTATTCGGGGGTGATACCGCAATCGGTACACTAGACCCGGACTTTGATAACGCTGAGATTATCAGTATGAAAGAGATTAAATGTGCGATTAGAAGTTTGAAATGTCGTAAGGCTGCAGGACTAGATAGAGTTACTGCTGAAATGATTAAGCATGCTGGGACTCGGGTCTGGGACAGCTTTCATCTGCTGTGAAATTTGTGCTGGCGGACGGGGGATGTCCCGGATAATTGGCGATCCGCAGTCATTATGTCTTTATGTTAAGGTAAATGATCACATTTTGACTGCGGATACTATAGGGCGATCAGCTTGACCAGTTTAGCAAGAAAACCTTACACGCAAGTTTTGACATGTAAGATGAGAGAGAAATCGGAAAGATTTTTATGGGAGGCACAATGCGGATTTAGAGGAAAAGGATGCATGGATCAAGTGTTTTCTCTTCGCATGGTCATGGAAAAGCTTCTGGCTTCTAACCAGAGGATTTTCTGTGATTTTGTGGATCTTGAGAAGGCATTTGATAAGGTTGTGTGGAAGAAAATGTGGGAATTGTTGCCGGGGTATGGTATGGATGGTACACATTTAAGGGCTGTGCAGTTGCTCTATTGTGTCTGCAAAGTCTGTATGCGGGTAGGGCATGACCTATGTTTAACGCCCAAACAGGCGTAAAACTGGGTTGTGTCATGTCCTGTGTCCTATCTGTTCATACTGTATCTCGACAGCTGTTTACAAAAGCTGAAAGATAGTTGTTTGGGTGTGAAATTGGGTGACATCAAAGTAAATTGTCTGCTGTATGCCGATGTCGCAGTGCTTATTGCACCGTCAGAGGCAGAACTGCAGGCATAAGTCACGTGTGTGAAAGAAGAATGTGAAAATAAAGGTCTCCGTTTGAATGCTAATAAAACTAAGGTTCTGTTCTGTTAGAATGAAGTGTGAAATATGGGTAAATCAGGAATATCTTGAACTAGTGAAGGATATAGGCCGGGATGGGAGAATTGATATAGATTTGGACAGGTGTGTCGCTGCCGGAAACAAGGTCAACGGTGCACTGACTGCGTTAGTCCAAAAGCAAAGGCGTAGTGAAAAATGCATGCCTTGCGACACATAACGCAGTACTGGTACCGACTTTGTTATATGGCAGCAAATCTAGGTAGGCATACCAGAAGAACCATAAAAGCAAGTTCAATGCAGTGGAGATGTGATCTCTTCGCGAAATGTGCGGGGTTACCATGGCCGACCGAAAGCGAAACGAAGAGACTGTTTTAACAGTGGTAGAGCTACGCATCAGCTTTTGTTGTTGCATGAATGGGCCGGCTCGACCGGGGAAGTACCACGACCTCACAGAATACGAGCGTAAAGTAAAAGTCTAACAAACTTCTGCGTTTCGTCTGGTGAGTGCAGGTTACCGGTGGCCCACACACCCCCTTCCCCCAATTTGGGGGGGGGGGGCACTGTAAGGGAGGCAACGCATCTGCTATGCCTCTGGTATTGCGGGTGTTCATGGGCGGTGGTAATCACTTACCATCTCGTGAGCCAACTGCTCATTTGCCTCCCTTTTCTATAAAAAAAATCCTCAATATGACCTATGATTTGAAAAATTACCTTATGACTAAAATTGATAAGCGCGTGCTTCGATGGTTTGGACACGTTGAGCGAATGAGCGAAGACCAAATAGTGAAGAAAATATATAGCGCGAAAATTAATATTAAAAGGGGTCAAGGAACGCTGAGACTAACTTTCGACGACCAGGTAAGCAAGTTGCTCGAAGAGGGGAGGGTCAAGATTACTCAGATACCTAGACGTGCATTGTATGAAGTAAATCTGAAAGAAGCGAAAGAGGTGTGAAAGGATCGTGACACTTGGCGATCTGTTCTCTCTGGCTACCCCGTCAGAAATAAATAAATAAATAAATATATATATATATATATATATATATATATATATATATATATATATATATATATATATATATATATATATATATATATATATATATATATATATATATATATATATATATATATATATATATATATATATATATATATATATATATATATATATATATATATATATATATATATATATATATATATATATATATATATATCTTCACGCAATTCCCAATACAGGGGTAGACAGAGGTCGAGTCTAGACAATTAAGTCCCTTCGACCCACCTTTCACCGAAGATATTTTCGGGACAACGTGACAGGTGGTGAGCCCGTCGCCGCCTTTATGTCCAAGCCAACGATATTCGTACATAAGTTTTTGAAAAACCCATTGGTACGAGCCTACCAACTGGGGATCGAACTCGGGTCTATTGACTCGGAATTCCGACCACCCAACCACTCGGCTATCGTGACTTTGTATATATTAAAGTTTTATATTTTAAAAATTTTATTCTATACTAAAATTGTTAATAGCAACTGCAAGCCTTGAATTCACCATGACCTCGAGAGGGACGATAAATTGTAGAGAAGAATTAATGTACTACTACTGTCAGGTATGATAACCCGCAGAAAAGTACGTGGTTCTTCAGAATTTATAGATTGTATGCGGATTTATAGATTTATGATGGTATTGCGGGTGTTCATGGGCGGTGGTAATCACTTACCATCTCGTGAGCCAACTGCTCATTTGCCTCCCTTTTCTATAAAAAAATCCTCAATATGACCTATGATTTGAAAAATTACCTTATCACTAAAATTGATAAGCGCGTGCTTCGATGGTTTGGACACGTTGAGCGAATGAGCGAAGACCAAATAGTGAAGAAAATATATAGCGCGAAAATTAATATTAAAAGGGGTCAAGGAACGCTGAGACTAATTTTCGACGACCAGGTAAGCAAATTGCTCGAAGAGGGAGGTCAAGATTACTCAGATACCTAGACGTGCATTGTATGAAGTAAATCTGAAAGAAGCGAAAGAGGTGTGAAAGGATCGTGACACTTGGCGATCTGTTCTCTCTGGCTACCCCGTCAGGAAATAAATAAATAAATAAATATATATATATATATATATATGTATATATATATATATATATATATATATATATATATATATATGTATATATATATATATATATATATATATATATATATATATATATATGTATATATATATATATATATATATATATATATATATATATATATATATATATATATATATATATATATATATATATATATATATATATATATATATATCTTCACGCAATTCCCAATACAGGGGTAGACAGAGGTCGAGTCTAGACAATTAAGTCCCTTCGACCCACCTTTCACCGAAGATATTTTCGGGACAACGTGACAGGTGGTGAGCCCGTCGCCGCCTTTATGTCCAAGCCAACGATATTCGTACATAAGTTTTTGAAAAACCCATTGGTACGAGCCTACCAACTGGGGATCGAACTCGGGTCTATTGACTCGGAATTCCGACCACCCAACCACTCGGCTATCGTGACTTTGTATATATTAAAGTTTTATATTTTAAAAATTTTATTCTATACTAAAATTGTTAATAGCAACTGCAAGCCTTGAATTCACCATGACCTCGAGAGGGACGATAAATTGTAGAGAAGAATTAATGTACTACTACTGTCAGGTATGATAACCCGCAGAAAAGTACGTGGTTCTTCAGAATTTATAGATTGTATGCGGATTTATAGATTTATGATGGTATTGCGGGTGTTCATGGGCGGTGGTAATCACTTACCATCTCGTGAGCCAACTGCTCATTTGCCTCCCTTTTCTTTAAAAAAAATCCTCAATATGACCTATGATTTGAAAAATTACCTTATGACTAAAATTGATAAGCGCGTGCTTCGATGGTTTGGACACGTTGAGCGAATGAGCGAAGACCAAATAGTGAAGAAAATATATAGCGCGAAAATTAATATTAAAAGGGGTCAAGGAACGCTGAGACTAACTTTCGACGACCAGGTAAGCAAGTTGCTCGAAGAGGGGAGGGTCAAGATTACTCAGATACCTAGACGTGCATTGTATGAAGAAAATGATGAATCTGAAAGAAGCAAAAGAGGTGTGAAAGGATCGTGACACTTGGCGATCTGTTCTCTCTGGCTACCCCGTCAGGAAATAAATAAATATGTATATATTAAAGTTTTATATTTTAAAAATTTTATTCTATACTAAAATTGTTAATAGCAACTGCAAGCCTTGAATTCACCATGACCTCGGGAGGGACGATAAATTGTAGAGAAGAATTAATGTACTACTACTGTCAGGTATGATAACCCGCTGAAAAGTACGTGGTTCTTCAGAATTTATAGATTAATTTAAATTATAAGTCACGATAGCCGAGTGGATGGTCGGCATTTCGATTCAAGAGACCCGAGTTTGATCCCCAGGTGGCAGGCTCATACCAATGAGTTTTAAAAAACTTATGTACGAATAACATCGTTGGCTTGGACATAAAGACGGCGACGGACTTACCATCTGTCATGTTGTCCCGAAAATATCTGCGGTGGAAGGTGGGTCGAAGGGACTTTGTCGTCTAGACTAGACCTCTGTCTACCCCTGTATTGGGAATTGCGTGAAGATATTTATTTATTTTATTTATTTATTTGAGTTTAAAACTAAGCTAATAACTACTTCCAGAAGTACTATTCAGTTTATACACATAAAAATTAGAATAATTGTAGACTCAATCAACTTAAATAAGTAAGTACTTTACATTCAACATTGGTTACAACTGTGTATACATTTCTTGATGCAAGTTTTCAACAGTCTGAGCTTGGAATAAATCTTGGAAAATATCTCTGCTGGATCTACTGTCGTTGGCAAATGTGTCTTCATTCATGTTGGCGCACAGACTAACTAAAAAACCATAGAGCTCTTTGCATGGGCATTTAAGTTACAATACCAATCGAATAACATTTCAATTCGTATTGTTATTTAAATTTCCATGCAAAGGATCTTCTTAAGAACCTTTTTAAGATGTTTTTAATGTATAAGTAAAAAATACTACAATTGTTTTAATAAATAATAAAAAAAATACTACAATTGTTTTAATAAATAATCTAAAAATTATTTTCGAAACGACTTAATTGTCTAGACCTCTGTCTACCCCTGTATTAGGAATGTCAAGATAGTAGTCTCTATTGTGTTATTAGTAATTATTTTCACGATATTCTATCCCATAAATATTATTAACGTAGTTGCTTAAAGTTAAATCTCCGTTATTAATTTGAAACTGGCTCTTGAAATTTCAATGAAGGTACATGTTGATATTAAGTCAGCCGACCTCAAACGCATTTAATATCAGCTTAAGTTTGAAATATTTAGAAGATTTTATAAAGGGCAACAACCAGATTCTATGCTATGTGTAAACTATCGACATAGAGTGAATTTGAATTTAGCCAAATTAATAATTAGGAATATGAGTTTATTTTTATTAAATCTAAACTGTATTGTATTTTAAAACCCATGGATAAATAAGTTGTAATTTATATGAGTATGGAATGTTACCAAACTTTATTATTTTATTTGGACAAATTATATCCATTTAATTTTAAGGTTAATTAAGAATAATTTTTTATTTTTTTCTTTCTTTTCGTTTTATGTATGCTTATGTGTCTATTTTTTTCGCAAGTGCACTTTTCATTCAATCATTCATTTAATAGAATATTATTACATAAATATGTATATATCATGCCAATAAAAAGTCTTCATCTTCTCCAGCCTATAGTTAATTCTACTACAGTTTTTAAAGCTCCGCTAAAATTCATCATATATTTATAATTCGTAGCATACCTGTATAGCGTAGGTAACAATTAGTAAAAAAATCAGTTCCAGAGATTACCTCCAACAAATAAATTTAAAAATTTACCAGTGCAAAATATCAAAGTGGTTTTATGTACTTATTATACTTTATATACTTATTATAGTACATCTGGACATGAATATTAAACAAATATGATGTGAAAATAAAGGAGAAGTTTTCTATAAATCTCAATATTAACAGCGTCTCCACGATTTCTTTTCCATGACAGACGCTGGCAGGCTGGAACAAAAATAGTCTTCAGTCTGATCACTACAAGCTGACGGACAATGCATTCATTATTGAGATACTAACGGCGCTCAATACAACTGCGTTGCTAGAATCAGGCTGGATGAATGTTGACGGAAAAATTCTACATTTTTAAAAACTAAAACTCATTTCAAAAACAGCACTTTGCTATATGAAGAAAAAAGATCTCGATATATTAAATGAGCGCAACATATAAATTCTAAATATCGAGATATTTAATTGTTTTAGTTTATTTTATTCAAATTCCACGGATTAATATTATATATTATTCACAGATAAAAGCTAAATTCTGTAAACTAGGAAATATAAGAATAGATCATATAGATGTTGTAATTTTTATTGTAACATGCTTGACTTTCAAGAAAGTATTTTTAAGTTTTATCGCATTATGAAGATGAATTTAAAAGCGCAAAATAGCACTCAGCAACCATCACTGATCAGTAGACTCTATGTTTATTTTTATGGATTTCGTAACATTATTCGGTCCCCAGAAGTGTAATTAGTAATGATTTCTTGTATTTACGCGAATGCTACACATCCAAAATAAAACGATTTTTGGATTTTATCGCGTTTTATCGCATAAACGTCGGGAAGTAAAAATAGTTTGTTAAAAACTAATAAAAAACGCGATAAAATCCAAATATCATTTTATTCAAGAGGAGTAATTAGCTTTTGATTTTTGCCGTCAAATAATCGAAATTCCTATACTAATATAATATTTAAATAATTATCCTATACCTAGCCTATAATGAAATCACTGTTCTATCTGCAAGCAATCTGAACAAAGAAAACAAAAGCTAAAGATCAGCATTTGAGACCAAAATAGTATTGGACTGCATTCAAAACTCTTTGGAATTACTACACTATTTGTTGCCATCGTCCATTCAGTAACTCAACGCTTCATCGTAATCCGTTTCAGGAGGAATTCGATACTTATAAGATGGATATAAATTACCATACACCTACTTGTAACTGAGATATTTATCAAGTTTTTTCTGGAACATTTTCTTACGGAATGTCACTTAAACTTTTTATAGTGTCGTAATTTATTTTTTAAATAATTTTCTTTTCCTTATTCTAGCTTATATTTAGCATTCTTTTATTATTTTCACAGAATATGTCTTTAAGCACTCATGAATAGGTTTCCCTAATTATTTTTTTACTTCTCAGGGCGACAGAATATGACTGCAGT
Organism: Sericinus montela; assembly: GCA_029286605.1. Lineage (NCBI taxonomy): Eukaryota > Metazoa > Arthropoda > Insecta > Lepidoptera > Papilionidae > Sericinus > Sericinus montela. The sequence continues at coordinate 3,959,055 of JAGSMR010000040.1, forward strand.
CTCAGGGTACGCAGGCGAATTGTCTCTTGCAAATTTTCTTCTTTATCAGCGATGTAAGTCTGTAAGTCTTTAGAAAGTTAGTGAGCGTAAGTCAGCATTTGCGCGCTAGAGTTCTCCTTTCTTGATTTTTTTATTGGTAATGTAGTATTGGCGTTAGAATATATCACCTTTCTTTCGTGTGTGGTATAAGGGACCACTGAGAAATAAACTTAAATACCGTACGACAACGACCCTCTAATGAGAGAATTTTACCATTTCGAAAACACCGATCATTTTACCACATCGAATATATTTATTTTATATATTCGAAAATATCATATCGCATCTAAGGTGCAATGTATCAAGTATTTCGATCGCCAATCCGCTTGCCAAGTGAAGCGATTATGGCAAATATTCCTGTGAGGGAAGCCTGCAATAGACTCCCATTATGTAGTCCCTAATCCGTGAACTTAATTATTTTACTTATCAAAAGGAATTTTATTGCGTAATTGCATAATTGGGCAGAAGCTGAAAAAATTACTGTGACTAAAATTTTTTTATAAAAAAGGAGAGAAGCGACAATCACTTTACAACACACACGAGTTAACTGTACACATATTATATTGCCTGCCTAGCCTTTATGACATAAGCCTAAAGTTTACATAAAGGAATGAGATTCATCATTAAATAACCTTCAACGCTGCAACACACATGAATCTCGTTTCAATGTTTCCCATGGGTATCCGAAATTCGAGTAACGGAGCAGCTTCCGCTCTAAATTACAACCATTTATATGAAATCGAATGAATTCTTAACTAAATTCTTTAGTTTATACACATTTACATGTAAGAAGCTTAAATGAGAATGGGAAGTTTAATTTATTAATGATAAAGTAAAGTGCTAATATACAATGTAAGGAAGTTGTAATAAATACTGTACCTAAAAGCACTGTAAGTCAACGCCTTGTAGGTAATCTACGACTATTTAGTGTGGGTGCGGTACTTCCAACAGACATCAATTACAACCAAGAGTAATGCCGTGAACGTTAAACAAAAGGTAATACACTATCCACTTAATCTGATTCGTATTATTGCACTCGTAACGCAACATTCTGTACGATTTATTACAAAAGAGCTGTTAAGAAAGTACTTTGTTCCGAAGTCGGCATCGCAGGACTTAATCTGGAAAATGAAGCGTTAGAATGTTTAAAACTAAGAATGATTTATCGAGAAGGTCGTGTTTAAGAGCGAATGCTTACGCGAATGAACTTCGTGCAAAATGGAATTCTAGTTTCACACGCAACAAATGCACTCATTATCTGATGAACTTAGCGAGGCTCTGGTAATGGTACGGACTAATCAACTTTACAGAGTCTCATTACAATCATATCGATACGGTGCTGCACGCCACTGACATCGAACAAGTAGCTTTTTCATGCTCAAATATTTCGAATAAGACTAAACGGACTCAAAAACAGCAATAAATGTTTTTCAAAAACATCAATGAACAATTTTATTAATTATAATAACTACTATTTAATGCCTGTATTAGTTGTAAAAAGTAACGGAATTAACGTAATATATATTGATTAAAATATGTTGACTATGTTTGTCGGAAGCATCTTAACAGCAGTATGACGGATTCTTTCCGATTTCAAAATACCGTGAAATAAATGTACGATTTTAGAAAGCAGTGGAATTTTTATGTGTTGCAATTTTTATGTCTCGGTTAATTTTTTAAATGTACCATTTATAAATATTGAAATTTTTGCGTGGTTCATTTCTTCTCTACTCGCGTATAATGAAATGCTTACACTATAAATGAAAAAGCTTTAATTAGTTAGCTACATTTTCATATTCGTACTTGTTGCCGATTTGAATGCCTCGATGTGGCTTTGTTTTTTGTTTTTCATATATCCTTTGCTGGATTTATACAACAGGGTTTTTTTTTTAAATGTTGAATAGTAACAATTTTATGTTCTTATAAATTTACATTTGAAATTAAATAGAAAATATCATAAATAATTTTTCATTTTTACTCTTGATTGTAAACATAAAAACAGAGGAAGTAAACTGTATAGTTACAGTTACATTATAACTTTGAAGTGTAATTTAATACAATTGCTGATAATAATAAGACAATAGTGTAATGATAATCTGTATAATTCGTATATTTATTACAAGTAACAAAAATTAAATATTGTTGAACGATAGCTTTAGTTGTATACTACAATCTGTATTTAGCTATCTGTTTTTGTAGTTGTTTTGTAATTACCGAACAATAATTCTTGGATCTTAATTTAGCTTTTAGCTGCACTGACTGATACTTGCTACACCTGTTTGAACCTTTCACTATAAGTTTTGTTACGAACAATATTATATACATACGGACATAAACATATTATACGCTTTGTATATGCACACACACAGATATTTGTATATAGTACTCGTAATTATTTTATAATAATAATAATTTAATCAACAACACAGGAATAGTTTTTTAGGAACATTTGCCAATCATAGCAGATTTACAATCTCTTTTAGCTTTTCTTGCAATATTAACTGAATGTAATTAAAATTCCCATTATGGTATATTCTAATATAATGAACACCATATACAAAAATGAATATACCTGTGGAGAATTTTTCGCCTGTTTTTTCTGTCACAGGAACCTCATTAAAAACAGAAGTAGACTTAAATACTGCAACATAAACAGATGTGGTATAGGAAAAAACACCCCTTTACGTCGAAACATAAAAAAATATCTTCACGCCATTTCCAATACTAGAGTAGACAGAGGACTAGACAATTAAGTGTTTTCGTCTTTTCACCGAAGACTTTTTTGGGATAACGTGACAGATAATGAGGCAGTTGCCGTTTTTATATCCAATCCAAAATTAAAAATCGAATGTAAGTTTTTAAAAGCCCAATTTGGTACGAGCCTTACACCCGGGGACCGAACTCGGGCCTCTTGACTCGAATTCCGATGACCCAACCACTTGACTATTCAAATATCTTCACTTATTCAAATAAAGGTTTGTTTTGAATTTTATGGCATACGTTATGTTACATATAAACCTATCCTAAACTAAAATCCGTTTGAGTAACAATCATAGTCGGCATGTTTGGTAGATGGCTTGGTAACTAGTGGGTTACAACTTTCGCAAAAGGATCTTTCTTGCCATGGTTTAGTTTATTTTTAACCATTAAAGGTTACCAATACCGCTCACAACACCCACATCTTATGATTAACGATTAAATTTCACCTGGTTGAATAATATTACTTTTAAAGTACGTCTATTACTGGATAGTGACTGTAACATTTTTTTTATAAGTTTCAATAACTTTCGCCATTAATTATCGGACCATCGATTTTAATACTGTAATATCGGTCTTTCTGATACACATAATATACATATAATATACAATATATAGACGATCTTCGTAGTTGAGTGGACTAAACACCAATTTGCATGTTAAGGCCTGCTCTGAAGTCCTAGGTTTGATTCCCGAACGAGTCAGTGTTGAAAACCACTTTGTCTATTTTGTCTCTGGTTGGGTGTTTTTGTACCCTCGATGTTTCTGATTCTATAATGCGAATGGTTAATTTTATATGTAGCTAACTTATGATGTCGTCTATCTATTTATATATGTATCAAAAGGGCCGCTTCAATGAAGTTTCTTTAATACTTTATAGTAAATTTAAGTAAATGTATTTCGTTGGCTAAATAATGACTTAAAGTCATTAGGTGAACAATTATTATCATTTGTTTATATTCCCTATAAGTCACGATAGCTGAGTGGTAGGGTGGTCGGAATGTCGAGAGACCCGAGTTCGATCCCCAGGTGGCAGGCTCGTACCAACGGGTTTTTCAAAAACTTATGAACGTATATCGTATATCGTTCGGTGGAAGGTGGGTCGAAGGGACTTAATTGTCTAGACTAGATCTCTGTCTACCCCTGTATTGGGAATTGCGTGAAGATATTTATTTACTTTATTTTATTTGTTTATAATCCCATTTTTAAATTTAACGGAAAGAATATAGCGAGAAACCGTAACAGAGAATCACGCTTGCGGCTACTAAAAATTAGATCAAAAATGGATTTCCGAAAATATATAATAAACCGAATTCGAGCAGAACATGCTCTTCGAAAGGAAATTATGCCGAATTATGAAAATTAGCTCAAATTATCGTCAATGTTGGTTACCGTGGACGCTGCCCATCGTCAGTTAAAAGTTATTGTAAGCCTGCGGCAATCCTTGCGTGACAAAGAATATTTTAGTTATTTAATTAAATAATTATAGTCAATAAACAATAATTTAGTTTTACGTGAAAAGATTTGTTTAAACATAAGAACCGTCTTTACGTTTTAAGCGCTATATTAAAGAACTAATTTTTATTAATAATTATTATGTATCCGTAGGCAATTTATTTTTATCTTTATGCATTCCATTCCTGGTGTAGAAAAATTAGTTTTTTCGACTTACATTTCATCGGAATAAAACTCGAGTCTCTTATTTTAAAATCCGATTACCATTCTTTAAAGTAACATGGATAATATTTTTTGACCAAATCCTATCAACTGCAGCATATTATATTGTAGCGCTGAAGCAAATAGCATAAACAAAAAGTATTGTCTTGTAATCCGTGATGCCTTGGTATCAGATTATATAGTAAAGATGTGTATCTGATAGTTGAAATAGATCTGTCATGGTCAAATATGAAACAGTGACAGTTTTATTGAAGTTTATTAAGCATATATATTCTTATTCAGACGTGTCAAAGTTTTTCGTAACAATTTATTTTAAATAGTCACGATAGCCGAGTTGTTGGGTGGTCGGAATTTCGAATCGAGAGACCCGAGTTCGATCCCCAGATGGCAGTACCAATGAGTTTTTCAAAAAAAACTTATGTACGAATTTCATCGTTGGCTTGGACATAAAGGCGGCGACGGGCTCACTACCTGTCACGTTGACCCGAAAATATCTTCGGTGGAAGGTGGGTCAAAGGGACTTAATTGTCTAGACTTGACCTCTGTCTACCCCTGTATTGGGAATTGCGTGAAGATATTATATATATTTTTATTTTATTTATTTTAAATTAAATTAAATGTCTTCACGCAATTCCCAATACAGGGGTAGACAGAGGTTTAGTCTAGACAGTTAAGTCCCTTTGACTCACTTTCCACCGAAGATCTTTTCGGGACAACGTGACAATTGGTGAGCCCGTCGCCGTCTTTATGTCCAAGCCAAAGATATTTCTCTTTTCCTGTGATAAAATTTTTATCAACACGTTATTAATAAATTTAAGAAAAAATAAAGCCGTGTAAAAAAAATTTGCGCACATCAATGTTAAATTTCAAAGTTAAATCGTTTAGTCCGCAATGTTTACACTTTCCCTACAAAATAAACAAAAACCGCAGAATAGCCGACCAAGGTTTCGAAATAAAAAAAGCTGTTGTAATTTAACCCATGCTTCATTTGCTTTTAATGTCGGCTAAGTAGGTTTTTTTTTTTTATATTTTGTTAGATGGACATATTTTTAATAAAAGTTTGGATTTTATTTTTATACATAAAATTTCTGTTAACCTACATACTAACTAACTATACTTAACTTTATATTACACTATATTTCAATGTTTTTTTTAATATAAAATACGACAATTAATACGTTGTGATTAAATTAAATTAAATTAGTTTTCTCTTATATTATATTTATTTACTTTATCCGCGCATTATAACGAAATTCCCATAGGGTCCCGTATATTCATCTTTACCAACTTTATATATATGTATCGATCAACGTCATACTTGATATCTATCCAACTGTAAAAGCAAACTAAGTGGCTATTAATTTATCTACTAAATTTCATCCAAAGCCTCTCTCTCCTTTAAGGCATGAAAGTAGAACAAACATACAAATATCGTAACACAATAAAATAAGTCACGAAAGCCGAGTGGTTGGGTGGTCGGAATTTCGAGTCAAGAGACCCGAGTTCGAACCTCAAGTGGCCCTACCAATGGGTTTTTCTAAAAACTTATGTACGGATTATATCGTTGGATTGGATATAAAGACGGCGACGGGCTCACCACCTGTCATCTTCGGTGGAAGGTGGGTCGAAGTGACTTAAATGTCTAGACTAGACCTCTGTCTACCGCTGTATTGGGAATTGCGTGAAGTAACACAATAAACATTTATAATATTACATCGTATAAACAAGACACGAGGAAACTATTTCATAATGCTACTTTATAATAATAATGCGCTGTATCTTAGAACACTCAAAGAATGAGAGGAAACAGGAAACCACTGATGCAAGACACAACCCAGCGTCCTCGTCCAATGTTAAGCCCATAACAGTTGGTTATCTAACGCTTTAATACCGTATAAAATATTTTTACATGTGTGGTCCGGGTCTTTTCTGACGAAGATTTACTTACAAACACCGGCCGCATTGGGGGATTATGAACCCATCTCAGGTTTTAAAAGAGAAAAAGTTTAATGTAAAGATCACTGACAAATTTGTAACAGAACAATGAATCGGATATTAACGTATCTGCTTTCATGACACGGGCGAGCGGTTGACTGATAAGGTATCGAACATGGTGCCGCAACGAGATGAAGACATGAGGATATTTTCACATGTTTAAGTTTCAGGATAACTATTGCTAACATGATTTTTTTAACTTCATGTCGTATTTTATAATGTTTAATAATAGTGAGGTACACTGACGTCGAGATAATTTTGTGTTTTTTGACTTACCTATGTCCAAGCCAACAGTACAATATACTTACATGGATAAACGTTAAGCATATAAACGTTAAGCATAAAGGACACGAGATTCTAACCAACAAGCCAGGATTACTACCAGCTATCTGTATATAGAATACAGAATGAAGTAGAATTATTAGTACAGCTGTTTTGTCTATCTGTCTTGAACAAAATTTGTGTTCTTGTGGTGATAAAAAGTTGCAATCTATTACAAGTCCATAAGTACTATATAGGAAGTATTGGGATCAGGCACGCGCCTAAAGTGCGTGACGTGTAGTAGTCTTAACTTAGATTGTGGTCGCGACTGTACTTACGTGTGCTGAACTACCAACGGCATCCTTCGTTGGCTAAACGCATCGCTCATCGCTTCGCTTAATGCCCTACACTCACGCGACTCCATCGACCGCTTGCAAACCTCTCGACGGTGTTAAATGTATCCGCCTGCTTGTATCAGGTTACCGTACCAAAGGCGTGGGCATTGACATGTCCAACTTGTTTTGTTTTGTTCACTCGACCATCGTAAAGGTTGACTTTCTACGAGCATCGACGTGACGTTCCCGCCCGGTTAAGTTACGTTAAAGTTTGTAGGAGACGCCTGTCAACGTCAACTCTTCGAAGCGCTCGGGCGTAACAAGAACTAAGCGTTGTCAATTATTACTAATATCTTGGTGATTTAATTGCGAAAATCAGTTAAATCAAAAATCAATTAAGTTTAAAAAAATGTAACTTATTTTCTAAAGAATTAGATACGTTGTTTTATCAAAACTGAGATCGAATTATTTATTTGCACAATAAAAGACGTGTAGCAATTATTTCTGAACAAACAGGTCCGAACGTTTCCACTTAGTTGTCACATGCTTGAAAAATAATTACGAAGTGTTGGGTATGCGTCATGCTGAGCTGACACGGGCACTCATCGGGTTATTAAGATGTTAGACTGTAGCGTATTTAACGAGTTGTCTCTCATTGTTGGGTGAACGAGATAATGCCAGCAGATAAAACCCAACAACCGAACTTGGAACGGCGACTCATTTAATGCTTGTCGCTTTGCATAAGTTCAACTCCGGTACAATTGTGATTGTTATATCGTATACGTTTTATGCTTATTCATTCAACCTCTGTTATAATAATAATAAATAAATGAATGAATAAATATTTACATAAACAAGGACAACGTCACATTCATTGATCTGATCCCAAAAGTAAGTTGCCAAAGGAGCTAGCAGGGATGCTACGGAAACATAAACTAAAAATGTACCACCAACACCCATACCTAAGAAAATACAGAAAAATTTGTTAATTTTCTACATTGACCTGTGCGGGAATCGAACCCGGGACATCAAAGCTAGGTGTCACACCTTGAAAACTGGTGAATGGCCGATCTACTACGAATTTTTTGGTTATTTAAATAAATAGAAGATGTACAAAATAAAAAAGGGTGCACTAGCTTGCCTTTCTCTTCCCAAACGTGCCCAAACATGTTTATAACGATGCGACAGAAAGAGGAGTAACATGTTATAGTTTACGGTACTGGATTATTTGTATAATAAATGTCTTACTTATCTGGTAAAGGTTATAGGAGTATTCGTTGGCATATTGTGAACCGAAAATTTTACGTATCAATTAATGCACCTGACTGAGTGCAACGGATATCAAAATTGACAGCTCCGAGTGAGTAAGTGAGTTGGAGTTCGAGGAAAGATAGATGTAAGGAAAGATTGAAGGAGATATCGGTCGTGTGAGACGGAGAAGGAAGATATTTTGTCAATTCTATATTCCGATCACTCGGTTATCGTGATTATTTTTTACGTTTCTTTGTATACAATGTATTCAAAGTAAAAGATAACAATAAAATTATAATTTAATTGATAATTTAAGTGCCAATTCAAACTATTTGCATCAAATGATTAGTCCCGACAAACTACTACATGACAGACAGACTATTTCCACGGCTTTCAGTTTAGAATTTCGGTATAATAAGCCCCGTATGGGGTTCCTGCCCATTGGAGGATATACACATACCATTTTTTTCTGCTCAATAGTGTAACAATCATTTCATAATTTTATCAAACATGACATTCGTCTTTTTTATTTACGGCGTAAAAATATACCATTCCGTTTCGTGGAGGTCGTAATAACCGAATAAGATAGAATCGTTGTAAATGCAATTGGCTACCCACAGATGGCGAGATAACCATCTCCAAATATACCAAATCAAAATTTTGTAGAACGATGACGAGCAGCAGTGTTTAAGGTGTAACATGTCTGGTAATACGAAGATATATGGAAATTTTATGCAATATGCACTCACACTGTATAACAGAACTTTTGTTTATGCTACATTTTTCATAAATGCAATGCAATTTTCTTTGTTATTATAGCTATCGTCCCACGACGAAGACGTGCATGAAAACATTACATTTACATTTTATACACTTAGGTAATATTTACTTTAATTTGCATAATACCATCCGTTACTTAATTAACTATTGCGAATATATTTGCATGACTGAAATCTAAATAAAAATGGGAATGCTAGAATGTAACACGCAACACCACCATTTAGTGTCCTCAACACATAACTATGTTTTAACTTAATCTAAACGAAATCTTAACTACTAAACATCTTTCACTGCCAAGGCCCATAAAGTCCTTTTGTTTTAATCAAGAAAAAAACAAAGTTTTGAAACGGCTCTGTACGATTCCCGTTCTTATACGTACATCGTGCATGCTGGTGAACCCACCTTTGCCAGGATACTTCATCAATATACGATCCAACTTCCATTCTCCAGGTGGTAAATGGGAGTCTTTAATTAAAACCAATTGTCCGATTGGTAGACGTTCTTAGTCATTTAACCATTTTTAACGCTGTTGTAATCGACACATTAGTCTCGATTATAACAATCTTATGTTAGTCGGAATATTAATTACGACTGCCATAAGATTGAATATGCTCATAGTGTCAATTTTAAATGCAAGAACACTTCAAGACATTTATTATCCTTATCTAACTGACCAACAGATAATGTAGGTTCTGAGGCTAGCACTTACCTGCATCATCTTCAGCGGATTTACCATTTCATTCTTCAGAAATGGTAAATCAGCTGCATCTTCAGCGGATTTACCATTTCTGAAGCCCTATATTGTGAAAATGTTTGCTTAAAAATTTATCATTTTACTATTTTTATTAAAATTACGCTACAGGAGTCTTGACTTCGCTGTTATTGACGACCTTTGATTTGATATTAAGCATAGTAATTCGCGATGTTGAAATGTCATCTACCATCGTCATTTTTAAAGTTTTACAACAAATCCTACCCAATCACACTTCTTGTGTTAAAATCTATCACTGGCCGTTTTAGTTGTAAACTATCCTAAAAAGTAATGATAATAACCATTATAAATAATTTTAACTTACATATATTCATACTTTTGAAAAACATTACCCATATACTGAACCGAGTAGAAGTAAGGCATATTATGATTACATACATGTCTTCTGGTACAACGAAAAGTTGTCAAGATCATAATGTTTTTGTCAACATGCCAATGACCTACTTTGTGAAAACTGGATGACAACATAAATTTATCTCCGATATTTATTCGCTAAACATAAAATAGTATTCTTTTACTTACAAAACAATTTTTATAGTTATTTAATATTTATAAGCCGTATTTTATATTTCTCTAGACAACATGAAGTTAGACGAAGTTGTTGCAATCTGCCACCACGCGGCGTCTCAATGCGAACGTGAAACCATTCTTACCGTTTAACAGACATTTATTTCTAACAATTGAAAACTTTATAGCTTATGTATAGAGTTCAAAATTGAAAATCCAAGCGAAAGACGATAATTTGTAAACTACAGTAGAACTAAGCACTGCAGTGGAATACATATTCAGTTATTATGTTGATAAATATGTCGCAACTCAGTTGAACGGGACACGGTGCGGAAAATAATAAACCTAAAACACCGTTCTCTATTACCTTAACTATTTCAATACATCTATTAGCCATCTAAATATTTACATACATACGTTTTGTTTGGCCTACAAATTACTTATTAGAGTTGAGTATGTAAATAGACACGAACTTGGCGCATTGACTTCGTTGACTTTACTAACTAAATAAATATATACCTCCGTATACCACAGTTTCCTGTATCCACTAGTGTTAGTAGAGAGGCTCGGAGATTATTTAAATATTACTGAACCAGCTTCTTTCGAATCCCGATGCCAAAATCGCTAAATTTAACAAATTAATAGCAATACTAAGTATTAGAATGTCCAATAGCCTAATAGATAATATGTTTACATAAAATATTTGTCTATGTTAATTGCCTTGACGTCTCTTCCAGGTCTAAAGTATTTTACGTATACAATTGTCTTTATGGAGTAACTCCAGGATAGACTCATTTAATATGAATCTTTAAAATTACTCCATAACTCTACTAATTATAAAGTAATTTAATGGTCGAAACAGAATTAGCGTGAATATAAAGACTCATCTTTCACCTACTATTATGCGAAGACAAAAACGTTTTATCAAACTAGTTTTTTGAGCACCTAAATTTTTTTTTTTTTTTTTATGCTGTCTAACTCTGGGGTGTTCGTATTCTCTAGATAAATCTCGAGCTTACGCCAGTCCGTCAGGGTTTTGGTCAGAGGGACCTCCGCCCGGGGCTGACCCAGCACCATGGTTACCGGACGATGATCAGAGTTTAACTCGTGTTGCACTTCTATAGATCGCAACGGTAAGGTTACGTTCTTTAGAATTGCAATATCTAATATGTCCGAGGTATTGTTTCGAATCGGGTCTATCCTAATAGGTTCTAGGGGGGCGATAATATCGAACATTGTATTGCTACTTAGGTTTACCTTAAGTAGCGCGCGTCCATTCATGTTAATAACAGAGCTATGCCAAGCAGAGTGCTTGGAGTTTAAGTCGCCCGCCTAAATTTAAAAAGATACCTTATAGTTTATAGGGTTTTTTTTTTACTTACCTAATGTTAAAGTTGGCCCATGAGTAAAAAAAAAAACAAAGGTAATATTCATTAGTTTTGTAATATTTACTAATAAAAGTGAATACTACATAATAAACACATAAAATATGAAAACATTATACCCTCGAGAGCTATGAATTCCTACTAGGTGAAGGTATCTGAATATCTAAGAAACTAAGAATGCTAGCTTAATGAAATGAATTATGTTTCACAGAAAATTTATATTCCATTTGTGAAAGAAATAAAACGAACACGTCACCTTGTATTTTATTTATACAAAATTAAATAGTAAAATATTACCCATCTCAAACACCAACAAAACTACAAAAATAATTTTTTTTGTTTTGTCCCTTTCAAATTTTCAAAAAGAGTAATAATATTTGTATTAGCCCCACGTGCCCACATTACTGCGGCAATGCGAGTCGGCATGCTGTACACCAAGTTTCTTAAACGATGTTGGGGAATATTCTCCCATTCCTCTACCAGATCGACTTTGAGGTGTTTAAGCGTAATCGGAGCGGTTTCTATGTCTCACATGTCTTCAGAGCTCGTCCTAAACATGCTCGATCGGATTAAGTTGGAGGCTGCGTACTGGCCACTCCATACAATCAATGTTCACTACGTAAAGATAGTTATTCACGGTTTCACTAGTATGAGGCCGAGTATAGTCATGCATAAAGATACCATTCTCCCCCTAATTGATCATAAATGGAACAATATATTTGTTTCAGTTTTCTTCCAGGTATCTTTGGCGGGTTACAGGCCTGTTTTCTATAAGCAACAAATCTTGTTCAAATCTGTACAGAAGTTCTGGCCATACGATGGATCCACCACCATAAGCATACCTATACTATAATCTTGTTCAATCTTCAAAACTCCACTATAAGTGGTTCCAGGCGTACCTTATCTTATCTCGAAATATGCTTAAATTTTGGGCCGTTTACAAGTTTTAATGGTTTTAAATTTGCTTCAGCAAGTCGTCGTTTTAGTGTGTAAATGTTATCGAGCATTGTGAGATTCAAGATTCAGAATTCTGGTGTAAGCGAAATTACAACAGCTTCAATAATGAATATATAACATCCGAAATGCTGTTTTTATGCCTTTTTATATGAAAGAATATAAAACAAAGTAAAAACAAATGATGAAAATATTTATTACAATTTAAAACTCCAACTTTTTGTATTTTGTTATTTTTCAAGGCATAGCTTTACTTAGTGTGAAGTTAAGAAATTTTATTACTTTAGTTCAAGGAATATTTAATTGTTAATTGTGTATAAAACAAAGGTTATTTCATTAGGCTAGCATTACTAATTTTTAACATATTCAGATACCTTTTCCAGACGTGAATACATTGCTCTGGAGTTTCTAATTTAGCCTCAATCAGAACTAGTCTTAATAAATATTTCACAATTTACTAGTCTTAACAAATATTTCACAATAGTAATATATATAACAGTAATAGTATATAACTGACACCTTTTTATTATAGTCTTAAGTGCGTCTGGCTAACTATAAAAATAATAATAAATAAATATCTTCACGCCATTCCCATTACAGAGGTAGACAGAGGTCTAGACAATTAAGTCGTTTTGACCCACATTCCACCGAAGAAAGTCCATCTTTATGTCCAAGCCAACGATATAATTCATACATAAGTTTTTGAAAAAAACCCATTGGTACAAACTTGTCACCAGGGGATCGATCTCAGGTCTCTTGACTCGAATTCCGACGTCCCAACAGCTCGGCTATAGTGACTTATAACAATATATAAACAAGTGACATAAATTAATATTAATACAAAAAATTTAAATGTAAAGGTAGGCAAAGACATAGATATTTAGGGCATAGTACTCTCCTTTCTTAAATGACTATATAAAGTAATTTTTACATATCTCAACAGTATAATGACCAATTAAATAAGCTTGAGAGACTTCAAAATACTTACATTCGGTTCATATTTGGGTTGCGTAAATATGAAAATGTTTCTCAATTTTGTACACGTCTCAAGTGGTTACCAATCCGACTAAACCGGAATTTGCATATTCTTTCTATTTTGTACTGTGTTTTATTTCGTGCCTCTACTCCACCTCATTTATAGGAGAAGTTTAACTTTTCCTTCCCGGCATTGGTTGCGGGGAGAGATAAGGCCGCGAAATTATGCATATCATAAAATTTTACATCCTTTGTTACTTTTTTGTATCCTAATGTTTGTGGTGGATAATAAAAGTATATTCATTCATTCAGTAAAATCAATATGTATTTTAATATACAGACAATTTTTCTTAAACTTAAAATTAGTAGCACTTACTCAGTTGTAAATTTTTTAAACGTGTATGTTTATGTGTATAACCTTGTGTTTGCCTACGTGATGTTGAACTAAAACTTACTTTTATTTTTTCACTTTTATGTTAACGTAACTGGCTATTCTTTTGGGCGTTTCTTTACAGTTGCTTCTGTTAAGAGGGTATATGTGTTAAGTTAATTTTGTTGTACAGTCTTGAACTAATAATGTAATAAGTACTTGAACTAGTAATTTATTGACGATCTCCGTGGACGAGTGGCGTAAACACCGGTTTTCAAGGTGTCACCATCTCGAGGTCCCGGGTTCGATTCCCGTTCGGGTCAATGTACAAAATCCAATTTTTTTTCTACATTTTCTCGGGTCTGAATGTATGTGGTGCCTTTATTGTTTCCGATTCCCACACCTCAAGTGCATTTGCATCTTACATTGGGATCGGAGCAATGTATTTGATGATGTCCTCATCTATATGTGTATTTATCTATATGTGTATTTATTTATACTGTTTCCCCGCTAGTTTATTTTTGTCTTTTTCTTTTTAAATGTAACTTCGAATCTTCTCTTATCCTGATGTTTATCATAGTATTAAGATTTGTGTTTACGTGTCATTGGTTGAAAAGTTATCGAATTGATAAAACTTTGCAATCCTTGTATAAATCTGTAACGCCTATTTGTTTTTACTTTTACAATGCACCCTTAGGATTTGTTGTCCCCAAACTGATATATAACACATCAGTATCGATTGTACTATTGAACGTAGGATAGGTTTATTGACCGACTTTGCTAAGTTTTTTGAACATGTATATTAGCTTGTGTATTTTGTCCGTTAAGTTAAATGCAAGACAGTATTTTTTTAATAATAAATAAATACAAGAATAGAAAGGGACAAAATCACGTACATTGCTCCGATCTCAATAGGTTTTCCTTCGCAACAGGAAGGGAGGGGGGCATTTTAAGGGAGGCAACGCATCTGCTATGCCTCTGGTATTGCGGTTGTTCATGGGCGGCGGTAATCACTTACCATCACGTGAGCCACCTGCTCGTTTGCCTCTCTTTTCTATATATAAAAAAAAAAAACAGTTTAAATATTTGTCTCTTGAAAATTATTTGGGGCTCAAAACACGCATATATGGCTGATATAGTGTACCGATAGAATTAATAACCGTAAAAATTTACTTCCGAGCTTGAAACTTCAATGTTAATTTGAAGACTAGACAAGACAGCTATAAAATTAGAGATCAAACCCGGCATGAATCCAGATATTAATGACATTAATAACTTTATTTAAAACTCTTTCTGGCACTGTCTTTATTTTCTAATGTTTTAAAATTTCTTCGAGTAATGTATGATTATTTGTTTTAATACAGATAATGTCCTAGTTATTATACTATTTTTTATATAAACATTCCTTTTGACCGAAATTAAAGTAATTCTCTGGTGACCCGTAGTAGACAGACGGGAGCTACTACTGTCATTGTGACTTTCACCAGGAATGAGAATGATGAAAATACTTATACTCGAGTACCTGGAGTGAATTGACGATTATGTTAGATAAATATACATGTTTCTTATGACTACCTAGTTACCATATCAGTTTAGTTACCATTATGATTGGATGACATGTATGATTATTTAAATATTATATTACTACTATAAATGAGTATTGTATATGTGCAGTGAAATATGAGATAAATAATTAATTTAACATTTGACAAATATCATAGGTACAATAAAATAAACGAAGGCTAAAAGTCCAAAAAGGTTTGGAATGTTGTGTTTCTCCGCATATATTTTCCCTTTCAGAAACAAAATGATGTACATAGAAACGTGGAAGTCACTTACGAAGATAAATACGACACAGACCTAACCCACTATAAGCAGGTAAAGGACGCATTACATCTAAATTTTACAGTAAGACCGGCTTTCACAAACAAATTCCACCTATTCGCGGAACAATTTCACGCTCTATTTTACTCCTATGTATTTTCACAATTGAAAATTGTCCGTAAAAGCGTCAAGGCTTTTGTACGCTGAATTTTTATAACGTACTATTTTAGTTTTCCTTGTGATAAATGATGCCAATTCTTTATTAAAATTTCTCTTTTGTTGTCACTGCCACTGATATAGTGAAATTCGGCGCGTATTTTCTATTTTCGTTCGGCGAAATAGATACTACGTTTTTGGTATAATACGAAAAACTTCTTTAAGCGTCTTATAATTTTCAATGTCAAGAAAATAAACATTCTTTAAAGCTTTGCTTTAAGCAACAACGTTGTCAATTTGTTCAAGCGACCGAATAAAATAAATATAGCACAAGAAAAATGAATTATTTATAACAGAATGAACAAACGAAACTAACTGAAAGGAACAAACTTCTATCGTCGAGAAGACGTCGAGTTTCACTAACAAGCTTAAGACGTCACTTGCAAATTGTAACTGTCAGCTTTATCATTTTTAAAAGAGAACGCGAACAAAGTTGTAGAAACACAAAGCGATAATCACATTTCTTTGACTCTTCTAGCTATATTTTGCTTCGCCGTATTGCTCAGTAAGAGGTAAATGTGCTCCGCAGGACGCCACAACACAGCTAAGTGATTTTATTTGTGTCCACATTCCAAAGTGTATCAAATTACGTGGCCTTGCGACCAACTGTTTGATCGATCGTCTACGATGCTGCTAAAAGCACAATACTATCTATAATAATTATCTTTTTAATAATTATCTTTCAAATAAAATGTGTGGAATGTAAAGATTAAAAGAATTCTTGCTTAAACATAGCATCCTCTATCTACTTTATGAATGACTTAAAAATATACATGAGTAATAACACAAAGGCTCGATGCTATTTTATGATTAAAATATTGAATATTTAATGGAGCAGTACAAAAATGAAAAATAAAACTTTTGATCTCTCAACATTTTATTCAATTCACTTAATTTTTGCGTTAAAAATTAACACAAAGTTCTGTATTCTCTTTGTACTTTTTATATCTTAAACGCTACAAGCAGATTCAGTACACGTCCCTACTTACATTCATTGAAATGCTTTTAAAAATTTAAGGATAAAAATTACATTTAATTAGTAGTTAAACTAATAAATAGTAATTTTTATCTTTGAATTTTTAAAAATACACGTAGGATCACAAAAAAGGTTTTGTGATCCTATGTGGGAATCAAAAAATACAATAAATTTACTAGCTGTTTAAAAATTTAAATGACCATGAACACGAAATTAATCAGAAATGACTTACTGTATTAACGTTCATTAATTTTGTACACAAAAATTAAAGACTTTATCCATTAAGAATCTCTACCCATGGAAGAATAAGTAATCTAAAACTATGGTTGTTTGTGTTCATCTTGCCTTCCTTTATGCAAATCTAGAAGCGACGCCGCGTGTAAACCTTATCCAGGAGTGTCACTCTCAGCTGCGGAATCGATTTGGAAGTTTATTCAGGCTGACAACGCGTGAAGCAAGGCTGAGCTCCAAGTTTATTCCATTTTATCAATATGTAGATAAGATTTCGCGTTCTATTTGTATTCGTTTTAGAATTACATTATTTATTATGATATACCATTAGGTGAAATGCTTTATATTATTTAAGCGCTTCAAATTTTATGACATGTCTATTTCAACAAAAGATGTTTTATGTATTTTACCAAACCACAGCGTTTAAAAATAAATAAAAGTCATAAAAAAATAAAAAAGTAATTTCTGACCACAGCAATTTAATATTTTTTTCAAAAAAAAAAACGTCAAAACATTCACTAAGAAATTAAGATGCGATTCGCCGAGATTCAAATACAATACCTTCTACAAATACAATACAGTAAGAAGGTACTATGTAAAAAGTTACATCAGTTTAAAGTACGAGAGTGCAAAATTATTTATATGGAAACTTTCCATAAAATAAAAATTAATTGCAATTTTTTGTTTGACTTTTGAAATAATCATTAAACTTATTTTAAACCCAAATATCCCGAATTTAGAACTTGCATATTAATGCGTTTATCTCGTAATGCCTTTATTATGCATAACATCTATTACTGCACAAATTAATTATAAAAGCGAGAGTAACTCTGACTCTTTTCAATGGTATAACATTTTCAAGGCTAAAATGCAGAAGGGAACTTAATAAGTTTTGATTGAGAGATATTGTATATGTATATACAATATCATCTACACGTTAATCGTATTTTTTTGGTAAACAATTTTAATTTATAATGATATCTCAAAGTTAATCGAAAATACTACGCGAAAGATATAACGCGTTAGAACCATCAGAGACTTAACTTATTTTCCCACATGTAAAATACATCTAATGTCAAATTCATGAAAAGTTATGTTATGGTTAGAACAAGTTGTGACTGCTTAATACATAAATTTTCTTATCATAAAATGTATTTGTAAAGCCAAATAATATAAACGAAACTATAATATGATTAAACTTTAAACTTTGCTTTAGCACATATAAAGTTATAGCTTCGTTTTCATTGTTTATTCAATTTTCTGCTACAAAATACTGAACTAAAATGGAAGTGGAAACCCGAGTTTCCGTTATTTTGACAGGTTTACTATAGACAATAAAATTTTAATAAATTAGGAAAAATATTCGCGAACCAACACGAACTGTGGATTATGAGTAAGTCTCACGATGTGGAAAGTAGTAATGTCTTAACTTTCAAACAGTTTTCAGAGAATTGGGAGTGCAAATTCTTGTATCGGAATCGATAAACTTGAAATATGCATTCACACAAGTAGTGTGAAGAAATTTTGAATGGTTTTGTAATGGAATCGTTCCGTTATATGATGAAGTAAGGACATACAAAATTTTAATGTTATATTTCTAGTCACCACAACAATCCAAACTAAGTAGAATTAATTCAATAAGTAAAGAAAATACTCCATATAATTTCATTCTCTATTTAATAATATTTAGAATATTTTACAAAGAAAATAGATCCAATAGCTGACCTATTAGTAATTTTGCCTTCAAAGCTAAGGGTTCGAGTTCGTACTCGTATGTATGTATGTTTGTACTCTACACTCATGGATGCTTATATGAATCTATTAATATTTATCGATGTAATATGTAATAATCTCACCGTTATCGTGAATATTACAACCTGTAAATGCACATTGCTGGGCATAGGTCCTTTAGAAAATTATCTTTAATAGACTTGAGGTTTTGACGATATCCGCTGCGATGCTCCAGTAAGGATTGGCCGACTTCAGACGTCCTCGAAATATTTTCATTATTTATACAAGCAGGTTCCCTCACGATTTTTGCTTGACTACTCGTGTCCGGGGTTTAAAGCTAGGTTTTGCGCTTTTTAAAGCGCTGGATTAACCACTAAGATACCACGGCTCCTATAATGTAATACAATTGTTTTTTATTTATTTGATCAAAAAACTTACAATATGAAGTTATATAGATACCAAAAGTCCTTATACTCTTACTAGGTATAGAACTGTACAGGCCATGATCGACTTATAATTTAGACTCACATCGTGACAATTAACTACAACCACTTATGTATCCTCGCAGACGGGCTACATCTTTTAGAATCTTTTAGAAGAAGTATCTTTTAGAATGGAAGAATCTTTTAGAATGGATAAAAAAGAAAAAAAAAGACGGAGGGATAGGTGAGTGGGCTTGTGGTTATGTCACTTACTAATATTATTCAATATTTATTAGGTATTTTGCGAAGCCGTAGTAGTTTTAGACGTAGTTGTAGACAGATTGAGCTATCTCATAAGCCGCTTGGTTCTACACAGAAATATTATAAGTACTATGATAACAGTGAGGCATTTTTATACAACATAAACAATGTTTTTATCGGCTAAGTTGTTGCACATGTCAGTTGTACTTTTAGTCGTAGTTCCTAATTTCAGACCCTCCCTTTATTCTCATTCATTCGCTTCGTGGATTGGCTTGGGTGGGCCCATTCTTAAAATGGTTTATCGTGAATCGTTTCCTTGAACGTTGTCAATAGTCATTTTGAAATGAGGGTCGTGCGTTGAAGCACAAATTTTTATGGCTACTTCTAAAAAGTGATGAATTATAAAATAAATTGGACTCTTTTGTTTAAAAGTATTTTCTAATACGGTTCTAAGGAATCGTTTTATGATTATTGCTTGTAACTATTGTCTTAATTGGTGTAATGTGAAAACAACCAAACAGACCACCTAATATAAAGTGTATCCTACAGCTCATAACAACCTGCTACCAAAATCGAACTAAGAAGCTTTTATATACGTTATCACCACGAGGCGTGATATCGTAGGCCGTAATTATACTGACTCTCTTTATGTAATAAACTGAAACTTAAGAGTTACATCGCTATTTAGCGCATGAAATAAGTAAGAGTGTGGTACTGACCCAGACGACTCACAGTGAAAAAGTAGCACTGTGGTCTACCAACTCACACTGGCTACGTACAGGTAATAGAGACTTTAGAATTCTTTATGTATAGTTACGATAGCCGAGTGAAATATCTTCGGTGAAAGGTGAAGACCTCTATCTACCCCTGTATTGTGAATAACGTGAAAATATTATTATTATTTGATTTTTGCTTCATATTCCCAGCGCTTCACTTCCGTGGTATTTGTGGGACAGAAATGTTTCTCGAATGTTGTGATAATTAGTTTCGGCTGGAATCGGCTTTATAATTACGTTAATTTTTGTTTTTGTTATTGTTAGTGTTTACGTTTAATTCCTTTTTTCAAAATGAACGAATAAATTAAGATCGATGAAATTGACGACCTCTGTGGCCGAATGGCGTATACACCGGTTTTGAAGGTGTCGCAAGCTCTAAGGTTCCGGGTTCGATTCCCGGTTAGTTCAATGTAGAACACACTATTCCTACATTTTCTCTGGTATGGGTATTTGTGGTAACAACCTTTGTTGTTTCTGATTCCGTAATATTAGTGCTAAAGCTACTTCCTTTGAGATCAGAGTATGTATGTAACTATATAGGTATTTATTCATTTAAAGAAACAAAGAAATATCTAAGCAATTGATTAATATAAACTATATTAATTAAGTTTTAATTAATTAAGAAATCTTCATTAGAAATACGCTTAGTATGAATAACATTAACATACTGACTTATCATTTGAAATGTCTTCATTATCTTAATTTATTCAAGGTCTGTAGTCACTATACACGGCAACAAGAGCTATCATTGTTTACTCCACGTACATGACACGTGCGTCTACAAAGCTTCCCCTATCTTGTATAAGCCTTTTAGGCCTCTCCTGATTGGCGGAGCAAACTCGGCTTTCTTTCTGTATAGGGTTTCAGTACTCAATGTTTGAGTCTCAGGACTGCGTATTATTTCTATATCATAGAACTCAGATGTATGTCGATATCACAATAGCGCAGCCGGCTGCTGAATTAAACAATACTGCATGGCATATGTCTCCGTGTTCTGTCTACGTCAATACTAGTAATAAAATGCACAACAAATTTAATGATATAAGTAATATATGTTTTTACTATTTTTGTAATATTTATTGATTGTAATGTGTACTAAAGCACAAAATACTTCAACGAGAATTAATTGACATAATATTATATTGACATATTCTCCTCAATATGTCAATTATATTGACATATACTTGACATATTGAGGAGAAACATAATAATTCAACATGAATTATTATATTTTTTTGTATCTTACGTGTTTATCTGGCGTCAGAAACATATTTACAACCTGAATGAAAAACAAGAACAATAAACAGCGGGCTTGTAGTCGCTCGTATCTCCGGAAAAGTTCGCAACCTTATAGCCAATTGACATCCAGACACGAATACCGCATTGGGTCGTGATCGAAAGAAAGAAAGATCCTCGTTATTTGCGAGCCGGCGTTGGGCCATAAACGTTATCACTAACTAGCGATCGGGGCGGATCGATCCCTTGATTCGCCTCGCGAAATTAAGGAAATCGCTCATGGGGATATTATTCTCGACCTTACTGATAACATCTGATCCGGATCAAGACGATTTTCGTTGTACTTTTGTGAGTTTTTCGGTTGTGTGACTTTTATCTTTTGTCTGTCGTATACCAGCGCGATTGTCTCAATCGTAATTTTCGCAAACTTGCCCTCTGTCACCATTAAAACTTTTACTCGAATAGTTCTTTTAGAAAAAAGATGAATCATGAGATATAATACGTTTCTACGCTTTAGTTGTACTAATATAATCCTAACAAAAAAGATAACAGTTGTCTTGTCTCCTTTCTCCCACTTGAACATTGGTAACAAATTGCTTTAACCTTTAAAAAGTGACACCGTAATCGTCCATAGTTTTGACATGCTTAGTTTTGGGTGGTCTCTAATTACTCTCTGTCATCCATCTTCGCTAGGAAATCAGATCATTTGAAAAAAAAATTAAAGCACTTTACGTTATCTGTATCGTAGACTTTTTTTTTTTGGTTATATAACAATTTTTTATTTACCTCGGTTAATTTATTTTATTGCTCGCTAGAAAATGGTAGGTTTTTTCCAACTTCGTAACCACAGAGAACAGATCGCCTAGTGTCACCACGTTGGAATATCCGAGTTTCCTTGACTTTCCACTCTTTGATGGACTTTCTCAATTTAGTCTCGGCCTCCGTCATTCTATACTTATTCGTTTAATGCGTCGCAATCATAAAAGTACGTCCTTATCGATGCGATTGATAAGATTATCCTTCAAAGCTTCAAATTGCGTACAAAGTTCTTCAAAGTTTCAAGTTGCGTACCTCTTCGTTTCGTGTGCGGTCAGCTAAAAAATCATTGTATCGCACTTTTTTCGAAAATTTCGCATACAACTGCATAAATAAATTATAAAGGTGTTGTGTATTCAACCCAGTGTTGTATGTAGAAAGGCTTGCACTTTTCAGGGTGTAGCCCTGTCGTTACACAACACAGATGTCTTATCTGTGATATACTGACCTTGTTTTCAGCAACCATACGCCTCTCAACATCTGAATCACAAATTACATGTCGGCTTTAAATGCTCCTTTAGTAGACTATTTTACACAAAAATTATCCATAGTATTTTATAATTATCGTCAATAATTCTAAGAAAAAACTTTCCAATATTTACATTGTACTTGTTTGATGTGGGTGTAATATGTTAATAATATTCAGATTGCATTGTATTTTATAATGTTGAACTCATTTTGGCCAATTTATAAAGTTACTAATCGGTAAACGTCGTTTTTGTTTGAAACGTCTGTGTTTGTTTCATTCAAAATTAATTTGAATATAATGCACGGTGATCCACCTATCAAGTATGTGGATGCTTAGGATTGTTTTAATATGACGACAATGACGTATTGCAGCTTTATAAATCAACTGTCGAAGAACGTCTGTCCCGCCCATCGCAGTTATTCACACCGTCCCTATACTTCGCCAACAATTATTTTCGTCCGAAGATATTACAACACTTTGGGGTGAACTCTTCGTCGAACAGATAATAATCGTGCCTTTAATCGTATGTGGCGCTAAAGTAACGTTTCATCTACAAGTGTTTCTTAGGGTAGTTTACACGACACCGCCTAATAATAAAAACTTTATACGTACATATTTGCTAATTTAATTTTTAATTTCAGTTAATTTTAAAACACAAGTATTGTAATACTTGTATTTTTAAATAAACTAATATAAACGTTATTACTAGGAAAATAAAGGAAGTTATTTCCTTCTCATTTACCTTTCAAATATCTCCAAAAACATAAAATAAATAACTCCATAGCTTATACGTCGTAATTCAATACATAAGAGAATACTTAGAAATAAAATTAATACATAAATCTGTATATACCGATTATAATAAAAAAATAGCCGAGTGATTGAGTGATCTAGTCGTCTTATGTTATACCTCTATTGCTTAATTTTTGATAGGCATACTTGGGTAATTAAGGTAATCTTTAACGCAATATTTTATTTATTAAAATGCATGCTACATTAATTATCACCAAACTTTACAGTCCCCTATAAGCATAATTCAATCCTTTACTCTTTCAATGAAGATAAATGCCACTAAGTGAGTATAAAGTTTTCCTAACAACAGTTTTACTGCCTACAGTCACGGGTGATTTAACGGAGGAAGTTATTGAAAAGGGGGTGTAGCATTGTTATCAAATCAATTTTGACTGTCGTTAATGTTATTTGTAACGATGTTTTAAATTTCTGACAATGTACATAAATAGTAAGATTACTTTTCGTGTAATATTTCTTGTTAATAAGTATTATAGGTGCTCGTTAATTATTTAAAGTATTCTTTAAAAGAATTAATACAATAAGAATTAATAATAAACAACAAACAAAGTTATTTCTAAACATATTTTATTAACACTTTGAAATAATTTGTGATGATTTGATAATAGCCAAAACTACCAACATAAAATTTAAAATTCAATTCTAAAAAAATGAAAAACAATAGCATCTAATGGAATAAATTTCTAGTACAGCGATCGCGAATTTATTTGCCAAACGTGGCGAGACCTATATTTTGATTAAAATA
The DNA here is from genome assembly GCA_029286605.1 of Sericinus montela. NCBI lineage: Eukaryota > Metazoa > Arthropoda > Insecta > Lepidoptera > Papilionidae > Sericinus > Sericinus montela. The sequence goes on from JAGSMR010000040.1 coordinate 3,983,626, forward strand.
ACATACTAAGTTTTAATTACTATTTTATATTACTCGTACTAAATATTCAACTCGCATTTACATTAGTTGATAATTCCCAAGTTTAATACTTTTTCGTAACAAATAAACAAACTTAAATTTTAGTTTTGAATAACAGTGTTTTATTATATTCATCATAGAGTTTTAACTACTATGTTTTGCCCATATATTAAAACGGCGGTGTAATATGATGTATGGAACCAATAATTAAAAATAAATTCATTCAGATAAGAAATTACTAATAGAAAGTTATTAAAAATACGTACGATAAAAAAACATCAAAAATGTTGAACGGCTATAAAAAGTTGAACTACCATATTTGTCCTCATATAAACCTGACGCGCTTCTTGCGTCTAATTTGGACCAAGTTGATTTCGTCGTTTTCTCATTATACAGTATACCCGGGTGGCCGTCGCTTGACAAGAGGAAATTGTCCTCAGGGATAAATAAAATTTGACTCAGTCGAAATTGTTCTATATTAATAATGTTTATGACACGCGTTTGATATCATGTGCGACGATTTTCTTGGAACTCAGGGAATAGATTACATGTAGTATAGAAACATGTAGGTAGATATTAATAATTTATTCACGTAATCATTTATTTAAATTAATAATCTTTGTATTTTTCAACAAAGTTTAGTATTAGATAAAAAAATATCTTCACGCGCTTCCCAATACAGGGGTAGACAGACATCTTGTCTAGACAATTAAGTCCCTTCGACCCACCTTACCTGACCACCGAAGATATTTTCGGGACAACGTGATAGGTGGTGAGCCCGTCGCCGTCTTTATGTCCAAGCCAACGATATAATTCGTACATAAGTTTTTGAAAAACCCATTGGTGCGAGCCTGCCACCTGGGGATCGAACTCGGGTCTCTTGACTCGAAATTCCGATCACCCAACCACTCGGCTATTGTGACTTATATTATATCAATAAAATTCATTTACTCTGTACTGCCAGTTACTCCGTTATTTTGAGGTGTGATATTGCTGTAGAAATCGACTACCCTTTGCCTAACCGTTGGTGAGGTAAAACATGATTATAGAAAAAACCTAAAAATTGATCTCGAAAAACAATAATTCAAAATGAAGCAGTCTGGTTTTTTTTTATAGGAAACGGAGGCAAACGAGCAGGCGGCTCACGTGATGGTAAATGATTACCGCCGCCCATGAACACCCACAATACCAGAGGTATAGCAGATACGTTGCCGGTCTTAGAGGCCCCCCTCCCCCAGTATTGGGGGAGGGGGTGTGTGGGCCTCCGATTATCTGCACTCACCAGACGAAACGCTTCTGTGAGATCGTGGTACTTCCCCGGTCGAGCCGGCCCATTCATGCAACAACAAAAGCTCATGCGTGGCTCTACCACTGGTGATAGATATCAGCTTCCATGGTGGGAAGTGTATGTTATTGCGATAAATTCACATGGCAAGCGTGGCGAATGTAAAAGTCCTTCTTATGGGAGAGGCATATGTCCTGCAGTGGACTTTTACAGGATTCGAGGACTCACTCTTACCAAACCTTACATAAGGTAAAAGTTTGTAAAAAAGAGAGGAAAGAGAGATGAAGGTATAATGATCGCGGTGTATGTATATATTAATAGATAAAAAGAAATTGAAAATCAGAATGTTTTCATTAGTGTTGTCAGGTATTTTGTAAAACAAATTTCTTGGATCGTTTAACTTTTCAACGACAACATTTATTTTTTTATTTTTGAAGGTTATAGAAACGCCAGCGACACGTTTAAATGGTCACTATTTCAAAATAAAAAATAAAAGTTAAACGCGGCGACTGCACCAAGCGGACGTAGAAGTAATTACCCCGCGCTTCCCCCAACAAATTGGACCACTTATTTATGGTTAATGAAATTCAGATTTTATAATAACGACCCGAGTTTAACGTACTCGTTTACGCGTTTGTTCTACAAGTCCATTTATGTTTAAAAACAGGTTTGGATGTCCTGGAAAAATACAATGGTTTTCGTAAATAATTTTATGTTATGAATGTAATTTGTTATAATATGAAACCTCTTATCGTCTTCATCGTTTTAACGTATTAACGTTAAAACGATGAAGACGTTACAACGATTTTGTTGCTTAATAGCAACATTTTCACAAAATTAAAAAACTTTTATTTCTAATTCTAAGTTTATTGTACATTTAGAAGTAAATATAATTTTTAAAGATTCACTTTACATTTTTAATGCACATTACATTTTATTTTAGAAATTAAACAATAATATATATTTATATTTTTAAGAACAAATTAACATGAAATAGACAAAGAAAAATATAAAAAAATGTTTCGAAATTAGTTTAGGAACTGATAGAGTCAAGCAGCGGCTTTTGTTGGATGAAAGGACCTTGATTGTTATGAAATGTAACCTATGGTACCTTACTCTTACCCTTCATCGTTTTGAATTTCTTTATAAATAGCCGAAAACGCCGCTGATGATGCTGAGTTGCGACAAAAACCTATCTACCTACTAACTGTTAATTCAGTACACTAAGACAAAATAATTCCAATGGGATACTTGTAAAAGAAACAGACAGTGTTTCAACTTCATCCAAATCAGACCGAAAAATTATAATGCAAATAATAGGTTTAGTCGGAATATAAAATAAAAAGCCTTAGCCCTTTTCACTATTATTAGAACATTTTTAAGACAGGAAAAAATTAAGTATAATTTTTCCACTATTTATATTATAATCTGCTGTCGCATTTCTAGATGCAAAATCTATTCAAATACGCCTCACAATACTGTATACGATTGAGAAGAAAAAACTATGAATAACATAATAGATGAGGAGACGAAAGCAATTTATAGATATAATTAAACTGAGGAATTTCATCGGAATAGCAAGTAGCTTCACCCTTTTGAATTAACGGAGGGTGAGGATTATACCTTCAAAAACTTTCGTCCAAAGGGTAATTAAGATGAATTTTAACGATCACAATACCCTATTACGTGTGAAACCCACATTAACTTTCACCCAGTTAAATTGCCTCCCACACCACATTTTTACCTCAAATTACGCAAAGCAAGTTAACTCAATATCTAATTTCTTAGGACAATAGGCTAACATAACAACAAAGGAATATGTTAATTCAATCTTTGTCCCGACTCGTCGGAACGGAAAATTATAATTATCTAAAGAATAAGTTAAAGCGTACAATTCCTGATAATATCTATAATAACCGAACTGATTGTCAAAAATATTTTTATTTTATTATTTATTTAAATGATTTGATTATAATACGTTGGCAAATACATTTATATCTACTTTTATTCAACTTTTAAAATTTATTGACACAAAAGGTTCAAAAGTTAAAAATGCTTTGGAACCTACGGAGTCAATTATGAGAAGAATTAATGACAATTCCAAATAAAACGTTGCGCTGACTCCTCTGATATGTTTGTGATAATACGGTGGACTGAAATATATTTATAAGCAGACGACCTCCGTGGTCGAGTGACGTAAACACCAGTTTTCAAGGTGTCGCCATCTCGTGGTCCTGGGTTCGATTCCCGGTCGGGTCGATATAGAAAAACCACTTTTTCTACATTTTCTCGGGTCTGGGTGTTTGTGGTACCTTCGTTGTTTCCGTTTCCCATATCTCAAGTACTTTAGCATCTTACATTGGGATCGGAGCAATGTATGTTATGTTGTCCCTATCTATATCTATATATTAATGAGACAAAGCACGGCTTTGATTTAACATACGAGCCAAACTTAAATATGAAACACTAAGCAACTTTGTAGATCTCCTGATTTGTTGGGATTGGGATGGACATCACCGAATGTAATTTTTTTTTAAATAAACTATGGAAAAAATTAAGTATAATTTTTCACTATTTATATTATAATCTGCTGTCGCATTTCTAGATGCAAAATCTATTCAAATACGCCTCACAATACTGTATACGATTGAGAAGAAAAACTATGAATAACATAATAGATGAGGAGACGAAAGCAATTTATAGATATAATTAAACTGAGAATTTCATCGGAATAGCAAGTAGCTTCACCCTTTTGAATTAACGGAGGTGAGGATTATACCTTCAAAAACTTTCGTCCAAAGGGTAATTAAGATGAATTTTAACGATCACAATACCCTATTACGTGTGAAACCCACATTAACTTTCACCCAGTTAAATTGCCTCCCACACCACATTTTTACCTCAAATTACGCAAAGCAAGTTAACTCAATATCTAATTTCTTAGGACAATAGGCTAACAGAACAACAAAGAATATGTTAATTCAATCTTTGTCCCGACTCGTCGGAACGGAAAATTATAATTATCTAAAGAATAAGTTAAAGCGTACAATTCCTGATAATATCTATAATAACCGAACTGATTGTCAAAAATATTTTTATTTTATTATTTATTTAAATGATTTGATTATAATACGTTGGCAAATACATTTATATCTACTTTTATTCAACTTTTAAAATTTATTGACACAAAAGGTTCAAAAGTTAAAAATGCTTTGGAACCTACGGAGTCAATTATGAGAAGAATTAATGACAATTCCAAATAAAACGTTGCGCTGACTCCTCTGATATGTTTGTGATAATACGGTGGACTGAAATATATTTATAAGCAGACGACCTCCGTGGTCGAGTGACGTAAACACCAGTTTTCAAGGTGTCGCCATCTCGTGGTCCTGGGTTCGATTCCCGGTCGGGTCGATATAGAAAAACCACTTTTTCTACATTTTCTCGGGTCTGGGTGTTTGTGGTACCTTCGTTGTTTCCGTTTCCCATATCTCAAGTACTTTAGCATCTTACATTGGGATCGGAGCAATGTATGTGATGTTGTCCCTATCTATATCTATATATTAATGAGACAAAGCACGGCTTTGATTTAACATACGAGCCAAACTTAAATATGAAACATTAAGCAACTTTGTAGATCTCCTGATTTGTTGGGATTGGGATGGACATCACCGAATGTAATTTTTTTTAAATAAACTATGGAAAAAAATTAAGAAAATGTTGCGATATAAGTGTTCTTGATGATGATTGCAATGAGATCTTTTTCCTTTCATCAACGCACTGCACATCAATTAAACCTCACAATTTGCTAGTGTTTTGGACAGATGGCGGTATAAGCATCTTGAAAAATATTAAGTTAAGATTCAGCAGACCAGTGAAGAGCTACAGGGCGTAATGAGCAAGGATATGGGCGATAAATGCTAACTCGCTCGCTCATGAGGTTTGTGCCCTAAAGTCGAGTTTTACTGCTCATGTGATGATGATATGATAAAACAAACGAAAACAATAAAATTGATATTTTTGATTTGTAATTTTCTGCTTCGTTAGATGAAACTCATTACGTAGACTAAAAAATACTGTCGATAAACGCATGTATATTCTCATTTTGATTATAATTAGCACAGGAACATAAATGTATGCCAACTATTACCTTATTAACATCGTGTAAGCTTTCGTAATTTTTCTCATTGCATATTTCTTTCCTAAAAAGACTTTTTTATCTTCATTGTAATAAATGGGTATATTTTTCCTTTCGTAGAGTGGAAAGCCATGTCTCCTTAATTAAACTAACAACAATGAATGTAACACGTGCGTCGACCGAAGGGTCAGGTGCGTGTGAAGACACTTTTGACACGCACAAACGTCCATCGAAACGTGAACTATGTCAGTTCATAACATCATTTCGTTAGGGATCTGGCGTAAAGTTTAATATATTTTCGTAAATTACAGTACTAAAAACACAAAATTTTAACTTGTTATGAAATGTAACCTATGGTACCTTACTCTTACCCTTCATCGTTTTGAATTTCTTTATAAATAGCCGAAAACGCCGCTGATGATGCTGAGTTGCGACAAAAACCTATCTACCTACTAACTGTTAATTCAGTACACTAAGACAAAATAATTCCAATGGGATACTTGTAAAAGAAACAGACAGTGTTTCAACTTCATCCAAATCAGACCGAAAAATTATAATGCAAATAATAGGTTTAGTCGGAATATAAAATAATAAGCCTTAGCCCTTTTCACTATCATTAGAACATTTTTAAGACAGGAAAAAATTAAGTATAATTTTTTCACTATTTATATTATAATCTGCTGTCGCAATTCTAGATGCAAAATCTATTCAAATACGCCTCACAATACTGTATACGATTGAGAAGAAAAAACTATGAATAACATAATAGATGAGGAGACGAAAGCAATTTATAGATATAATTAAACTGAGGAATTTCATCGGAATAGCAAGTAGCTTCACCCTTTTGAATTAACGGAGGGTGAGGATTATACCTTCAAAAACTTTCGTCCAAAGAGTAATTAAGATGAATTTTAACGATCACAATACCCTATTATGTGTGAAACCCAACTTTCACCCAGTTAAATTGCCTCCCACACCACATTTTTTACCTCAAATTACGCAAAGCAAGTTAACTCAATATCTAATTTCTTAGGACAATAGGCTAACATAACAACAAAAGAATATGTTAATTCAATCTTTGTCCCGACTCGTCGGAACGGAAAATTATAATTATCTAAAGAATAAGTTAAAGCGTACAATTCCTGATAATATCTATAATAACCGAACTGATTGTCAAAAAATATTTTTTATTTTATTATTTATTTAAATGATTTGATTATAATACGTTGGCAAATACATTTATATCTACTTTTATTCAACTTTTAAAATTTATTGACACAAAAGGTTCAAAAAGTTAAAAATGCTTTGGAACCTACGGGAGTCAATTATGAGAAGAATTAATGACAATTCCAAATAAAACGTTGCGCTGACTCCTCTGATATGTTTGTGATAATACGGTGGACTGAAATATATTTATAAGCAGACGACCTCCGTGGTCGAGTGACGTAAACACCAGTTTTCAAGGTGTCGCCATCTCGTGGTCCTGGGTTCGATTCCCGGTCGGGTCGATATAGAAAAACCACTTTTTCTACATTTTCTCGGGTCTGGGTGTTTGTGGTACCTTCGTTGTTTCCGTTTCCCATATCTCAAGTACTTTAGCATCTTACATTGGGATCGGAGCAATGTATGTTATGTTGTCCCTATCTATATCTATATATTAATGAGACAAAGCACGGCTTTGATTTAACATACGAGCCAAACTTAAATATGAAACACTAAGCAACTTTGTAGATCTCCTGATTTGTTGGGATTGGGATGGACATCACCGAATGTAATTTTTTTTTAAATAAACTATGGAAAAAAATTAAGAAAATGTTGCGATGTAAGTGTTCTTGATGATGATTGCAATGAGATCTTTTTCCTTTCATCAACGCACTGCACATCAATTAAACCTCACTATTTGCTAGTATTTTGGACAGATGGCGGTATAAGCATCTTGAAAAATATTAAGTTAAGATTCAGCAGACCAGTGAAGAGCTACAGGGCGTAATGAGCAAGGATATGGGCGATAAATGCTAACTCGCTCGCTCATGAGAGGTTTGTGCCCTAAAGTCGAGTTTTACTGCTCATGTGATGATGATATGATAAAACAAACGAAAACAATAAAATTGATATTTTTGATTTGTAATTTTTCTGCTTCGTTAGATGAAACTCATTACGTAGACTAAAAAAATACTGTCGATAAACGCATGTATATTCTCATTTTGATTATAATTAGCACAGGAACATAAATGTATGCCAACTATTACCTTATTAACATCGTGTAAGCTTTCGTAACTTTTCTCATTGCATATTTCTTTCCTAAAAAGACTTTTTTATCTTCATTGTAATAAATGGGTATATTTTTCCTTTCCTAGAGTGGAAACCCATGTCTCCTTAATTAAACTAACAACAATGAATGTAACACGTGCGTCGACCGAAGGGTCAGGTGCGTGTGAAGACACTTTTGACACGCACAAACGTCCATCGAAACGTGAACTATGTCAGTTCATAACATCATTTCGTTAGGGATCTGGCGTAAAGCTTAATATATTTTCGTAAATTACAGTACTAAAAACACAAAATTTTAACTTGTTATGAAATGTAAAGGGCCGTAATAACATTTTATGTTACAATAAAATTTAAAGTGTAAATGTTTGCAGAACTTTGAAATATAAGTCTGAATATATTCCATTCTGGCCACCATATTTGTATGACACTGAGTGCCTACTAAAGTAATACCCGCGCTTGGACCACTAGATATTTACCCTTGTCATAAAAGGGTAACTAACGGTGTGGAGTCGCGGATGTCATTGCCGGCTTATGGCATTAGTGATTTCGTTTCCGCGCGATGCGTATAGGCATCGCGCGGATCAATGTTTTGGCCAAATGCTGAGAATATGTATCCCGTATTAAAGCAATCTGCTTTGTATTATAAAGAATTTGCTGATGAACTTGTGACAATGTATGTATTTGTTTGAAACCCTATTTGTCTAATGGGCGGAATATGTTCATGTGAAATATAACTTCTCTAGTTCAAGACGACAATTTGGCTGTTGTCGCAAACGCCAAATGCAATCCTTTAGGTTCGTTATTTAGGTTCGTTTAGGTTCATATAATATTTTTTTAAGAAGTCTGTAATTTTTCATATGATATTTTATTGATTATAAAGCATATAGGTTATGCTAAACTGTTTGGTTATGAAATCTGTATGTGCCATAAAAATCTATCATACGTTATTCAGTGGTTGTCGTTGTACAAAGTTTATTACATAATAAAAAAAAACTCGGCGCCAAGTATTGATAAATTTGTTTTATTTGACATATATGCTTACCACCTATCACGTTGCCACACAAATAAACCTCAGTGAAAGGTGGATCGAAAGGACTTAATTGTCTAAACTTCTGTCTACCCCAATTCTGGTTAAATCCATGAAAAAAAAAATTATTCGCTTAAACTTTATATCAACACCGCTTGCAACCATATCAGTAAGTAGTTCTTATTATAATATTTCATTTAAATAAATAAGTAACACGTTTAGCTTAGAATTTTTAGAATTTAATCTATCTTTTGTGTGTAAATATACTTTTATGTTTTTGCTTTTGTGTTAAAATGTTTTATACTATTTTTAGTGTAGAAAAATGTAAATACTAGTATCTAGTGAATTCAATTGTACTTTGAGAGCACAAATTTAGGGAGGCCCATACTTAGCAGTAGGTGAAGCCAATGGTCCTATTAATGACGATAATGAGTAGGAATGATATGCGTAAATCGTCTAATTAGTTGGTGGAAATATGCTATGTCATGCCCAATTCATCAATTATCATCCAATACCTTTGTACCGGACAGTATATGTGAAAAATCCTATATTATTGCCTAACTCCTAACCGTTAAGAAATGTATTCTCATAAAATAATTAAATACATAGATAAATAGGAATATCACAGACATTACTCTGATCCCAAGTAAGCAGCTTAAGCGCTTTTATTATGGAATCAGGACCAAAGAAGGTACCACTAACACCCAGACCCGAGAAAATGTAGAAAAACTGTTTTCTACATTGTCCCGACCGGGAATCGAACCCGGGACCTCAGAGTTAACGACACCATAAAAACGCCATACGCTACTCGACCACGGAGGTCGTCAAAAAATTCTCATCAATTGACTTATAGATACAAAAAACTTAATTCCATTACAAAATGTAGGAGATTATACTTTACTTTCTTGGAATTTCATCACCAGATCCAGACATGGTGGTAATGAGACTAAACTGAAAGTATATATTTTCAAACAAAAATAGAGTTTTCGAAATCGGTTTACAAATGACGGATTTATGAGGATTAAAACACGAACAGTAGAGTAGAATTGAAAGAAATGAGTCAATTAATACGTTAAAGTTATCATTATACAAATTATGTTCCAAGAAAAAGCTGGAAATCTATAAATAAATGTAAGATCAAATGCAATTTAATTGAAATTCAAAGTAAACCGTGGGATTTGACCAAATCAAAAAGAAAGGTGTGCAGAGAGGTCGCAATGCTGGCTCCGGCTTATCTTTCCCGCCACTACTCGCCGGTCGTTATTCAATAAAATGTCGTCGCCGTGCTGCTAGGAACCGCCTTTATAGTTCAACATTAGTCCGAATATCTTCCTCGGACATTCCAAGGAAAACTAATTTTTCGAGAAGAATAAAGTAAAGCATCACCCACACGTTTTATTTCGAATTTTATGACTCGTATCGACTATTATTATTTTACAATCCATTAAACACGTTACTGTAATCGTATAGCATACGTTCAGTTTTTCGCTTAATATGTTAAGGTTATTAAAAGCTTACGATCCTTTTTACAACATTTTCTTTATCTATTACTCAGCTACTTATTATTTTTAGTTTCTTTTAAATTTAGGGTCTTGTTTACTTCAAAGACTTGGTTTTACTTTGGCGGGTAACAATATCGAATTCACAGAAAAAGAATACACAGAATAAAAATGTTTTTTTATTTTAAATAATTATATTTAATATTTACAATCCAGTCTTAAAATAATTCAACGAGTTCGTGTTTTTAATAAGTAAAAACACGAACTCGTTGAATTATTTTAAGACTGGACGAGTAAAAAATTAAAAAAAAAATTCGAACAGCATTAATAAGGACAATTCGAGACAATTTCGTTTTTAGTGATCGTTACATTAAGGTCCTTTAATTTATCCGTTCGTACTTCCTTTGATCACAAGGAATGAATAAAACGAATTATTTCTACAAAGTTCGCTGCGATCCGAGTAATATCTAATGATGAGACACATAATCCGTCCTCGATCTCCTCTCCGCTTATTGAGACGGAATTTTCGATTAGTTGTGATTGATTGAAGCGACTTGTCTTCGAACGGCGTGCATTTTACGATCAGTACTACTTCTTCAATAAACATAGTAAAAGGGAAAATGAGATACTGTCTCTCGTAACTTTTTTTTTTAAATAATTTATAACGTATATTAATAATATAAAATTGCGAAGATGAAATTACGAAGTCAGGTTTACAATGGACCTTCATTGTAAGACTGACTTCGTACACTTCTTACTAAATATACAATAACATTATTCAGCATTTTTAATTTAAAGTATTTTTCGGGTATTTTGACAGAACATGGGACAATAAGAGAAATCTTATATATTTATTATAAAATTTCTTTTATTATATGATAATATTTTTTTTATTTCACCAGTAATGAAAATTATATCGTTAGAAAGTTGCAGTAAAATATTATTGTTGCTATGTTTAAGCGTTTACTGTTGCATTTCCGCAGTAAGCCTTAATGCAATTTGCGGTAATGCAGCATCGGCCGAACAGACGGAACGAAGTCCATTGCGATACGGCCCAGCTCGTGCCGACTGCACACGTCACTACAATTTCGTTAGTTGTCTATTCTAACATTCACCCACAGGATTGTACTCACGTTTCTCGTGAAAATCAGTAAGGGATACAAACATTTTATAGGCGAATCGGAGTTTGTTTTTCTGTTTTTATTGGGTATGTTAACAATTTTTAAAGCAGGACGGAACATTTAAATTGTACAAAAGGCTAACAAATCACACACAGAATTCACCTTTTTAAATTTTTCCCACTTTAAGGTTTTAGTACGATATTAATGAAAAAAATTATTATGCCTATATTCTATTTTTAAGCCTTAATATCTTAACGGTAAAAGGTGTAAACTGGGAAACTTGACATCGCCGGTTTGAGTACGCTATTCGACTTTTATACTAGTAATATTATATTTAGCATTGCTGGTATACTTTTAAAAATGTTCTACGCAAGCACGTTTGGTTGGTCTAATCTATATCAAGCAGATCTGCAAAAAAGCAAAGTGCGTTCATAAATCTGATCCTCACTAAACACTTCACTGTGATTATCCCTGATGCTTTAAAACCACGTTTGAATTTTTTATTTTAAATATTGAACTATAAGCGTTATAAGTTTAATCAGTTAAAATATTACCTTTTTAGTACAAACAATTCCTCTTCATTCATAATGACCACTCTGTTCAAATTAAAATAAATATAATTTGTCATTATTTCTTCAGAACATCAATTCATTTATTTATGTAAACATTTATAAATAATAAATAAATAAATATCTTCACGCAATTCCTAATACAGTGGAAGACAGAGGTCTAGTCTAGACAATTAAAACCCTTTGACCTACCTTCCACCGAAGATATTTTAAACTTTTATGCACAAAGTATATGAAGGCCGACTTAATGCCCGAAGGCATTCTCTTATGGTTAAACAGATATATACAAGTAGGAGGAGGTGTAATATTAAAAAATCGAGAAAAAAAATGAGAAATATGTATATCATACAAAAAATTTATTAAATGTAAATAAAGAAAAAAGATGACTATGTAACAATTTACTCCTGCAACAAGTTTCGAAAATGAACTCGAACTTATTTTTAAAAATAAATTTATTAGACGCTTTTCTAATGTCAAGAGGAATTTCGTTCTAGAGTCTTATACCCGTAAAGGTGAAGGAGTTAGATAAGAAATTAGTACGATATGTATCTAATACAATTGTTGAGGAGACGATTCAATGTGTTAAAATGAATTGGGATAGGTCAGGGTAGCACACATCAGCATAGTCTATAATAAGCAAGATATGCAACTGGACAATTAGAACCTTTGTAGAAATGGGAAGAAAGTTTCTAAGGCGATAAAGGGAACGTAAGGTTGCTGAAGTTTTGCGACTTATAACCTGAATATATTTGGTCCATGTTAAAGAGCTGTCAAGATATAAACCAAGATTCTTCACATTTGAATAGTACGAAATATTAATATAAAGTTACAAGTAACTCATCATTTATTAACTTAATTGCTTTATCAAGCTCATAAGACTTTGCTTGTGTTTAAAGTTGCAAGTCATCAGCATACAAATGCTATCAGATTTTTAAAAATAGAAAATAAAAGTGGAGAGAGAATACCGCCTTGAGGGACGCCAGACTGATCTTTGTACCAGTCAGATAAATTCTGACCAGATCGAACAGCCCGTTGGCGTCCTCGAGATAAGATAAGAACCAATCCTGAGCAGAAGAAGACATATTTAACCAAGAAAGAATAGCTAATAGGATATCGTGATCGACTACTAAATGCATTGGAAAAATCTATATTGCTGGTAGCACAGATTCAAGTACATTGCAGAACCATAACCCTACTCACATTGTCAGAGCCCAAGGCTTTAGATTTAATCGATGATTTTAGATTTGATCGATTCCTTTTGAACCTTCGACGCTCTATCTCGTTTAGCCATAGCCCCCTCTCCTTTCTCCTCACACCAACTGTGACCCAAGGAGCAGGAGGTCGTAAGGAGGAGGAACAATCATAGCAACCGTAAAAAGAAATTGATTAAATTTATCTGAGGTTAAAATTCTTTTAGAAGGTAAATTTAATGTCTTATTTCATTTCACAAGCACACAGGACTTTAGATGAAAACTTAATGATTCCATACATCGAACAATGTGAAAGCTTTAAAAAATGTTTTCACAGCGCTTGCTATTCTTCTTTCTACTATCTGTTCTTTAGAATATAAAAAAATATTGCTATATAAAAGTATTTTAGGCTTAGGTACTTACAAAGCCTTTAAAAATACTCTACATGATCTCGCCCTCAGAGGTGGATTGGCAATTGCAGTTTAAGATACCTGCGCGTTACGACTTTTTTTCATGTATTATTCGAGATGGTTATTGCGCCGTATATTAATAGTCATAAAAGCTGGAACCACTATATAATTACTGTACACGACTGTAGAAAGAAAGTGGGTTGCAGATTCTTATAAACATTGGTTTCTCGCGATACGCTAATAGCAAACGGAAAATTGTATATAATCTTAAACTAGAATGAAGTTACATAAATAATTTTAATATTAATTGAAATACAAGATTAAAAAACACGTCAGCTGTAATAAAAATGTGATACCAAATAAGAAAAGCAATTAAACTATCCACTTGTCCACAGAGGTCGTCAAACCTTATATTCACAGCTATTATAGTGTCAAAGCGTGAGACTAGATTTTAAATAATATTGAATAAAATAACGATACATTCGTGATAAATGAGAGCTTTAGTAAATTCAAGAATATCAAACAATATTTTTAAAGATAAGTCTCTAAAATTTTGTCAGAAAAGGAAATGTTTTGATCGAAAATAAAAAAGATACGCTTCGTAGTAACTTTCATACATCGAATAAGTTTTAAATTATGTTTATTTTAAAAATAACTTTTTAGTTTCATTCTACTATACTTTCTATAGACCTTTGAAGGTAAGTTTATGTATTTAGATGATGTACAAATGCCATGATTAGTAGAAGGAAGCACTCTTAAAAGATTAACTTATCAAATGAGCCCAATGCACAGATAAACTCGACAGAGGAACATCGTTACTTAATTATTCAATGAGCTAACTACAAATATCTTACATCCGTTTTCCTTTGATTCGGTGTCGTCCAGACGTTATTTATGTTCAGGGCATTTTTCCACAAAGCACGCGAGGTCAGCTTAAGAGGGAGGAAACGACTTTGGCCTAATCCGCTGACTTTTATTTATTCAGTGAATTAATCTCAGCATGCCCGGGGGAGTGGGGACACAGGCCCTTATTTCCTGTCGCCTTACAGCTATACCAACGGTTCTCGACTGCACACGGCGATAAAACTTGAGCTTGTGGTTTCTTGACAAATCAAAATTTATAGCTGTCTAGCTCGTCGCCACCCTAACTCCTATTTCTTTAACCTTTCATAAATTTTGTAACTGCGAATGTGGTTAAATATTTATACAAAGCTCCTACTGCTTTTCTCTTGCAGCTATTGTAAATATTCCTCAAAAGTATAATTAATTTTTACACATTAGACCTATGCCTACCATATCTCCATATGAAGATAAAAAATCTTACATTATTTGTTCGTATTTAAAGTCAAGACTCTTTCATATTATCAGCTCAAGTATCTATAAAACCACGCGATCGGCACTAAGGATTCAAAAATAAAAATAATAAGATGTTCTCGCATGTAATAATTTTAATCGTTTAAAGTAATGCCAACCACCAACATCGGACTTAATATCGATAAATGGTTTCCATTAAGACAATTAGCTTCAATTTAAAATTCATCATCAATGTTTTAAAATCGCATTTCAATGAAAACCCGTGGTTATATTGTTCCGGCAGCAATCGCATTTAGCTGGAGGACGTTAAAAAGCGAAACAGAAGCAACTCGATTGCGTGGGCTTAGCGGATTGAAATTCCATTCTTTATCCGCGCCACACTTTATTTATGACGTTGACCACCACGTATTACGTTATTAAATAGGAAAGCTTATTTTTAAAAATATAATTGGCATCGTAGTTTTTCGGTCTATACCTTTATTAATAAAACGTAAGAATGTAAATTAGTATATTATTCATGAGCCTTGACAAAACAAGGTTAGGGTTTTAGAACGTTTCATTTTCGTTTTTTCATAAAAATAATGAAGGGTGTCACGTTTATACCAGCAGGATTTTTTTACTTCTAACGTATGTAAAATTAGCGATAGAGCTACGGCTGAAATTTTAAATAATATTCTTTTGCATTGGAAACTTTTAGTTTTGAATTATATTGTATGAAAGAATATACTTATATGCTATTCCTATACTTTATAAAAATATTTGGAAGCCTAAAAATTGACGTTTTTTTAAGAAATACTTATTATTTAAGTAATGTTTTTTTTTAATATTTTCATGAACTGTTCACGATTACTATTAGCACACTTCTTCAGGCGTCATTCCTGAAGTGGCAGCGCGAAAGAATAGGCAACCATCATCGTCATCATTTTCTTCATATCCGCCAGTCTAGGGATCAGAGTAGATACACTTCAAGTTGTAATATAATTTTATTTAGAATATAAATAGCAATAACATGCGATTGAAAAAATGCAAATTGTCATCCAATTCACTTAACATCAAAAGCCAGGAATGTGTTCTCAACGCTTACAGGTTTCGTGATTTTCATCGAAATTAATTTCTTTAACTGGGTTAATTTTAAAAATAAAAGTTCAGAGAATTGGGTCGTTAAACCGTACAAATTGTTAACCGTTGATATGTTTATTATCACTACGGTAGGAACACAAGAATCAAATGCGGCTTCTCCTGAAAACAGAACTTTTATAGATCTCTAGTTATTCTCGTCTGCTTTTGATCGTGTGTGGTCCAACGTATTTCAAGCCTTTTGGCTTTAACAAGCTACTTGTATACGGTGCAATAAAATTATACGCGAAATTCAGTTGCATTTATGACTACCGATCGTTTTAATTACTTATTTATACAGTCGGGGCAATTGATAAATTTTTAATGATTTAAAAATATGGTATGTTTTACTAGCTATACTGTACGATTTCACCCGTCGTCGAAGATAAAATTATTATATATGGCAGGCTCGTACCAATGGGTTTTTCAAAAACTAATGTACGAATAACATCGTTGGCTTGGACATAAAGATGGGCACAACATGTTACGTTGTCCCGAAAATATCTTCGGTGGAAGGTGGGTCAAAAGGACTTAATTGTTTAGACTAGACCTCTGTCTACCCCTGTATTGAGAATTGCGTGAAGATATTTATTTATTTATTATGAAGATATTAAGATAAAACGTAAAAAAAGTAGGTACATTTTTTTTAATATATTATAGAAATTAGGGTAAATCAGGAATATCTAGAACAGGTGAATGAAATTGTATACTTGGGGAGTGCGTTTAGCCGGGATGAAAGATGTGATTTAGATGTGGACAGGCGTGTCGCTGCCGGGAACAAAGTCAATGGTGCCCTGACTGCGTTAATCAAAAGGCAAGGCGTTGTGACACGTGCACGCCTTGCAATACATAACGCAGTGTTGGTACCGACTTTGTTATATGGCAGCAAAACCTGGGTAAACCAGAAGAAGCATAAAAGCAGGTTGAATGCAGTGGAGATGCGATCTCTTCGTAAAATGTGCGGCCTTACCATGGCCGACCGAAAGCGAAACGAAGAGATTCCCCATATGGCAGGTTTGAAAGATGACCTTGTCTCAAAAATGGATAGGGGCGTGCTTCGATGGCTTGGGCACGTTTAGTGAATGAGTGAAGACCGAATCGTGAAGAAAATATAGCGCTAAATTTAATATTAGAAGGTGTCGAGGTAGACCGAGACTAACTTTCGAAGACCATGTGAGCAAATTGCTCGAAAAGGGGAGGGTCAAGAGTACTCGGATACCTAGACGTGCATGTATGAAGAAGATGATGAATCTGAAAGAAGCGAAAGAAGTATGTAGGGATCGTGACACTTGGCGATCTGTTCTCTCTGGCTACCCCGTCAGGGATTGTGCGTGAAGATAAATAATAAATATATAAATAGAGCGGCAATAGCCTAATGGTTTAGGGTCCGGACTTCGAAACATGACGTCGTAGGTTCGAGCCCCGCCATTCGACTATTAACGTAAACCAACTCCAGACACAAGCATTGCAGCTTAATTGGAGTGGTTAGTATTCATTTAAAAAAAATATAATCTTTCTCCAATACCCAAGAAACGAGAAATGCTCGTTCCCATTGAACGCGCATACCATTCGCGCAACACGTGATACTTAAGGCAAAAGATATACTTAATACCGAGATTAAATTAAATATATTCAGTGATACATATGTACTAATATAAGATTATCATGTTAGTCACCTTAAAGTTTTACAAATACTCGTAACGCGATTAAATCTTCCATTAACTTTCAAAATTCCTTCCGACTTATTTTGAAAAAAAAAAAAAAACAATTACGTTACTTTATTAATACAATTGTAAGAAAAGTAACATTTTGCGTGTGTTGTAAAAAGGTTATATTCAAAATGTAGTTATATACACTTAATTATGTTTACCTACATAGCACATTTCGTTCATTCCCTTAATGAATGAAATAAAACGCTAAGTGAATACCCATTGGCATTCAATTTAAATGTAACAAAGGTGACCGTGCCACTAAGTGGAATTATTTGTACCCCAAACCCGCATACAGGAAGCATTTAGCTTTGTTTTAATGTCACGCGGAGGTATTAAAGAAAATATAAAAACAAATGACGGTCGGCACCGCGGTGAATACAATAGGGGAAAGTACGTTCTCAGCTTTAGTCTTGGGGCGTGGGGCGATTATGGTTTCGGTTATTTTCCGTGTAATGAAACGAAATTTATTTAGAAGAAAATTTGCAAATTTCCTTATTACGGCTTTAAAAGGGAAAAGCAGGGATATTCTTTAGAGATCCTTGGTATCCCGTAAAAAACTAAGCCAATGTAAATAACAAAGCATTACAAGCTACATTATATTAAAAGCAATTAGGAATAAATAACTTTTCGAAAAACGAGATCACTGATCGTCTTTCGAGCCCTGCGATTTTTTATATTATTTATTACTAACATTAGCTTTAGTATAAATAATATAAAAAATGCTCAAAATATGAGTTTAGCAAGCAACATTTTTAGTTGGTTTATTTACTTTAGGTAAGTTGGTAATATTGTAATGATAATTAAATTAGATGTTAATTTCAATAGAAAGGTAAAATTTTATATTTATTGCCGTAATTATTTTTCCTCTTAATGAATTTGGCTTGTAGAAGTAATGTAACCTATGACATAACACTACTTTCTTTTGTAAATATAACAGCTGTCAATTAGTATTTGAGTAATATTTTTGTTTGCCAAATGCTCCACGATTTAAGTTAAAAAATAAGCAAATAGTTCTTGGGTTGTGGGTTATAAGTTAGAGTGAAACTGAAATCTATTGTTTTACTTAAGAGCCTATACCCTAATTTGCATATCAAAAGCTCTCAAGGAATCTCTAATAGAAGTTTTTGCATTCGTAACGAACCGCGAGAATCAATAAGAATTAAATGAAGCGTGCTTGAGCCCCTCTCAGGCTCGCTTTTTCAAACGTACCTACTTCAATTTAGACAAGTAAATTAATGTTATGCGTTTTCTTTCTAGAAATCTGTAATTTATATTTATTCTTAAACCGACAATTTTTTTAACAGTGCTTAAGTATGCCGTTATTAATTTTCTTTTGTTTGACAAAGAAATAATATTTTTATACTCTGACTTTTAAATCATAACCCACTTCTATGCATAAATTCTAACGCACTATGGGCATGTCAGGCTCGTAATAAACAGCAAGTCAACATCCGTAACGCGTCCTCCAATGTTTGTTGTGTGTTTGGCACACTGCCACTAGTAACTTCGCTGTAGAAGCAAGCCTCTGCAAGAAGGAGGATCTTCTAGAGTCACTTTCTCGGTACCCGGGTTTTCAACCTCGTCAAGTCGTAATACATGCAGACCTATCATTTCAGCATCAGACGCTGAGATGATGGGTCCGCATGCAGATTTTTTTGTTATAAAAATTTAGTTAAAGTAATAATAAAGTCACGATAGCCGAGTGGTTGGGTGGTCGGAATTTCGAGTCAATAGACCCGAGTTCGATCCCCAGTTGGTAGGCTCGTACCAATGGGTTTTTCAAAAACTTATGTACGAATATCGTTGGCTTGGACATAAAGACGGCGACGGGCTCACCACCTGTCACGTTGTCCCGAAAATATCTTCGGTGAAAGGTGGGTCGAAGGGACTTAATTGTTTAGACTCGACCTCTGTCTACTTCTGTATTGGGAATTGCGTGAAGATATTTTTTTTTTAGTTAAAGTAAAAATGTTCTTTTTGGAACGTATATATCCTGTAGTAACGCATAACTTGAAAGTTTATGCAGTCCCTTTGATTAATAATAGGTTGGGGGAAAAGTTTCTTCGCATTTTTTAAGAAAATTCACAACTATTTTTAATATAATTTATTTACATTTAAGTAATGTATGAAGATACTATTTTGTTCGATAACTTTTTGCTATCTTGTAGATAGGGACATGATCCCATTGCTATAGAAATTTTGGGATTTCTAACCAAAATGCCACAACCATTGGTTTTGGCAGTCATCTCGTGATGTTAACCTGACACTGGGTAAAGAATACTGAAGAGACCGAAACAGATGGAAATCTGAAGGTCAGGACTATACGGAGGATGCATTAACACCTCCTAGCCAAGCTCTCTTAATTTTTGCTGAGTGGCTAGAGATGAGTGAGGTCTAGGCACACACAGCATCACCTTGTTGCGAGTTAACCCGGGTTTCGCCATAGTCTGTGAATCCTGATCGGCCTTTGACCACGATCTTTTTCGCACGTACGTGAACCACTTTTCATCACCAGTTATCAGCTTCTTCAAAAATGGTTCGGTTTCATTACGTCGTAATTAAGAATCACAAATGAGTACACGGTTCATTAGGATTCTTTCAGTGAGCTCGTGAAGAACCGAGAGAGAGTACCCAGTTTGTTTCAAATACGCAAAAACTGTTTTGTGGTCAGTTCTTCAGCTACGTCGTAACTACTGCTTTGCCGATCTTGCTCCACTTTTTTTTAAAAATGGCATCCATAACATCCGTAATATGGCGACAAGAGCGACCTACATCTTTGACTTCAAAATTTCCGGATTGTAAATGCTTACACCAAGTTTGTGCTACTCTCACAGACACCGCACTAGGTTCGTAAACATCGAAAAATATATCAAGCCATATTTGTATACTTTGTTCATCGCTTGCTATAACAGGTGATCCTTTATAGTTATTAACCATAAGAATATAAGAAGAAATTACATATACTGTATATGCAATTCCTTAAATATCTATGTAATAACACGTCTCCATGATATAAAAGTTTTATCATAACAACATTCACATAATATTCAAAATTGAATACTGCCAACGAAAGCGTGCAGAGCAAAGAAATGAACCTCTTATTACGATAATTATCATGAGCTCCATCCATTAAACAATTAAGTTCCAATTATATATAGGTCATTTGGCGGAGACGAATTTCGTTTATGACTGTTCAGTTCCAAAATATGCTTTGGGAGCCAACTAAAATTTAATAAACACTGAATAATTTAATTTACTGTACCACTCGTGCATGGATGATGGCCAATAAAAGTGATTTTATGGCGTCTTTATTATGATTCATAAACGTGAATCACCTATAATGGACTTATGGTGAAAAAGAAAATTTATGCGTCGTACTTGATTAACTTCACATGTATTACTACACTAAGTAATGTTTAAAATAATGAAATAAAGCCTACAACTTCAAGCAATAAGCGGGGAATTTTTTCCCGTTTCTGAAACAAAATAATATTCTTTTTGAATTTTTGTAAAGTGATTATGTTGCAAAAATTTATCGCTTTATCTGATAACCATAACATTGTTAATGCTTGCAAATTGTGGATGCTTTGCCTAACTTTTAAGAAAGATTTATGTAAGAGAAAGAAAAGAGGAAAATGAAGAGGATAGTGGTGTAATCATCCCTGTTACCGGACGAACAGCAAAAGCTCAAACTGCCTCTCATTCATATTGGTATTCAGTAAGGCCTGTCCCACTTGAACTGATGCATTCATGTAACAGAGGAAGCTACCGCTTAGATCTAATATGTTGAAAATAAATAAACAAATTCCTTGGTAAAATTAACAAAATACACATTTGAAATTTAAGTTTTTTTATAAATAGTGTTCATAACCGAGAAATAGTTTGGGTAACATACCTTTATTTTTAATTATATATTAAAAAAAAAAAAAATAAAAAATATATCTTCACGCAATTCCCAATACAGGGGTAGACAGAGGTCAAGTCTAGACAATTAAGTCCCTTTGACCCACCTTCCACCGAAGATATTTTCGGGGCAACGTGACAGGTGGTGAGCCCGTCGCCGCCTTTATGTCCAAGCCAACGATGAAGTTCGTACATAAGTTTTTGAAAAACTCATTGGTACTGCCACCTGAGGATCGAACTCGGGTCTCTCGACTCGAAATTCCGACCACCCAACAACTCGGCTATTGTGACTAATTATATATTGAACCTTATTTTTGCATATCAAGACCATGTGAGCAAATTGCTCGAAGACGGGAGGGTCAAGAGTACTCGGATACCTCGACGTGCATGTATGAAAGAAATGATGAATCTGAATGAAGCGAAAGAGGTATGTAAGAATCGTGACACTTGACGATCTGTTCTCTCTGGTTACCCCATCAGGGATTGTGCCTGAAAATAAATAAATAAATAAATAAATAATATAAAACTTTGCATATCCTAATTAAATTTTAAGTCTTATTTACGTTACGTCTAAATACGTTTACATTTAAATTATTTGAGATATAAAATTAGCACGTAAATGTTTTGTGGATAGTATTACTTAACTGAGGTTTGCCCTATAGAGAATTTATATATGAAAGCTTCTAAAAGTTTCATTCCTCCTATTGTGTATACAAAAATAATGCATTTCTTTCATTTTGAATGAGATTTCAATTACGCAATTTTCATTGAGATTCTAATTTTCAAACAAAGCGTTGTTTTTATTGAAACCAAATGAATTCAATTTCTAATACAAGACATTCTTTATCGGTTGAAAACAGAATTGCGTTCAATAGGGTCGAACAACGGAGCGTAATGTTCGTAGGAGTTGAGTGGTATTCACCTGCATTATTTATCGCGTAACATTATTAACTGCATATCGGGCGTAGATGGCTATCGAGCAATACACGCCGAGGCGAAGCACACGCGCTTTCGACTACGAAAGAGATACGAATCGTTTTGTGGATATCCCATAAATGTGTAATACGATACGTGAAAGAAAATAATCAAAATATCATGTAATTTAGTTGAATTTTTAAAGCATAGCTTACATGAAATTAAAGAGTAATTAAAAAAGAAACACGCTTCTAACAGTTTAATTTTTTATTACTTATTAATTTTATTATCAAATAATAAGAGAATAAATTTCGTATTTGAAGTAAATTTTAGCAGATATAGCAAACAGTTTTCCGGCTTTGGTATTGTCTTAGATTTTATTTGATTCAATAACTAACAGAGTAGCTGCCACTAGAAGTCAAGTGCTTTTAATTATAACTTCACCTTGAATTTGAAAATATCTTCTTTGGAAGACATTAAGTGCTGGTAAAAACACCAATTCTTGAAAACTGTACGGATTTTTTTCTAAAAAACTTCAAGTTGTGATGGAAAAAATATTCATGCAAATTATGTAACGAGTAGAAGCATTTCGCGTGTTCAATAAAATTTCTAGAAGATATTTAATTCTAGTATAAAAACTGATTATTGAAAGTTAGTAAATTTAAATTAAAAAAACAAACATTTGGTTGTGAATAAACATATCGCCAAAATATGAGGTTACTTTATAAGTTAATAAAATCAGTGAGAAATTGATTCATACCGAGAATGAAAATTTGTTGATTGCATATTTAATTCTCGGAATGGGCTCAACACCTTTTACGTTGTACCAAATAATTTACGTGAAAAGGACTTCATTGTCCTAGACCTCTTTCTACCCCAGTTTAAGAAAATGCGTGACGATAAAAAAATCCTTTGTAATAACTTTTATTGGTTTATGTTATTTAAACACATAAAACTTAAAGTAATGCAATGGATACGCGCTCCCTTGAACAGAGCATGCACATAACTCTTTTGTCTTAACAATTATACTTAAATATTGATTTTTTTCTTCTTTTATAAACACTTATTTCTCAGATACACACCATACACAAGCAAACAATAATCTATATATTTATATTATTGTAAAATTGTATAAGAACTGTGTCTATACATTAAAAAACTGTGTGAAGACAACTAGAATTGGTCATAAATACGTGTCTGTACCGAAAACAGCTATTTTTGAATTCTATTCTGTCTATTTATTCGAGCTTCACGCTAAAATCACTTCACGGATTTTCCCTATTCAATGTCTAATTTTGAAACTTGAAGACTGAAATTAAATCGTAACCATAACAACTTAAATACAACAATAGTAACTGAAAGCTGGTGGGATAAACAACCGAAAAATAAATCAACTAATTTAAGTAGACCGGCGACGGGCAGCAAAGTCTAATGTACATCATATCTTTCACAATTTAACAGTCATATTGCTGAGGATCTAACTGCTACAGCTTGAAGTGCCGCCTATAAGTTTCTTAGTGCCGCCTAGAATAACAAGACATGGTAAGTATCGTATTTTAATTAATTTTTATATAGTATTTTTTGTGCCTTTAATTATTATTAAATTAGTCCCAGAATCAGAATTGGGCCGCTCAGGTTCAAAGCTATTTAATTATGTAGGTTTCTTTAAATTCACTGTAAGTGGTCAGGCGACGATTACTAAACTCAAAAGGAAATATTGTATTTTTCTCCAGTAAAAAAGGTTTTACCGTGTCATAACATTTTATAAGAAATGTTTGATAACCTAATTATTACCTGCTTTTTATATATGGATAAAACATAAGTCGTATACCTTACGAGAGCAAGGATAATTGATGCCATACAATCACTAACTAAAACCATGTGATGTTCGTCCTTCTTCGGTAACGATGAAAAAAGCTTGCGCTCACATTAGCCTCCTAAATAGCCCCTCCTCAGAACACATTGTAAGAAACACGGCTGCAAAATTCCTGTACCATCTAAATCTATCCACTCGTCACAATATTGTACAGGTCATCGCTCCATCTTATGTGAAGTCGTCCTACACTACGTTTACGTGCCTATGTGCCGGTACGAGGTTGCACTCGAGAAATTTTCTTGCTCAACGGTTGTCAGTTCTACGAGTGGTCAGCCCAATACTCTTCAGTGTGCTGATCCTTATGGCTATGCCGGTAGCCTTGGTTCTGCAGCAGCAGTTTTCTTTATGGCCTTTATCAGGCAAATAACCCTTTTCATAACATGCTGAGACACTTGGAGTTTCCTGTTTCGGCCTGGCCATCACTTTAACATAAAATATAGTCTTAGCAAATTTAATAATAGTATTAATTTAATAACAAAATTAAGAAAAAACTAGAAACAAATACAAAGTTACATCCGCTATTATATTAGTATAAACATAAATAAATAAATATCTCCACGCCTTTCCTAATGCTGGAGTGAACAGAGGTCTAGACAATTGAGTTCTTTCTACCCATCTTCCATCGAAGACATTTTTCGGGACAACGTGACCGGTGGTGAGCCGGTCGCCGTTTTTATGTCCAACCCAACAATATAAATCGTACAAAACTTTAAAAAAGAACCCCTTACTAAGAGCCTACGACCTACATCCAACTCGGGTCTCTTCACCAACCATTACCCAACTACTCAGCTATCGTGACTTATTTGTAATATAGACATAATTTCATAATATAGATTCATAATTTCAGTATCTCGTCATCTCTTTAAGAACATGCTTTTTATTAATCATAAGAGTACTAAAGAAAGGATAAATTTTTTTCATTTTTTTTATTTACCAAAGTTTTATTTCCTATATCAAACAAATCAAAGTTTCACTTCATCACAAATTTGGTAAAGTGATACAGAACAGACTTCGGGTGCCTCGGGAATTGGCCTTTGCAAAAAGAATAAAATAACTCACCGAAGTTATTTTAGCGATATCCCGTAATGTAGTCACGTAATCCTTCTTCAGTCATCTCTTATTGCGATTGAATTTTCAATCGGACTGTGATTGATTGGAACAAGTGCTCTGAGACAGGATTGATTTTTAAGTAGACCCAAAGCAAGAAAGAACCTTAATAAATTGAGGAACATTCGATACAGAGATACAAACGGATGAAATTTCGTTTACGATGATTTTGATATAAATATAAATATTTTTAATGATTTCAGCATTTCGTTCGCTGTTCTTTTACTTTATCTAACCGTTTACTGAATTGGTAGCAATATAATTAATAAATGTAGGTAGTAAACTGTAATCTAACGTCTGCCCACTTTAAACAATTACATCGTTCAAATTGAACACGCAATACGCACGACGTTTATTTAAGATGTGTAGCATTCGCGTAAATACAAGAAATTCTCATTAATTTGTTATAATAAAAATATTAAATCAATAATAGTCAAAGTTCCATGCAGTTGCCAAGCAAAGCAATAAACACTGAAACGGTTAGACTAACTTTCGAAGACCATGTGAGCAAATTGCTCAGAGAGGGAAGGGTCAAGAGTACTCGGATAGCTAGACGTGCATATAAAGAAACGAAAGAGGTGTTTAAGGATCGTGACACTTGATGATCTGTGCTCTCTGGCTACCCCGTCAGGGACTCTGCGTGAAGATAAATATATATATAATAAGTCATATAAAGTAAGGTAATAGTCTAGACAATGAAATCGTTTCGAGCCACCTTCCACCAAAGATATTTTTGGGACAACGTGACAGGTGGTAAACCCGTCGCCGTCTCAATATAAACGCTAACGATATAATTCGAACATAAGTTTTAAAAAAAAAACCATTGGTTCAAGCCTGCCACCTTAGGATCGAACTCGGGTCTCTTGACACGAAATTCCGACCACCCAACCACTCGGCTATCCTGACTATATGTATATATTTTAAAAAGACAACATTGCTATACTTTATTTACCTAGCGTCACAGCGACATACACAGGTAAGGACCAATATTACCATGAACATGGACTTAATTTATTTAAAGAAGACACTCAAGAACTGCATTAAATTTATGGAAGTGTTATAAATATTTGAATAGTGTAAGCTTAAATCACATGAACCTAAGTAGCTTAATAAAACATATCTTTTTCAATTGCAAAGCGTTCTGCATTGTCTTTTTTTTACGTCATATTTTAAAAAAGGAGGAAACCTCTGCTTTTAACTATAAATAACTTCCATTCAACAAAGAGTTCAAATTGAACAGCAATTAATCAATTTTACCATAGAGTATCTGTGACGTTACATTTTAAATGACGCCATTCCCAGTATGGGCCCGGGGTAGACAGAGTTCTAGTCTAGACAATTAAGTCTCTTCGACCCACCATCGAAGACATATTTTCTGGTAAATTAATTCTAGGTAATTTCTATTTATTAACTCTTCCAGTAGCAATCTGAAAACATATTGCAATGGCTGCGGTTACTCTGCCTCGGGAATAGTACCAAAGCCGTAATTACGAATACACACAGTAGTGCCCGTAACAGACACAAAACCTCACATTCGCATATATATTACGCATACAAATAAAGAGGAAGTCCTGATCAAAACACACACTTCATTAAAATTCACTTTTAAAAAATTTGTACATGAAAAGCTATCTTTGTACATGAAAAGTAATAGAATATTATTTTAAACAACGTGTTTTTTTTATTCAAAGACTTCAGTAAAGAATTTGTATGTGGTTACATTATTTTTAGCACAATTTAAAAAAAAAAACTCTAGAGCGAGAGTAAGCTGCTCCTTAGTTACTTCAAAATATTAAATTTTATATGTTTTAAAGTTTAATATTTAAATTAGGTAAATGAAATTTTGATGTGTGTTTTTTTAATAGAAAAGGGGGTAAACGAGCAGGTGGCTGACGTGATGATAAGTGATTACCGCCGCCCATGAACACCCGCAATACCAGAGGCATAGCAGATGCCCCCACCCCACAGAATTAGGGGAGGGGGGTGTGTGGGCTACCGGTTACCTGCACTCACCAGACGAAACGCAGAAGTTTGTTAGACTTCTACTTCACGCCGGTATTCTGTGAGGTCGTGGTACTTCCCCGGTCAAGCCGGCTCATTCATGCAACAAGAAAAGCTGATGCGTGGCTCTACCACTGTTAAATACTACATAAAATATCACCCACACATCCCATCTCTTCGTAGTACGCAAGCACGCTTTCCAAAATATTTTCATTACATCTGACATTAAAACAGTTTTTTTTTATTTAATTCTGTTTAATGCAATCATAAGTCTAGACAATTTACTCTTTTGACCTACATTTCATCTTTAATAATTATTAGGATAACGCGACAGGTGGTAAGCCTATCGTCATCTTAACGCAAAATAATCTAAATTACTTCAAAAATTATAATTTACATTAACATAAGAGTATAAACGGTCAAGACTCGACGACTACAAACATTGACACTCACACAAATATTTGCTTCTAGCAGAATTCGAACCTACAACTATTAGTTTCGAAGGCCACTTAATATAATTTCGGATTGTCATTAAAAAATATCAAATTAATATTGTCATAATTTAATTACAAAGTTTTTAAGCATTGGCAGCATAAACTTTCCTAGTCTAATCTCTCTCAAATATTTTTTGAGGGAATGCATTGCAGAGGGCATTGAGAGGCGGCCATTTGATTGCAATTATTAAATGACTAAAAATATATTCTCATTTCTTTTTTACACAACAAATTCCCTAGATTTTAGGTTTATTTCGAATATAGAAATTGTTGAAATTTTAATAAATTTGCGCTAAGAAATTAATCTTCGTTAGACTGAGGAAATAAGGCTGATAAATTAAGTTGAAATAACTTCATTGTATCAAATCAGAAACTTGTCATTTGCTTTTACCCGTAAAGTTTAAAACAAATCTTTGTTCACTGTAAGGTTCGGATAACAGTAAACAAACACCTCCGAGTTGACCAAGGAATTTGTAATCAGTATACGAAGATACACAGTAAGTAAGAAACTGTCTGTGGGTTAACGTAGACGTAGAACGAATTGTAAAACTTCGGTGAGCGGAAAAAACATTTATATCATATCTCTAAAAATAAAGATATGAAAAGTAATCTAGTGTATATTTATATGCAGTAAAGTAAATGAATGTATCAGACACTGTTTTTGAAAAACTCATTGGTACTGCCACCTGGGGATCGAACTCGGGTCTCTCGACTCGAATTCCGATCAACCAACCACTCTGCTATCGTGACTGTATATGTAATAAATTTAACAGAATACTAGTTAACAATACTAGTTAAAAGAAACTGTTAAAATATTAGAAAATATGAACTTACTAGTGTATATAAATTTGGTGATTTTACTACTAATTTATAATCGATTAACCATATTGCATGTATTACACATACACGTTGGATTTAGTATGTTTACGGAAGTCGAGCCCTAAAATTATATTAAAGAACCTGCATCTTAGAATGGTAAGAATTATTTTATTTATATCCCTTATATTAATTTAAAAAATTCGTACAAGCATATCTTTATAAATAAAATTAAATGTCACTTAAATTCATTATGTTTGTTTAACAGTGGTAGAGCCACGCATCAGCTTTTGTTGTTGCATGAATAGGCCGGCTCGACCAGAAGTACCACGACCTCACAGAATATCGGCGTGAAGTAGAAGTCTAACAAACTTCTGCGTTTCGTCTGGTGAGTGCAGGTAACCGGTAGCCCACACACCCCCCTCCCCCAATTCTGGACGGTGGGGGGGGGCACTCTAAGACTGGCAACGCATCTGCTATGCGAGGCATTGCGGGTGATCATGGGCGGCGGTAATCACTTACCATCACGTGAGCCACCTGCTCATTTGCCACCTTTTCTATAAAAAAAAACAAGAATTCCTCTTCTGCGATATATAAGTTAATCTAATCGTAAGTACTCTTATTTTTTATTGTTTTCCGTTTTTCTTCGAAGGCATTTGAAACATACTTGAATGCCACACATTTACGTATTATTATTACATATTTCTGCCGTCATACTGTAATAGAACCACAGCTGTTGTTCGGGTTAAAAAGTATAGAGACACATATTGGTTACGCAATGTGAGCCCTTATTCTTAGGCTCCCATCTTAGTCTTTAGAGGTGACAATTTGAAATGCATCATTCTGTAAACTTCTTCGATTATAGTGGTGTGTACGTACTCCCGAGCTGTAATTGTCAGTATTGACTGTCAGGTGTCCTCTATTTACAGAATTTTTCAAAGTCTGTTTTCGTGGTTTACTTATATATATATGATAATAAATTAAGCTAGAGCTGTCTATTTGCCTAAGTTTTACTATTATACACCTCCGGGTCTAACTACCCCTATACTGTTTATTAACATGGTGTTGTACAAATTATTGTCGGTCTATCGGCTGTTTTGTTTAGATTGCGGTTGTAAGTTTACAACTCCTGAGGCTGTTAGTTAAGTCTATAGTGTGAATAAATAATTTGTAGACCCTTGTTAAATATTAAAATATTTGCGAGTCCGTTAAACGGCGGCGGCTTACCAATGAATAACTCAAAGGCATACTATATTTCGATTACGCAATAAGTTATTACTGAGTACTTTAATGTATACCGCTTACATTAAATAAATTAGTAGCCAGTTATATCAGCTTATTGTTAAAGATCTATAAAATTATGTTGCAGAACTCCAGTGCAACTACAATAAAAGGAACATGTTACCATTATCTCTATAATAATTTAATTTTGACTCCTCCGTGGACGATTGGTGTAGGTATCAGTATTTCAGTCAGATCCGAAGTTTTGGAACCGATTTCCGGACGATAGGATGTAGAAAACCACTTTTTCTGTATTTTGGCGGTAGTTGTGGTACTTTCATTGTTTCTGATCCAATAACACACATGCTTTAGTTGCTTTGGGATCATAGCAATGTATGTGATGCTGTATCTGTCTATTTTATTATTATAACAATGTATTTCCACAAACTAATGAGCAAAATTTTGCATAAGATAGGCAATATAAACATATATGCGCATATTAGCTATCTTATATAGAATTTCTCCCTACTACACTATGTCAACATTTTAAAAAATAAGATATTTATTTTTATTTATTAAGTTATAATTACTGTGTACGGGATCATTTTTATATAATTTCGGGCTGGTATAAACTCTCGTAAAATATTAACTTATCTTCGTAAGTATGATCACGTGTCTAATTATCGCTCGCAATTAAAGTGGTTACCCATTCGCCAACGCCGTAGTTTGCGTGTACTCACAACCCTGTACTCTATCCTAACATCTCCCACTGCACCTTCCTACCTATCTTTCCTATTTAAATACCTAAGCTCTAACCACGACAGAAACCTTCGGTCATCAAACAACCTCCAGCTTCATTGTCCCCATCATACTTCAGGCTTTATCCATTCCTCCTTTCTTGTGCAATCTGTACTGCTTTGGAATGCACTTCCTCTCGAAATCAGGATGTCCAAGAGCCGTTATGCTTTTAAGAAGAAGGTGAAAGATCACCTCCTAAAAACTTTAACAGAATCATCGTAATATCCGTTTATTTATGGCATTGATTATATTATTTAAGTATTTAATCTGTATAAGTGTATATTTGTATGTATTTATATGTATTTTTATATGTATGTATGTATGTAAAAATGTAGGTATACATATTTTATACTCATGTATCTATTATATCAATATCTTATTTTACTTGTGTTTCTATCATATTTATCTGCTTCACCTACTTCATCCAATATCTGCATCACCCAAAGGTAGATTGGCAGAGAATGCCTCAGGCATTAAGTCCGCCTATACATTAAAGGTGTGAAGTTTAATAAATAAAAATAAATTAACTGTTGATAATTGCCTTACACCATCATCAGTCTAAGAACTTACCATTTTCATGGCAATGTTTGTATAATAATATATTTATCTACAAATTTATAGGCTCCCCTCCTCGAATGTAATGCACAACGTCATAAATAAAATCATAACCAACGTTTGGACAAACCCATCGCACATCAGTCACGTGCGTGTTAAATGATCTGAAACGGGAAGTAATAAACCCATTGCTTACACCGTTTTGTTGTAGTTTATCAATATTTACGATCTTCGACAAAATGGTCAATATTTGTGGTACGGCAAGATCATAATTTTCATAGGATACTATAAAAGTGCAGTATTTTTAGGTATGCAATATAAAATTGAAAGTATATAAATATAATTATGGATTCTGGCACATTTTATTCGTCTCGTCAATTTTTAATAATACCGGCAACGATACAAATCGTACAAAAGTTAAAAAAAACCCTTGGTATAAACCGCCCTAAAAGGGATCCTCTTAATTAGAGAAAAGAAAAGAAAATATCTTCACGCAATTCCCAATACAGGGGTAGACAGAGGTCTAGTCTAGACAATTAAGTCCCTTCGACCCACCTTCCACCGAAGATATTTTCGAGACAAATTATCTTAATTAGAGCCAGTGAAATTAAGGATTAAGATGAATCCTCCGAAGTGACAACACATGTAACTTTTGTATGATGTTAGTTGCAGGTATCCATGGGCTACGGTAGTCATTTACCATTAGATGAGTTGTTTAACCCGTCTCTAATCCAAAAAATCTAATTCAGATCACTCAACTACCTACCGCTATAATGTTACTAGCAACCGTTGCTATGACTATATCTTAGTATAATAAAATGTACGATTGGCACGATTGACAGTACGATAGGTCATCACATCATCATACCCTTTATCAGAGATTAGCGTTTCATTTTTAATCTATGGATGAGTAATTCAATACTCCACCAAGCAGTTTGTCGATCGTAATTTTCGAAATAAAATTCATATAGGAGCTATAGAATTTTTATGGATTCTTACAGGTTACAAAAACATGTATTAATTATACATTTGTATAAATGTGTATATAATTTCAGATATCCAGTTACTTAACAACACTTGTGTTGGACAGAATACACCTTTAATATTAGATGCTTATGGCAAAAGTCGGAATTTATTAGGTTTGTTATTCTACGTGCTTATTTTACTAACAATTCTATTGCATCTGACGAAATTGCTGACAAATCAATAAATATATCAATCGCTATAAATGTATATTTTGTCTTTATGGGATTCGGTGTCAATTTCTCACACACAGCCCGCAAACGGCAACCAAGAAAAAATTTTTTTATGAATAGGCATTTGTCACCTTCCTTTACTTAGGGTGAATAGATATTTTATCTTTTTTTCCACGTTTTCTAATGCTGAGGTATTCAAAAGTCAAGATAATTAGGTTGTTTGGACTCAACTTTTCACCACAGCTCATTTTGGGATGTGACAGCTGCAGAGCCTATCGACTTATTAGACGCTAAGCCATTTATATAAATTAAACACAACTTTCGAAAATTCATACTGGAAAGATACATTTTCTCGGAATACCAAATTTTATCAAAATTTATAAAATATTTTCCAGAAACCAATAACCGTATAAACACAAGATTATTCATTAATTAAAAAAGATGATTTGCTTTTAAAAAATAATCTACTTGTAAATACATAATATATTATATAGTAACGACATTCAAAAATAATATAAAGAGGGCTTGCATTTTAAGCGGATGTAATAAGCTCTCATTGGCTCGAAGCATAATAATGGCTTCAACCCTTCGAAGTGGTATCGAGTTGCAGACATGGAGCCTAAGTATCAATTAACCAAAATGGCCGCCTTTTTAAACACAATCATCGATTATGCTCATATCCTTTAAAATTACTTGCTTATCTTGATACATCTTCCCTGACGGGGTAACGAAAGAGAACAGATCACCTGATATATTGTATATCACTGTAAATTTACACCAGTAATGCAATAAGTATTAGTAATTTGTTAACATATAACGTGGAATTAAAACAAAAAGACGTAGTTATGAATAATCATTAAAAATGTATATAAAATTACTTGGGCAAAATAAAATAAATAAAATGATCAGTGATGTCATATGTGATAATTTATTAGATGTAATATTTTACAATGTATCTAAAATTAAACATCGTCTCTAATAACAAAACATAATTTCTAAAAACTCTTTCTTTGATCACAGTGTCCTAACATTAGTAGATAGGTGTAGGTAAATACCAGAACAATGGAAGATCTCGGTAGGGGTAAGCTAGACTCCTGTTAACAATGTGGTGTATTTGCGAGGGAACACTCCACGACCAATCAGCGAATGTCAGGGCCCAAGTACTCTGTAGCGTAGTTTGTTTTAATAGCACTAGTCTGGATTAGTTTTTAAGTATTCCTCTAACAATGCGCCCAGCCTTTTACAAAGGGGAAACGACTAGAGGAAGCCATTTTTACTGAGGGTGTACTCACAATTTAAAATCTACTCTGCTGTAATGATATATATAGTATCCATATAAAGTCACATAGACCGAAGGTAAAGTTTTACAGATATTAATGATAACATCTATATCAATTATTCATGTAGATACATATAAATATCCTGTATCTATATTCTAAAAATTTGCGATTTTCATTCTGGTAGATTTCGTAATCGTTTAAAGCAATCGTATATTTGATATAATAAAACAAAAAACATCTTCACGCAATTCCCAATACAGGGGTATACAGAGGTCTAGTCTAGACAATGAGTGAGTCTGTCCCCGTCTTTATGTCCAAGCCAACGATGTAATTCGTACATAAGTTTTTGAAATACCCATTGGTACGAGCCACCTGGGGATCGAACTCGGGTCTAATCTCTGTTAAGAAACATTTCATAGAATCTTTTGCCTAACCGTGAGAATTTACAGACAGCTTCTTTAATTAATCAATATGAAGAATTGTTATATAAAAATCAAAAATATAGCTCAGTGTCTAAAAAATAACCGCATTAAAACATTGGTAAATTAAAGTTTTTTACTGTATCACAGAATTTTAAATGTTAGTTCTAAAATGTATAAAAAACGTTTTGACAATGTCGTAAAACGTAACGTTAGCTGTATTCAAATTAATTTACTACGCAATACGAGTACAAAAATCAATAAAACAACGTAATTTTAGTGATTGTGTTTATACCAAAATAATAATAATAAATAAATAGATAAATTAGGACAACATCATCACTTGTCAATCAGAAACACCGAAGATACGAGATACACCCAGACAGGTGACAATGTAGAAAAAGACATTTTAAACATTGTACCGCCCGGTACCGCCGCATCGAACCCGGGACTGAGATCCGGCAGACACCTTGAAACCCGATGTGTACGTCACTCGATAACGGAGTTGGTTTGTTTATCACTTCTTGTGTCCTCTTAGAAGAAAATGCATTCGTGATACAAATATCTTCACGCCATTCCCAACACAGGGTAGACAGAGGTTAGACAATTAAGTCCTTTCGAATCACCTTCAACCGCAGACATTTTTGGGAATACGTGACAGGTGGTGAGCCCGTCGCCGTATTTATGTCCAAGTCAACGATATAAATCGTACATAAGCTTTTTTGAAAAAACCCTTGGTACGAGCATTGACGATCGAACTCGGGTCTCTTGACTCGAATTCCGACAACACTACCACTCGGCTATCGTGACTTATACAGAAATTATACAAAATTATGGAACTTATATAAATTACCACCATTGAACATCGTTGCAGCGTTAAAATATTTACATCGTTGCGTTATGCGGTACCCATAAATTACTCACGATGGATTAAAATAACTTTTTCAGTATATTTTCGTGATGTTATGCTTCCGTTATACAAGGATTATACTCGTACTGGATAACTGCGCGAGCTTTCCGATGCACACTGGGAAAGCAGAGATTTTCAGTTTTACCTTTTCGAAATATTCAATACTATTTAAAATCCAACATTCATAATTGGCCTCCATAAAAGTCACGATAGCCGAGTGGTTGGGTGATCGGAATCGAAAACCTTTGTGCGATGCATATCGTTCGTACTCATATGTTTATTCCTATTATATATCTTGTTGTTGTCTATATATTGCTATTTATCCTAATGTCATTGGTTTTAAATATTATATTTGTTATTAAAATCATTGTTATATTATTTAATTAGGTGGATGACAAAGCTTCGCTTGGAGAGAAAGGGACGGGTTTGTAAATATTTTTAAAAAATTATCGCTTTTTTGGTCGCAAATTTATTTTCCGTATATATAAGTAGAAAATAAAAAGTATCAAGTGAAATTTAGAATTTAAAACACAGGGACTTCAAATTCTAAATTACTAAATATTGCTCAAACCCATTCCTATATTTCAATAAGAAAATTTATATACGTACAAGACAAGCTCACTTAAAGCAATAAGATTACTAGATGAATATTAAGAAAATAAAAAATAGCAATTTTTAAAATAATCTGCAATATTTTAAACTCAAACACGAAATATAAAATGCCCAAACTATTTTCAAAATAGAAATGTATTTTCATTAATTCTTGCCTATGTCTGTAACGAAATATAATTTTATTTTGTTTCTATTTTGTCGGTGATACCACAATATAATAATATCACCTATCAATGTATAAAATAAAAACCATCCTATAATTACATAATTAAAAAAATACGAGTATCGAAACACAATAAATTTATTTTTACCTCTATGTTATGTAGTTGATATTTTTCTAGATAAGACATCTTTCTACCTTTGGATAAAAACTCTTAAATATTGTTATAGTTAGCTGAATAAGTTAATAATAACACACTTAAATTACTACTAGACTTATTTTTTTTAGTTATTTCGTAGACAAGCCAAAGTTTCTCTACACCAACAACCACGTGTTTAGTTTACTTGCAACATACAGTCATTTAAGCATTTCTTGACGGCCTGTAAAAGTTCACTATTGCCTCAGCGGCACGAAGGATTTCCGATAATCGTCAGGCATGAAAAGCAATCCGCTTTTCACGTGTCGTCGCGTCGCATCGCTCATCGTGTGGATGTCGCAGTCCGAGACACATCATAAGATGTCATAAGATATGTCATCAACTACAATATTATATAAATGAGCATAATTTAAGACTTTAGATTTTTAAAATTATTCCCGGCATTTGTCGATAGCTAACAGCATTTTCAATCAGCTCATATAACATTCATGAGAAGAAATAGTATATAATTTTTGAGCCCATATAATTTGGTAATTCGGAGATATGTACCTCCGAATAGTGAGGTAGGCAGTATTTTAGACAATAAAACTTTTCGAGCCCTGAGTAGACGATATAAATCTTTTGACAATATGATTCGAAAAATCGAATACTTACTTATTGCCTTCTGGGATTTGATCGAATTCAATTCAAAAAAATCTTGAATCCAAACATTTGTTTCAGAAACATGATTCTATATATGGTTGTATATATCGTACACGTTTACCATAGGTTATCATATGTTTGTCGGTAATATTATTTTTTTTAGCTAATATTGTTGAGTAAAATATGTTTATGGCAATGATCAGAAAGATGTTAACTTTAAGATAGGGGCATAAAAGTGAATACGAAATAAGAAAAAATTAAATACTTTTCATCTAAATAACACGCACAGTGGCCGCATAATATTTACCAGCCCCGAGCAAAATCTGTTGTTCAAAATTATAATATGAGCTCGCTAATTTGAACAAATTTACTTAATGTTGTACAATTTGCAGAATCGTATTGAATATGTTTTAAAGCGTTGTTCTACAAAAAGCACAATCGCGGTTGTGGACGTATTTTAAATCACAATGAGTTGGCCATACGCCAAGCAAAAATTAAACTCACCTGATATACTGGACGTGGATAGAAGAACGGCACAAGTTTAAATACCATTTTAAGTTATAATCACTTTATGGGATTATACATATATTATTACATGTACTACTAGTTTATAGTATGATACATGGTGTGGTATAATCTGACACCGTGTGGTTTTGTACGAACTCTTTTTTCCGTGGCTATTGCAAGAGGCGACTAAGGTGAGAGCGTTTGAAAATATCGTTGACTATCGTCAGATGGCCGGGTAACAATCTCAAAAAATCAGCAGATGGGTAGCATTATCTAAAATGCAATGAGTCTAGAACCGCAATCAGCAGTCTGCTTACCAAACATGGTGATTGTGATATTTCCTACTTACAGAAAAGTCCTCTATCTTGCAATGGCCTCCAACGAGCTATTTTACATTTTTGTTATTATTATTTGCCGTATGCGTCTCAGTGCCGTCTAAGTACGAAAGTCTACCAAAGTCTACGATAAAAATCGGCTTACTGCGGGGTTTGGACCCTGGTCTCTTGATTCGAATTCCGACCACCCAACCACTCGGCTATCATGGCTTTATCTATAATATTCATACATGCTCATGATGTTTCAATTAAATAACTTACGAATTTTTATTTCATAAAACTTAACATAAAGTTAAGTC
This sequence comes from Sericinus montela, assembly GCA_029286605.1. Taxonomy (NCBI): domain Eukaryota; kingdom Metazoa; phylum Arthropoda; class Insecta; order Lepidoptera; family Papilionidae; genus Sericinus; species Sericinus montela. Next base: position 4,021,499 of record JAGSMR010000040.1, read on the forward strand.
TTAATATTTATTGTGCAATAAATACATTTAATTCCCATCAGTGTCTAACTAGTACTTGAAGTAGAACTTATAACTAGTCAATAGTCTCATAACTTGTCAGGAAAGCCGAGTAATTTAACAATTTAAAGTAAAAAAAAAATATATTAAAGATCTAGTCTCAATACAAAGGGATTTTAGAACCATAGAATTATGTTATGTTGGTCTGTGTTCAAAAGTCGCGGCTAGCTCACCGTATGGCACAAATCAGTGCCTGGCTTGTCCTCCTTGAAGGGGTAGTTAAGTTATTTAAGACTTCCTCCAACTGTTACCCCAATATAATCAAAATATACGCATTTAGCTCACGTGATCTCCATTTGTTAGGTAACCTTGGAAGACACGATGAGAAAATACAATCTTGGTCTAGCAATATATGGGATATTGCTAGGCACATGATTATTTAATTTTGGAGGCAATTACCGTGGTTCAGACTACCACGTGTAATATTGTAAGACAATTTAGAACCGCTGTCCTTCTCTAAGTCGCTTTTCTGGGTATGCACTTCGAGTAATTGTTATTTGATTGGCACCGTTTAATCGGTATACCATGACGTACCCCGTATTTTTAAAGTCGTACGCCTTTAATATTTGTTTAGCAAAATGAGGATAAGGTATGCTTTGGAAGCTATTTTGGTTTAGTAATTAAAAATAATCTTTAAACGATTTCTAATTCTGGGGTAGACAGAATTCTAAACAATACTCTTCGACCGACTTTTCTTTCAAGCTATTTTAGTAGAACGTGACTTGAAGTAAGCCTGTTACCATCTTAGTGTATAAGCAAATGGTTTAATTTTCTTATATACATTAATATATTTATGTAAATAGATATTCATGTATTCATATAAACATCCGTACAAACATTCATTTTCATCACATAAATGTCTGCTTGTGAGATCCGAACCTGCGACCCTTAGCTTCGAAGGGGCACTGGTTACCTCACCACCCATCAGTAGTCATTGCGATTCTGAAGGCTTTACCCTTAGGTGTTTCTTACGACACCAATGGCAAGAAGAAATAATACTATGTGGCAGAGGCTAATAATGGCATAAAAAATATATAATGGCATTTAAAAATATAATGGCATTTAAAAAAAAATATATTTTTAACTTGATAATCTATTCTCTTGAGACAAAATTTACGTTTTCGTTCCTTTATTCGTACATGTCTTCACTTTGAAGAATTGATAATGTTGCCATTTAATTTTACATCTGTTCCTAAACGTTTGTTACTGTTCAAATATTCTTATCGTGGTCATAAATGCTAATGAAAATGTGTCATAAATATATATACACCTTAAACTTATGACACTTTTTTTTTTTCTGAAATTGGTTGGCAAAAAACACTGTCGTCTAAAACAACGAAACAAAAACCACCAAAGCAGCGATTAGAATCTTTGTATACAGGAATAAATTTGTCGTCAGCTGCTCCTCGTATTTGATTATCAGATTAAAAAGACGACGCCAGCGGGTTGGAAACGGTGAATTTTAAAGTGAGAACTTTATAAGTTTCAAAGAGTATATTATGCTATGCTCACGCCATACCTTTACAAAGTGCAAGATTTCCACCATTTATTAAACTCTCTTTAGATAAAATGGAGTAGGTAAACGTGGATAACATTAAGGTTATGAAGCTAAAGTTGGTACGACTGACGTAGGGGTAAACGTTTAGGTAGACGATTTTCAAAATTTATTAAGTTTTAAAATTTTAGTAGTTTTTGATATTAAAATTTTTTACGTAATGTTAAAGGTAAAAACTACATTACAGACTGCGAATCGCGTCAGAACTTTATATCACAAATATTACTGTGTAACATATAGACATTTGGAGTAAGTTTGTATCTATGACTACTACAGCTTAAACTTCTTAAGGAGACCAGTCTCTAATAAAGGAACAACAGGATATTACAAGAATATACCACTAATCTTTTTTCCAGGGTGTCAAAATAACCAAAAAATAACTAATGGAAACACCATAATTATTGCATGTGATAGGACACAGCGTCTAAGATCGTATCAGTTTCCTTCCTGAGATCGTAAATGCGCATGTTTGGTGATTATTTACAGGAGCGGTCCCATGTTCTGTAATAGACTTTTACAATCCTATTATTCGAAAAGGAAGAGAGTTTATAAATCAGAAGATTTTTCCGATTTGAATATCGCCGTTATCAGACTTGCTTAATATTGAATTCGAAAGGCGACGAGAAACTACTAATGGGCGCTATGGTTCTAGGTGTGTTATGTAATTAAGTCTTGTAATAGTTTTATTTTATCCATACTTAAGTTTTATTTAAAAAAAATTTAAACAACTTATAAAAATATTCATCTTGGACTTGAAATTTAAATTCATTGGTAACTTCAAAATTTTAAAGTCTGAATTTAAGAATAACTTCCAAATCTCATTATTTCCCTACTTAATAAGTTCACCAATATTCTCAGTTTATTGCATTTAGTACAAGGCCACTTACAGTCGATGCTGTAAGCCACATCAAAGGTTTTGAATTAGCATGAGTGAACACGTTTGAGGGATAATAAACTGGTGGTAGTTGTCGACTAGTGCACCTTAGGGGCTAATTCTGCTTGGCGTGTAATGATTATGAGACTGACGCGAGCCACAATATGCAAATGATTTAGCCTTTAGCATGCTATAGAGGCGGGCGTACTGCTGCTTCTGTACAATATTATTTTCGTAAATAACAAGTTTCATCAACCACTTAAAAATGGGTAGAGAGATGGAACACGCAATATAACTAGGGTTCCGTGAGGATAAATAAAAATTCCCAGTTATTGCGCATTGCTTCCGAAGATTAACATTTAAAAAAAGATATTTCATATCAGATAAGACAAATAAAATGCGTACAAGACAGCGCCAAAGTGAAAAATAAAAGCGTGTGTAATGATCGTGACTTTAGGCGATCTGATCTCTCAGGAATGATGTATGAAGAAACGCAAAATCGGCGTACAATAATGTTAATTATGTGATATCGAAAAAAAGAAGATTAAAAGTATATTTATATACGAGACACTAGTATAGTGTCTCATATGTAAAAATATTATTAGATTTTAAATAGTACCTATGTTTATATTTCGAAAATTAAAAAAAGTTGTGTAAACAATGTATTTTTTGCTAATATTAACACGAAATAAAACAAATTAAGATTTCAATCTCGAAGCTGAAATAATAAAGAAACTAATTTATGTCCATCGTTAAATATATCTTTTAGAAAGATTAACTAAGAATAGAAAGCTTCTTTTAGACGTTAATCGCCTTTTCTTAATAAGCGCTCTTCGGAGATCCAACAAAGGAATGACAAATAATTCGTTTATTCTAGCTTTTGTAATTGGACATCTTAAGGCAATGTAAATTGGGAAATTGCAAGGAAACTTTTTTTCGGTCATGGTTTAATTAAGTTTGCTCCTACTATATTCATAAAGACGCGAGACGTCTTTTTCATAATAATTATCTTTCATATAAAAACATTTTGCGATACCAAATATAGTAAGTGTGTACAGTTTTTTAATTCTTTTTCCTAGTTTGGAATATGTAACGAATTAGGTATGGCAGGTAAAGGGTACCCAACCATAAGGTCGAATGTTCGTGACATGGAGAAGACGTCTTATCCACCAGTGTGCTGTTGGTTGCGTATTTATTTTTGTAATCAGAAGAACTTCGACAGCATGATGTATGAGCTTAACATGCTTCTTGTTAATAACAATTAATAAGAACTTACATATTTGAACATATACACCGCAAAAGTAACATTCTGGTTCTGGAATGACAAACTTTATATAAGAAAAAGCAATAAAGCACAAACTGGGATGGGGGCTGATCAAGACCACTTGGAACGGCCATCTCGGGTTGGCTATTACACCGCTAAGTTAGGCCGGTTAATATAGATTCCTCTTGGTTCACAATGGGTTTCCAAGCCATGGTTACTAAGTCCCACCACCTAGAAAAGACGAGAACCCGTTCAAAGGGGCCAGCAGGCCAGCACCTTAACTTTTCTGTACGTTGAGAATTTTTAAGTCTTTAACATTACATCACGTTAAAATTAATTACACTCTCCATAAAAAAAATTATTAAAGACTGAAATAGTAACACAGTAATCAGTTACATTTACAGATGTCTAAGATGGTGCTCAACAACATTCGAGTTCCAAAACAATAAGTACATAAGACGATTATGTGATCCGTGAATTAGTATAAAGTTAACACTATTCTAATTTTAAATTAAATTGGATTTGCCGCTTTGAAATTCTTATCTTAATTGAATATGTTCTATCAGTATAAAACTCAATAACATACAACATTAAGCACGACATTACATGCAAACATAATTTTGGTCACCACGGGCGTGGCAATTGCTGTGAAAGCCGTGATTTAAGTGACCATTTTACATTTAGTGCTTTTATCACGATTCCGTTGAATAAATTGAGACATTTCGCGGCATAATGTTGCGTGATTCTCATTATGTTTTTTGTCGTAAGTTTATTTAAGGTATTATTTTTATGGAAATCGCCACTAGGCAAAATATATTTTACTCACATGCAAGTTAGATTAATCAATAAGCTATTCTGACTTGTTTTTCTAACTTTTATTTGTATATTGATGAAAGCGTGAGAGAATTTATAACTTTTTAAGCATATCTTGAACGAAAAATAAGCTACTTGTTTGCCGTTTAAGATTAAAAGCCTCAAACGTTCTCAAACCTCTTCCACTGTGTATTTGGGTAGTGGAGAACACAACTGACTCCTTATTTATTTATATGCATTTAATAAAATATTTATGGTTTAGAAAATTTGTGAACCGAAAGCACTTTTCAAAATATTATCAATTCAAAAATTACTCAAATAATGTTAACAATTCCAGGTGTAGGATGAAATAAACAAAATTCATTTGGGGAATTGCCACAGAGCGTGAAATTGCCAAAAAACTTCGAAATCCATCACGAATCAAATGACACTTTGAAATTGTAAAGCTAACTGAAGAACGAATTGGATGGACTGGGAAAACAATTAACGGGAGCAAGCGATGCGAAAAATTGGAATAATCAACGGATGCCGTGTTGAATAACGTTTCAAATTTAATAAATGTAATTTTTCAAAAGCGTCCCACTTTGCAACACTCCAACAGAGCTTGACGTTCTTTTACTACAAAAACTATACTCACCAGTAACTAAATTGTTTTCACAACAAAAAAATTACTTTGGCGAGATTTGAGCCTCTTAAAATGAAATTTTAAACAAAAATTTTCGTCGCCTGTTCTATTAGGATGGGTTGTAGTCAGTGTCTCATGAGCAGAGTGTAATTTCTATCGCATAAAGTAGTAACTTTCACTACTTTCCTCGACTCTTATGATAGTCATCCCTTTGGAATGTTACGATATCAACTATCACGTGATGAATGCTCTTTATATCATTAATATTCAGAATCCAGATAAGCACTACGTTATTAGATGAAGTAATAACCTTCGATAATAACTGATAAAACTAAATCCGGTATTAAAGCAGTGTAATGTTTAAAACTTACGCAATTAACTTCCATCGAATACTTACACCAAACGATTAACATTTTAAAGGACAAAGTTACCGATAGCTATTTGCTGAAAGCCAGGAAATTGAGCATAACGCGCCCATTAATATTTCAACAACTTCCTAGCGATTAAAATCAGTAAATGTTCCGGAGGAATGTATGTCTTAACAGAATACTGTACAGTTGAAATTTGAAAACAAGACAACTTATTTGAAAACCAGCATTACACGAATTGAAAGCAAGGTACTCATGTATCACGATAGCATAAGTATGTCTAAACTGGTATGTACATATTTCGAAGCAAATGGGAAATATATATCTTCAATACTTGAATGAATTTATATAAATAAATAGTTATAAATTACCTATACAAAAAATAAATTTAATTATAACATGAAAATACGGAGTAAATCCAAGTGATCTTTTCAGCACAACGGCCATTTAAATTACCGGCGGGAAGTAAAGGTACCTGGCACTTTCACAATTCTTTCAGTCAGTGTAGCAACAGGGGGCCTATTCCCTCTACGTCAAGTGGTTGGACGACCAGAAACAAGGGACAGTTCTCAAAAGACTTCTCCAAACCTTCTTTTCCTATTTTCCTTTCCCCTTGCCCAATTCTTTTCTTCCCCTCTATTATTGCGAGCCTAAATGGTTGTAAGTATAATTTAACAGCCGGTGTTTCCGCTATCCAGGCTAATCTATTGGTGGACAAGACTGAAGTAAGAATTCAACAAGAATTAAAATAAGACAGGAATTAAAGGAAGGAATGGATTAAAACAGGAATGAATAAAAACAGAACTAAACTTTAAATGCAGAAGAATGAATGATACAGAAGAAAATATTTAATCGAAATGCTTAAAACTTTTCTGCGTTATTTGATTTATCAACAATAGGCTTCGTTGAAAGTTGGATTGAAAAGGATTAATTGATTAGACCTTTGTCTACCCCACAATTAAGAAAACGCGTGACATAATAAAACATATTTTTTATTATTTTAGCGCAAAAAATTTTATATTTTACTGTGCCTTGTACTACAAACATGTGACATAATTCAGCCGTGAATGTAGATGTAGATGTTCCCATAATGATTTTAGACTTTGATAAGCTAGTATGTAATTGTGTGAGATTGAGATTTTGATTTTTGATAGTGATTGAGATTTTACATTGACTTCTCTGAACAAATTTTATTTTATCATAGAATAAAAACAAAACAGTTAGATGAATATTTATATGTATTAAGTTCGGATAGCCCAATGACCGGGTGATCGTTATTCGAATCAGAGAAAGAGAATAGTATCCAATATTAAGACGGCGTCAGGCTCGTGCGAAGAAATAAAAAAAAAAATTACTTACATTTACATAAAGTTTTATACAGTTAAAGTTTTATGTGTATAGTTACTTACTTTTACATCGTAACATACTTTTCGTAATAAATTTAATTTGAATTTAACTTAAACACAGAGCTTACATCAATTATATCGCCGGCTGCTGTAGAAGGGCGGGCGAGCTCCATTTAAAGTATACGTAACAATTGTTTTTTTTTTTTTCATTTTATTCGCTACGAATATGTTTTGGGAAGATTTGTAATAATTTTGGATTAAAACTTTGTATCAAATAAAATCTTGTTTTTATTTAAAATATGATTAATATTTCCCGACAAATCATTAGAATAACCAAAAAAAATCTTTCAGATCAGACCTTTTCTGCTTCGTGTAAAATTTCAAACATTATATACTAAAAAATAAGTCACGATACCCAACCACTAGGGTGGTCCGAATTTCGAGTCAAGAGACCCGAGTTCGATCCTCAGTTATTTACTATTTACATCGTTGGCTTGGGCATGAAGATGGCGATGGGCTCAAACCTTTCAAGTAGTTTCAAAAAATATCTTCGAAAAACGATGAGTCGCAAGGTCTTACTATTATTTATTACCGACGACGTCCGTGGGCTAGGGGTGTACACACCGGTTTTAGAATGTCACCAAATTGGAGGTCTCGAGTTCGATCCCCGGACGGCTCAATGTTGAAAACCATTTTTTCTATATTATTCCGAATCTGGATATTTGTGGTATCATCGTTATTTTGGATTCTTAAACACAAATGCGGTAGCTATTTACTAAGGGATCAGAGCACAGTTTTTAACAGTGGTAGAGCCACGCATCAGCTTTTGCTGTTGCATGAATGGGCCGGCTCGACCGGTGAAGTACCACGACCTCACAGAATACCGGCGTAAAGTAGAAGTCTAACAAACTTCTGCGTTTCGTCTGGTGAGTGCAGGTAACCGGTGCCCCCCCCCCCCACCCCAATCCTGGGGGGGGGCACTCTAAGGGAGGCAACGCATCTGCTATGCCTCTGGTGAGCGTAAGCGGATTTCATCTGCTTTCGCAGGTATCGGGCCTCGAGGCAAGCCTCATTGCCCGGGCATCTTCTCAGGGGGCTGCTGCTCCCCCGGTCCTGGGTACCGCTTTTTGCGGTATATATGTAGAAGTGTTGCGTACTTTACGCCATGCGTCGGGTCTTTCACTCTTCCCCGTCCACCACCCGACCTCGTTGAGGGGACTCAACGAGGTCGGGTGGTGGCTGCAACAATTCCCTAGGGAGAGATCGCCGCTCTGGTGGTCGAGCGTGCTGCAGCAGGAGGTCCGATAAGGACGCCAGGTCGCGCAGGTGTTCATGTGGTCCATTATCATCGCGGTCATACATTTTCCGCGCCAAATGGACCACAAAGTCATAAATTGATTCGATTCTAAGGTCTTTGGCGATGACGTTATTCCAGACGTAACGACCAGCTCCCACAATCGTTCTTAGGGAAATGTTTTGCTGAACCTGCAATCTTTTCCGCTGTGCGGAGATGTGAACGCGTACCACGCTGGTGCAGCATATGTGATTCGCGAGCGGGTGTAGGTCTTGTAGATCCCTACCTTGGTCTTCGTTGGCAGGTTGAATGCCAGAACCGGACGGAGGACCGCCCTCGCAGCTCTTGCGCGCTGTATAACGACCTGAGGGGTCATACGTAGAGAGCGGTCAATCTGGCATCCAAGGTAGGTCACAGTCTTCTTCCACTCTACATCCTGGCCTCGGAGCTTGAGTGGTGGTGGTACACGTCCTGTCTGTTGACAATTATGGCGCATGTCTTGCCAACGTTCACGGCCATGCGCCATTTGTCCAGCCATTCAGGCAGCAGGTTCAGCAGACATTGCATCCTCCTGGCTGCAATGTCTGCCCGCCGGGACGACGTAAAATACGCGCTGTCGTCTGCGTAGAGGGCGAGCATGACATCTTGTTCCCATTCTTGGACGCGACCTTCAAATGTGGGAATGTCGTTGGTGTAATCTGCGTACAGGTGCGGAGAAAGACAGCTGCCTTGTGGCACTCCTGCCTCTATTCTTCGTGCTGCCGAGTTGATCTTCTCGACGCTAACACAGAAGCTTCGTCCCTCCAGAAATGCGCTGGCATCGTTGTGGTATTTTCTAATAATTTGTAGATTAGACCCGTGTGCCACACCCGGTCGAAGGCCTTCTCTATGTCGAGAAAGACCCCCAGACAAGATGGGTTTCGGCCGCTAGGTAGTGTAGCACTCGCCGTGGTGGAGTGGCCGCTGCGGAATCCGAATTGCTCCTTTCGGAGCTCTGCGTGTGGACGCAGTCTCCGCAGCAGCAGCCTTTCAAATAGTTTCGCTACATACGACAGTAGCGTGATGGGACGGTAGCTAGCCGGGTGTCTTGTTTTTGCCCGGCTTCGGCAGCACTATGATTTTGCCTCCCTTCCACTTGGAAAGGTAATGTTGGGTGCGTAGTACCCCGTTGAACAAACGGGTCAGTGCTACGACCCCTTTCCTAGGCAGCTGTCTTATTGCAGTGGTGGTAATGCAATCGTTGCCCGGCGCTTTCCGTAGCGGCAGGCGCTGTGCCACTCTCCTTACTTCAGAAGGGGACATGAAATCATCTCCTCCTAATGGTGGCGCCGGGCTCGTCAGGAACTCCTGTACGCAATGCTCAACCTCCCTGTGGAAGTCTGCGACGACAGCTGCAGCAGTGTTGGGTTTAAACTGCCCCTCTAAATGTTCTGCCAGGATCTCGGCCCGGTCTCGTGCTCCGTAGTGCCGTTTTCCTGTGCTGTCCACTAGTGGGCAAATGGGCTGTGGTGTGCGCGAAAGCTGTCGGGTGAGCTGGTATAATGAGGCTGGATGTTCCGAGGCCTCCTCGATGCGAGCGTTCCACGACTCTCCTCGGAAGGCCTTTATCCCTTCCGACAGCTTTTCGGTAATAGTGTTGAGTTTCGTCTTTATTTTTGGACATCTGGTTCTAGCCCAAAGCTTCCTAGTGGATCGTTTCTCCTCTAGGAGAGTTTTGAGCCTCCGTGGGAGTACCTCCCCACGGTGCGTGTCAGGTATTGTCCTGGTGGCCGCTAGATACTCTTGATGTATCTTTTCACAGATATATTTAGCGGCCACTTCTACCTCTTCTACTGATGTTATGTTCGCACCGTAGGTAAGGTTCGCCAGCGCTCTTCTGTATTGCTCCCAGTTGGTCTTCGTACGGAGGCCCCGGGCACTACGGAGTCGGCGCTGGTCGACATAGTGATGAGGATTGGTAGGTGCTGCGTGTCCAGGTCATACAGCACCTCCACTGGGACCGGGTATGTGATTCCTTGGCAGAGAACTATATCCAGGACATCCGGCCGATGTGTTGTTATCGTGGGGATATGTGTGGGAGCTCCTGGTCCCAACACTTCATATCCCCCTTCTTCAGCGTCTTCAAACAGTCTCCTGCCAGCGGGGTTCATGATGCGCGAACCCCATGCCAGGTGTTTGGCATTAAAATCTCCTGCCATAATGACAGGAGAACTGTTGTCCATGACGGCTCGGATGTCCGAGGGCCAGAGGAGAGCCGGGTGGGCGGTACGCTGCGTAGATCCTTAGCTCCACGCCGGCCGTCTTCAGGAGTATCCCAATGCTCCTGGTTGAGATGAATGGCAGCAGCTCCAATTCTTCATGCACTAGGTCTCTCCTAAGCAAAATTGCCGTGCCTCTGTAGGCCTTTCCTTCGGGAGAGACCTCGTCGCGACGATACACGAAGAAGTTGGGGATCTTGAAATGGCGTCCGGGTCTGAGTTTAGTCTCCCCTAGCAGCACGACCTGGATTCCGTGCTGCTGCACCATAGTTCGGAGACTAGCGGCTTGTTGTTGGATGCCGCCTGGGTTCCAGTACATTACCCGGAGCTCAGCCATTTCTTGCCATTGTCAGGTGGGTCAGGGCTGTGAGAATAGCCGTGAGTGGGTCAGCTCCCGTGGTCATCGCCGCTAGGACGTCGCCTAAGATCTTCATGACGACTGTGACCAATTGTGCTAGTGCAGCCTCGATCGTGGTCGGCATGGATGTAGTTTGAGGGGGGGAGGCCTCGGTTCTCCCCCTTGAGGCTTGTGCTCTCGGAGCTGGGTACTGCACTCGCACATGCTGAGATACAGGTCCTGGTGTGTTGGCAACTGCTGGGCCCTGGCTGGATGGTGGCGATGGGAGGGGGTATGGGTGTGGAGGTCACCCTGGCCTCGGACTTGGCCATCTTTTTCTTCTTCTTCTTCCCCCTCCTCTTTCTCTTAGTGGAGAGGGGTCCTCCCCTCTCCGTGGCCTCGTTAGCCGGCGGTTGCAGTGTTGTGACCGCCGCTACCTTTCCAGGTTTAGTGGCTGGTGCCACTTCTGTTGCCACCTCCAGGCGCCGCGGCTGTCGCGGCTGTGGCTGGGGTCTCGCATTGGGTGCGCCCTCTGCGACTGGTGGTGCACCTCTGTGCGTGTTTTGCCGCGGCGCATGCGCCGGCGGGGGAGGGATGGGAGGGGGCATTCTAATACCCCTCTTACGAGCGATGCGCTGAATAACAGCGCATCTTCGGTCATTTGCCGAGTGCGCCTTACCGCAATTGGCCCACTTCGGTGGCCCATCCCTGGGTTTGGGGCAGTCTGATGCGACATGATCCCCGGCGCATCTGACGCATTTTACCGGGCGAAAGCAGTTTGCCGAGGAGTGTCCGAACCCCTGGCAACGGTGGCACTGAGCCGGGCCTTCCCTGCCTTGCCATGCCTCAATCGTTACTCCGGGCATGTAGAAGAGCTCGTGTACATCATACAGCCTCTTGAGCTCCTTTTGGCTAAGGTGGTGTAGCTTAATGTGGAAAAGGCAACCCGGTCTCCCTTTCTTCGGGGGGATTGCCCTAACGAAGGTAACGGGAAAGCCCAGTGCCTTAAGGGCCTCCTCGATGTCCTCGGGATGTGTATCCGCTGGTAGCCCACGCAGTCCCACCTTAGTGGGCAATTCAGCGGTTGGTGCATAGCAGTACCATGCGAGCGCTGCGTTCTCCTTGCTGCGCTCCGTTAGGTACCTCTGCACCTTCCGGTATTCATCAGCCGAATGCGGGCGGAATCTTACCCCTTTCCCGAAGGGGCGCGCATTCGGCGCGTGCCCTAAAATGTTGTGCAGGGCACGGAAATGTTTTGCCCACTCTGGTAGGCTTTCTACTATTATAGGAGGATATTTGCTATCCTCCTTTTCCTTGGCCACCACCTTCCTAGGTGATGGCATAGGTGGGCTGCGCGAGCGCTTGGGTGCAGCTGCCATCGTGGCGTACGTCGACGCGGACGACGTTCCTGGGCGCGTCGGGCCCCCTATGTTTGGGCATCGGAGGCGGCAGCTAGCCTCGGTGTATCTTTGTCGACCCGTGTCTCTACCGGCGACATTGATTTATGCCCTGCCTTAATCTCTACCTCCATTTCGGAGGGAGATGGGGTAGAGCGGCTTTGAGCCATGCCCCTCTTAGGCTCAATTAGTATGGTCGAGGCGACCCCCCTCTGCACGCTGACCCCGCTACGGAGGTTTGCAGGAGGGGGTGGAGGGGAATCATGAGTCGTCTCGATTTTTGCGAGGTCCGTTTCACCGGTATTTATACTGGTTTCCGGGCCCGTGCTGAGTTGTGTTACACAACTAGCGTCGGATACAGCAACCGTATTTCCGGCCTCGCTTTCCAAAGTCGAAAGCCCGGCGTACTCGGTCGAGTCCCATCCTCCCGGGTAAAGTGCTGGTCCCCCCTCTACTTCAACTTGCGTTTCAGTGGCTGGGGAATACTCCGACGAGGAGGATGAGGATGGCGATTGCGGCGGTTCTGAGTGCCTTACGGGAGTTTTCGTCCTTTTCTCTTTAGGAACGTCGATTTCCGGCGGCGTGCGACGTCTTGCGGCTAGTCGCCCTTATAGGACCTCCGTGTCTTCCACCTGACGATACTCAGATCGCCGGTCAGTAGACGCGGGGGTCGGGGGCGATGCGCGTGTACGCGGAAGCGGCCGTGGTATCCCGGTCTTGATGTTGCTGTCCCGGGGAGGTAGTATCACCGACTTCTCGGGATCAAATAGGTCTCTCCTCATCAGTGTCCTTTCGAACGTCGTTGTCCGCCGCTTGTCGGGTGGTTCCCTAGGTCGTCGGGAGGGGGTTGCGTCCCCCTCATCCGACATTCTTGTACACTAATGTGTAGTGAGTGCCTAATGTGGTGTGTATGTGCGTGTGCGTATCCCGGTAGGCGTGCGAACGATACGGTTCCTGTGTCGCTTGACCACTCCCCCCCGCCCCTCAGCGCGGGCCACTTAGCCGGGTGAAACCTTTCGGAGGCCCAGCACAGCGCCCAGCGAGCGGTTTGGGGGTTTGTTGACTAAATGAGAGATGTCCCCGCGAAATGAGACTTAATACCCCGAAGTGTACAAGTACACCGCAGGGCCGAACACCGGTGCCCTTTTCTAAGAAAAGGGATAGGGTGTCCGACGCGCTTGGAACGCTGTTGGCCAGTTACAATTGCAACGACGGGCGTGTCAATTGGCAAACAGACGTTATCCCGGGGTGTGGTCGCCCAAAGTCTCAAAGTCTAGGAACTTCAGGGAGTAAACTCAACCTTCAGAACTTCGACTTCGACCGAATTCTTCGGAGCGACGGGTGCCGTGGTAATAGTACTAGTTAAAAACTTTCCTTATTCACCGATTGCACCGCTACACAAACCCGAGATGCCTCTGGTATTGCGGGTGTTCATGGGCGGCGGTGATCACTTACCATCACGTGAGCCACCAGCTCATTTGCCTCCCTTTTTCTATAAAAAAAGCAATGTATCAATTTAATAGAAAATTTTAAGTTCAAAACATTTTGATAAAGCGATGGACAAAATTAAACATTTCATTTACTTCACACACATTTTACATATTTATTAATTTGTCGAGCACTTACGGAGTAATTAAAGCAGTAGTGGTACACAAACAAAGTTCCCGAGAGGAGCGCAACTACATCCAAGTCAACTACGACTTGACCCAAGTTTAATTATAAACTGAACGATCAAGTTCCGACGACAATCGCAAACTTGGAATCACACTGATGGTGTCAGTCTACATAGTTTTTGAGATATATATGTATTGAATTCTTGTTTCATTGAGACTTGCATTAATGTAGTAACGTTTAAGATTAAATATAATATTGAATAAGATTTTTCGTACCGAGAGTAATGCGATTCATAGGTCGGTATTTTTAATAGTTTTGGCATTGTTATGATAACATTATGTTGCCATTTAAGCGGTGTGGTTATTAGAAACTGCCTATGAGAGTTTTTCTGGTGCTACTTGTATCTTTGACATAGACATTGACGACAAAAAACTATAATTGTCTTAAAACTCTGAATGCCTTTGAATTAAATATATTCTCTTGGTAGCTTATAATAATATTACGAATTTTTTGAAAAATATCGTATTAAACTAATAACAATCTGCTGCGTAACAATACCACTAATACTATTTGTTACAACTACAACACTAGTAATATAAAAAAAATATCTTCACGCAATTCCCAATACAGGGGTAGACAGAGGTCTAGTCTAGACATTTAAGTCCCTTCGACCCACCTTCCACCGAAGATATTTTCGGGACAATGTGACAGGTGGTGAGCCCGTCGCCGTTTTATGTCCAAGCCAACGATATAATTTGTACATAGGTTTTTAGATAAACCCATTGGTACGAGACTGCCATCTGGGGATCGAACTCGGGTCACTGGACTCGAAATTCCGACCGCCCAACCACTCGGCTATCGTGACTTTAATTTAATTTATATTATAGCAATATTTGTAGCTTTATAAGTCACGATAGCCGAGTGTTTTGGTGGTCGGAATTTTGAGTCGAGAGACCCGAGTTCGATCCCCAGGTGGCAGGCTCGTACCAATGAGTTTTTCAAAAACTTATCTACGAATTATATCGTTGGCTTGGAAATAAAGACGATCGAACTCGGGTCTCTTGACTCGAAATTCCGACCACCCAACCACTCGGCTATCGTGACTTCCAATATTAACTACTATTACAAGTAATAGTAATATTACTAGTAATATTTTTAGTAATATAGTAGTAGTAATATTTTTAGTAATTTAGTTAGTAGACTAGTAATATTTTGATATAAAAACAAAATATTTGTCTTTCAAAAGTTTTAAATTTTGTCAATATAATATAAATGTCAAAAAATTTTGTAAAATATGCTGCCTTTCGTAAATCTACCTCGCCTTCTTTTTAATATCCGACCAGTCTTAGGACGGAGGCCCGTCCGTCTTTTCTGCGTTGGATATTCTAGCCGATCAAATCTCAGTTCTTCTACACCACATCCCGGAACTTTATTTTAACATATAGTTATAGAAATGCATATCATATGCAGTAAGAACCACTGTACTATAATAATCGTAGCAGGTACCAGCAACATAAAATAATTTAAACCTGTACAGTAGAAAAAAGATACATAAAAGTAATCGTATTTTAAATTAAGATGTCTAAAACTTTGTTACTGCTAATTACTTTGCCAAGAGGACATTTAACAATGATGGTTCTAAAAATGAAAGATTTCACTTTTTTCTTCGTGTCATTATAACCCCTTACAGAAGAGCATTTTCTGTAAGATATTTTAATATTGCTCGGTAGAAAAGACTTTTTCGTATTTTATAGGTAAGTATAAAAATGTATTTAATTTTTTGTTGTCTTTTTATTAGTGTCTGGTGGGTATTAATGCCAATAAATATATAATATTTTTAAAAAGAAAAATAAAAAGTGGAAACGATTTCCCTACAACCCGAAACATCAATGAAAAATTGGTTTTCGGCCTAGATTGGGGTAATAATATAGTAAAAATATAATTAAGATGTAATTTAAGTATATTGAAGAATGTCTACTGTTAATATTTTTCTTTATATCGGATATTCACCATAAAGCCTACTATAGAGGAAGTCAAGCATTGTACTTTCACAATAGAGAACCTTTGTCCTGCAATGGCCTATATACAAGCCACTATCATTTTTGCTTTTATTAGAACTATGGATATACTCAATTGTTATTTCCTGCCAACAACGGACTACTAGGAAAACTCATCTAGGTATTGTATTTCATAGCCTATAATAAAAATTCCCGCTCTAACAGTGAACAGGGAACAACGTGTTTAAAGCTTAAAATGCAGACGACCTAAATCCAACA
Organism: Sericinus montela; assembly: GCA_029286605.1. Lineage (NCBI taxonomy): Eukaryota > Metazoa > Arthropoda > Insecta > Lepidoptera > Papilionidae > Sericinus > Sericinus montela. Next base: position 4,037,577 of record JAGSMR010000040.1, read on the forward strand.
CAATGGCACCGATGTTTTCGGTAACACAATGCATCGCCATCGTTCACTCCGCTTGCAGTTTGTTCAGGTGCTCGCGACTTTTTCGCTGCAAAAATTTTAGTTGAGAAATTTTAGTTAGAGACCTTTTGTTTGAGACCATTTTGTGTGATAAGAACAAGTCTATAAAAAATATCTTCACGCCATACCCAATAGACATAGCCAATAGGGGTAGACCGAGGTCTAGATAAATAAGTCCTCTTGACCGAAGACATGTTTTGGGATGACGTTACAAGTGGTGAGCTCGTCGCCCTCTCTATTGACTCGAATTACTATCACCTAACCACTGGACTATATAAAAGTCAAGCGTTAATAATTTTCTATAAGTTCAAAGAAGAGTGATTGAGAAAAAAACGTTTTATTCTATAAAAAGGTGGGGTACTTCTAAGGATAGTGACTGGTTTCACTTTTCCTTTTTAACATAAAATATACTAATCACTATTTTTAAGATTTAGATAGTTACTTTCTACTTTTTAGTTAAGCTAGCTACAAAAAAGTGTTTTCAGATAAGGAAAAAGTCTTTATTTTTTTTAAATTACTGTATTGTTTTACACAAGTTTGCATAGTTTCAATTCATTAGGATGGTTTAACATGTAATGTGTATTTGACATTATATTTACATTTAGATTCCCGATTGACAACGCTTTTTAATAAAAAAAAAAATATCTTCACGCAATTCCCAACACAGGGATAGACAGAGGTCAAGTCTAGACATTTAAGTCCCTTCGACCCACCCACCTTCCACCGAAGATATTTTCGGGACAACGTGACAGGTGGTGAGCCCGTCGCCGTCTTTATGTCCAAGCCAACAATATAATTCGTACATAGGTTTTTTAGAAAAACCCATTGGTACAGTCACTTCAGGATCGAACTCAGGTCTCTTGACTCGAAATTTCGACCACCTAACCACTCGGCTATCGTGACTTTTTAATAAATTATATTTTTATATTTTAACGAATTTATACAAGGTTGACACATATTTTATATATACATTTTAAATAAGAGTCACGATAGCCGAGTGGTTAAGGATCGGAGTTGGAGTAAAGAGGCCAGAGTTTGATCCAAGGCTCGGACACATTGCGTTTTAAAAAAAAAAGTACAATTTATATAATTGGCTTGGACGTAAAGACAGCGACAGGCGCACCACGTGTCACGTTGTCCCAAAAATTATTTCGGTGAAAGTTGGGTCGAAAGAACTTAATTGTTCAGGCCTCTGCCCACCCCTGTATTGGGAAGGGCGTGAAGGTTTTTTATTTTAAATCGCTAATTTTAAAAATACTGGAAAGGATAATGTGATTAACCGTTTAAATTTGTCACCGGTACCTCACAGTGTGCAAAATTTTAAATTAGATACATAAATATACATAGAGAATACATATATATACAACAAAAAAAATTGTGTGTGAATATTACATAGGTGTGCAATTTTGTAGTTTAGATGTTCTCATTGGTTTTCTTTTTACATAGTTTTCATTTATTATTTGTAGAATGATGTATTTCGTCTTTGTCTCGCTTCAAATCATAGATGATTTTAGAGGACCCAACTGAAAATCAGCGCTGCTGCAAACAGCTGCAGCTAATTGCTGAGTTGGTTGTCCTTTTCACTTACTACTTAAATTATTTTTTTTTCCTCCGTTTTTTTATTTTGTATTACTTTTCTTTTTATTGTTACCAGATCTACCATTTAATTATATTTTTTTTTTGTTAGTTTAACTAGCAACATTTTTATTATTTGTTTGATTTGTTAAGTAGTAGTGAATAAATATTTTTCTTTCTTTCTTTGTACATATATTCCAAGGTTATGAAATCGTGTAAAAACTAGTTTTTTTTAAGTCTATATAGTAAATTGAGTCTATATGCTACATAGCTAAAACAGCATATTCGTTTAATTGAGCAGAAACACTTAAGACACAGTATAGAAACCTTTGGAAAAGTGCATAGTGTACGTATCTTTTCAATTTATCTTAAGTATAGAACTTCGTTCGATTTCTTTCACTAACAAAGAATTTTAAGGCAACAATAACAAAGTAGATAAAAAAAAAATAATGTTATCGTTTTTAAATTATAAAGTTCTTCTTACGTTACACATTGTATAGGTTTCTATATTTTGAAATGTTCAAAATAAATTTTAAAATAATTTAAATTTTTAAACCAACATAAGTGTTCGTTCTATAAAGTAAAACGTTTCCATTTGTTTTTAATTATTAGTTAAAAGTTTTTATTATACATAGCAAACATCAAATTGCTATAAGGAAAAACAGACAGACAGTGGTAGAGCCAGCCGGGAAGTACCACGACCGCACAGAATACTGGCGTGAAGTAGAAGTCTAACAACTAGTAACTGGTCAGTGCAGGTAACCGGAAGCCCACACACCCCTCTCCAAATTCTGTGGGGAACACTCTAAGACCGGCAACGCATCTGCTATGCCTCTGGTATTGCGGGTGTTCATGGGCGGCGGTAATCACTTTCCATCACGTGAGCCACCTGCTCGTTTGCCTCCCTTTTCTATAAAAAGACATTTTGATGTTAAAAATAATAAATTATGTCTTATGTAACAAAATCTTAGTAGGCCCGACATCTTAGAAAAATTAATATCAAATATTAATATCAAACTCTATCCAATATCAAAATGGAATCTCTGGGACAAACACTAACACATAAATTATTCACTCTAGTCTTAAAGGTTTATATAAAAATTTACCTATGTCGTTACCATGTACTATTTTCATGGATACTAAGATGGCCACAGGCTCACCTCCTATCACGTTGACCCTATTACGCTCCAGAGAAAAATTAGTCGAGAGAACTGAATTGTCTAGTCCAGACAGAGTCTGCCCGAGTATTGGAATTTGCGCGTCGAAAAAAAATTTCCCTTAAAAACTTAAAACCTAAGTAACCTTTAAATTATAATAATAAAAAGTAAATATCTTCACGCAATTCCCAATACAGGGGTAGACAGAGGTCTAGTCTAGACAATTAAATCCCTTGGACCCACCTTCCACCGAAGATATTTTCGGGACAACGTGACAGGTGGTGAGCCCGTCGCCGTCTTTATGTCCAAGCCAACAATATAATTCGTACATAAGTTTTTGAAAACCCATTGGTACGAGCCTGCCACCTGGAAATCGAACTCGGGTCCCTTGACTCGAAATTCCGACCACTCGGCTATCGTGACTATTAATAATACTTAGTAATTTATTTGACCTTTAAATTACTAAGTATTATTAAGTAAACTATAAATGCCAACCATTACGCAGAAGCCTTCTCTCAAATATATCATTGTTTTACTTATATGCGTATATGTCACGGCACATACAAATATAGAACAATACCATCTCAGGCTGGCCCACAACTAACAATGTAATATCTATATAAGGTATTACATTGTTGGTTGTGGGTCAGCCTAACAAAGAAACAAATAACAAAGTTAATTCTTTCAAAGTTTGAACTATTTTAACTATTTTTGTTTTTAAATATTATAAACAACTTTGCGCTTTGAAATATAATACAGCTGAATTCGTAACTTCAATCTCTTATCTAAAAATATTGTTTGTATACATTAACAATGTAGCATTTATATCTACAATACTCACATATTTTGACATTCCCGAGAATATTCTTCAATAACAATGTAACAAGTATTCCAATAACAATAACTATGTTCCGACCTAAAAATATTCCCATATCTTTAGTTTATTTTTTATCGCATTCCAAAAGCCAGAATTATATCAAAACAATTATGATGTCATTTAAGTACAGCAACTTATGTTAAGTTTGATTTCGTCAAATTTTGTCTTTATACATTTTCCACCAACTTTGATCTCATTTTAAGATAGGCGCTTACTTATTAAGGCGAAATATACTCGCATTATTCAACAAAAGCTTGTCGAGACTTCATACATATTAATATCTATGTTACCGTGCGTAGTAATTCAGTAGTTAACATGATTATCTGTCGCTAAGCGCAAATTCCCGACAGAATAGTTTGTCTTAATGAAGTTCTCCGTAACAGGTGTTACGTGCTTTGAAATGATAAACTGCCTATGAAGTCCTCTCAGTTATAGTAAAATGTGCGTTTAGAATAACCATTATAGTGCCGTGTGATATTAACGTGAGAATTTACCTTTCCTTTATCTTACCACTGGTGTTTAAGGGAAATGCTTTTTACGTCGCTATGGCTACAGATAGTTCACGGGATACATTTACACAAATGTGCATACTAATGTAAATTAAACGATGATCACTTTGTTTTGTTGTTTGTAACCTTTGACAAATCATTTATGTTGGGATTTTATAACTCCTCCATGTAAGCAAAACATTTTTTAAAATTTGGTACCTACGAGTAGCATAGTTCTGCCTATAGAGATCCGGGATATAAGTATAAATATATGGTAAGATGTAGTGATGGGATATATTTTGGATATAGGGCTAGATGGGAGGAGCATCAATATATGAATAACATCAGCGATCTTTCTATTTACTAATATATGTCAACTGTGCCAATAATTACATTTTAAAGACATATGGTTATGAATGGACTAAACTATTGATATTTATAGTAGACGAAATACTACAATAAAAATATACCAAAAACTTACATTTAACTACATATTTATTTATTTATTTATTTATTTACACTTTAAAGTCACGATAGCCGAGTGGTTGGGCAGTCGGAATTTCGAGTCAATAGACCCGAGTTCGATCCCCAGTTGGTAGGCTCGTACCAATGGGTTTTTCAAAACTTATGTACGAATATCGTTGGCTTGGACATAAAGACGGCGACGGGCTCACCACCTGTCACGTTGTCCCGAAAATATCTTCGGTGGAAGGTGGGTCGAAGGGACTTTGTCGTCTAGACTCGACCACTGTCTACCCCTGTATTGGGAATTGCGTGAAGATATTTATTTATTTTATTATTTTATTTATTTACACTTTATTGCAAACCTCACAAAGAAAGTTATACAAAGGGCGGACTTAATGCCATTAGGCATTCTCTGCCAGTCAACCCCAGGCGTGGAGAAATATTGTTAAGGTGCTTTGAACTGGGTTACAGAAAAAGAAAATCAATATAGGACCTAACGAAAATAAAGATGCAATATAAAATACTAATACAAATAATAAATATAATATATATACATATACATACATACACACATATATACATATACATACATACATATATAAAACTTAAAAAACATTATTATGACTGTAATGACCAATCACTAATTCTAACTGACAGTTAAAAGGTGTTCACGTACAAGTCTTTTAAATATCGACTTATTGGTAACTTTTCTGATGTCTTCGGGCAAAGAATTCCAGAGCAGTGTAGCCTGAATGGTAAAGGAGTGACCAATAAAATTGGTAAAGTGTTGCGGGATACTCATCTTGTAATTAGATGAAGACCGCAGGCACCGATCATGAATTGAGCATTGAAACTGAAATTTATCCTTAAGATACGAAGGGTAAGTAGTATCATTTATGATTGAGAAAAGAACAAGCAGAATTCTAGAGTTTCGCCTTTGTTGAATAGTAAGCCATTTAAGACGAGAACGGTATTGTGAAATATGGTCATACTTACGAAGGTTGAAAATATATCTTATACAATTATTAACAAGGCGCTCTAGCACTTTTAGAAGATCTTTGTTCAAATCACAGTAGCACACATCTGCATAATCAATGATTGGTAATATGAGCGTCTGGACAAGCATAAGCTTAGTTTCCCATGGAAGAAGATTTTTGAGGCGATAGAGCACTAGTAGCGTGGCGGTTACTTTACGGCTAACTTCAGTTATGTGTTTTCCCCAGTTCAAGGTGTTATCGATATGTAGCCCAAGATTTTTAACAGAGCCCGAAAATGGAATCACTGCATCGTTATAACGTATAAAGGGTAGGTTTCCAACATCGACTTTAGCTAGCATTTTAGTACTACCAACCAGCAAAGATTGGCATTTTGTTGCATTCACAGATACTCCAAAGCGTAAGGACCAGTCTGATACTGCTTTCAGACAGTCATTTAATTTAGTAATTGCATCGTGGAGTTCTTCAATATCAGTCTGTACATAAATCTGCAGGTCGTCTGCATACAGATGGTACGAACAATTAATATTAGAAGTGATAAAATTTATAAAAATTGAGAAGATAATGGGAGAAAGTATACCACCTTGCGGAACGCCACAACCTAGTCCCGCCCATTGAGAGGTCTTTTGTCCCATATAGACCGATTGCTGACGTCCGCGAAGATAAGAAGAGAACCACTCCAATACCGTGGAAGCGAATTTAAAGTTAGAAAAAATTGCAAGAAGGATATCATGGTCGACTGTGTTAAAAGCATTCGAAAAGTCCACAAGCACCATAACTGTAACTTTCTTCTTCTCCATACCCTCACGAATATCATCAGTGATTTTAAGTAGTGCAGTTGTGGTGCTGTGGCCAGGACGAAACCCAGACTGAAAGTTACTCAGTAGGTTATGTTCATATACAAATTTGGAAATTTGCTTACGTACACAGGCTTCAAAAATTTTAGAGAGAAATGGCAATATTGAAATAGGACGGAAATGGTGAGGAAGTGTAGGATTAGGTACTTTGGGGAGAGGTCGCACGAAAGCCTTTCTCCAAAGAGAGGGATATTGTCCAGAGTCTAGGGAGAAATTAATAATGTGAGTGATAGCAGGAAGTATAAATTCAAGGATGTTGGCTATCATAACCCTACTAACCTCATCGCATCCCACGGCCCTGGATTTAATTGCCAGTACTGCCTTACGTACCTCATCCTGATTCACGGGAAAGAAATTAAAGACAGGGATGTGTGGAGACTGCATTGAAGCAATGTATGCTATGGTTTGTGCCCGGATGGTAGGGTCCATTGCAGTAGTAGCAGTAAAGTATAGATTCAAATCATCGTGGGAAAGGGAAGGACCATACTCCATGATAGGTGATTTACCTACACCCATCGAATTGAGAAATTTCCACAAATCAGCTGGTGAAGAGTTAATTATATTGTTTAGGAAGTATCGGCGTTTAGCAGTTCGTACCATCTGGTTACACATGTTCCTAGCCATTTTAAAAGACAACCAGTTTTCTTCAATACGAGACCTCTTGAATCGCAAGAAAGTTCGGTTTCGCCTGTCCATTGCCCTCCGCACATCGTCAGTCATCCAGGAGCTGGCAAACGTTTAACTCTGACCTTATGGACTGGGGCATGGGCATCATACAGACTAATTATCGTGCTATTTAGGGCATGTACCTTTTCATCAACCGTGGAAGCAGCCACCAGCGAGGCAAAATTAATTTGAGACGCATCACTGTGCAAATTATCCAAGTTTATCTTAGTAAAGTTACGGAAGTGTAAAATGAAGTACCACGTTTAGGCGGTCTAAGCTTATACGAAGCATAAATAAGGTCATGTCAGGAGAATCCTGGGGCTGGAAGCTGACCATGTGCAACCACATGATCAGAAGAACTAGTAATAAAGAGATCTAAAAGAGAGTCTTCAGTGTCAAAATTATGATGGGTAGCCCTTAAAGGTAAAATTCCAAGATTGACGGACTCTAAGATCGAGTGAAGTTTTTGTGTACGAGAAGAATTATTCAGAATGTCAGTGTTGAAATCCCCATGATTATGCAGTGTGTATACTTAGAACCTATGTTTTCGAGAGCCATGTTCAAATTGGCGAAGTAATCAGTAGAAGGAGGACAATACACTACTCCGAGAGCTATCCTTGTGCCCTTGACATCAAGTTCCACAAATAAGTGTTCACCGGAGGCAGAGTATGGAGATGGAGACGTTGATAATATTTTATATGTTAAAGAGCTATGAAGATAAATAGCAACTCCACCACCACCTTTATTTGTACGATCATTTCTTATAAGTACGAAACCAGGTATTGGATACATGATTGACTGTAAGCACGGCTTCAACCAACTCTCAGAAATTAAAGTAGCGTGTAAGTTTGTATAAGCAAATGAAGTTTCGAGTTCTTAAGTCACGATAGCCGAGTTGTTGGGTGGTCGGAATTTCGAGTCGAGAGACCCGAGTTCGATCCCCAGATGGCAGTACCAATGAGTTTTTCAAAACTTATGTACGAATTTCATCGTTGGCTTGGACATAAAAGACGGCGACGGGCTCACCACCTGTCACGTTGTCCCGAAAATATCTTCGGTGGAAGGTGGGTCATAGGGACTTAATGGTCTAGACTTGACATCTGTCTACCCCTGTATTGGGAATTGCGTGAAGATATTTATTTATTTATTTAAGTTTCGAGTTCTGCATAATGACTTGGTATACTCTGTGCATTTATGTGACAAATATTCAACAGTTTACTGGCTGAAGGAACACATTATTTAAAAGACCATTTAAAGAAGAAACGTCATTTAACTGGTCATCGCAAGAAACAAAAGACAAGTCTGAGTCATAGGAATAAAAGGAATCATCATCAGTCATAATGGAATAAGATATATATTAATGTAATTATGTAAAATAAAAATATAAATAATAATAAAAATAAAAACATGAATATTAATGTAAAATAAAAATACTTTAAAAGAATATATGTAAAACTAAGAGTAAACTACAAACATGCAAAATGATATAGAAGGATAGCAAACAATCATAATACACCAACCCTCAAGTTGACTGTTTACATTAAAATAAACCAAACTGAAAGAAAAAAAATAAACACTACACAATTATGAACATGTAGAAAATAATAAAAATAAAGAAAACAAAACGAAAACAATATCGAAACAGAACTACAAATATATGTCCAAAATATACAGGAAGCATCAATTAACTAAACATAATAACGAAACACTGTTGAAAATATCCAAAATAATAGAAAGCGAATTTAATACGACGAGGTTAAGTACTACGCAGTGTATATAGTCGTCTCAATGAAGTAAAGAAAATCTGCCACTGTTATTATCTGTGACCATAGAGTAATACACGTATAACCTGGCATTGACATTGTGATTTTGACATTGTTACTGTCATTTACTTTAGTAAACTGACATTGATGTTATAATTAGATTTTGATAAATATTACAAATAAAATACAGTAATGGCCTAAAACAAATAAATAAAGTTATAAGACCAAGTATTCAAAAGTGTGAAAGTCTACAACAAAACTGAATAAAAAATAAAGTGCATATGTTAAAACACAAAGAATGTCAATATTATGTTCTAATTACTTCACCTTGTTTATTAAAGGAGTGAAGAGACTATCGCTTGGAAGCGAAACGCCTAGCTCTTTTGATGTCATCACTCTGCTTCTGATTTGTTCTAGCAGGATTATTAGTTTCTTGCTGACAAGTAGAATTGGATGGGCTTTGCTGCGAATGAGAGACCTTCTTGCTCACTGAAACACTGTCTTCATGACGAGGACTATTGCCAGCCCTGTTAGACGACGGTGCAGAAGCAACTTGACCTTCAGAGCTTCCAACTCATCTTCAGAGGAGATCTTCTTTCGACCTTCAGGAAGCTTAATATGAATACAATCCCATCATGACTCCAAACATTTTAACCCCAAAATACTTACGGGCATTTTGTGAACTGCTTGTCGTGTTTTCGTCAAAATTCACAGATTGAGACAGTGGATCCTTTCAACTTGAATTTTGCCTTCCAAACCTCTGCTTTATTGTGATGGTCATGAAAATAGGCAAGAACAGGCCTAACTTTATCGCGCTGTCTCGCACCAAGTCTATGGCACTGTTTGAGAGAAGAGTCGGCGATATGTGGAAGACCCATCTTACCACGAATCTGTTGGAGTACCTCATTCTGTGTATTTAACTCTGGAGATTCAGGGATTCCATGAAAAGGAGTGCTTTCCGTCGATGCCTCATGTTGATCTCATCAATATTTTTCGAACAGTCTAATATTTGCTGACGTAGAAGACTAAGCATTGAAGTTACCAGATCCTTGAAAACGCATAACTCTTCACGTAACTGTACAAGTGTTGTGTTTGGTGGAGTGGATGCTGCATTCAAACGTCTTTCGAATTCCGCCATTTTTAGAAATAAACTTCCTTCCAGGTCTTTCTGTATATTTTCCACATCAGAAATATTTGCCATTTTATGTTATATACAAAAATGTAGTGCTATGAAAGTTTATGGAGGGAGGGTGTACTATGTAAGTGCTTATAACTTTCTTATATACATGTGATATTATAACAAAATATCCAGATACTATTACTTATTATAGCAAAAATAAATTATTTTGAAAACTGTTAAGATTTATTTAAAACATTAATTAAATTACGAGAGCTCCAAAACAGCTGTTGTTGGTTTCGCACCTTCCATTTCATATCATTTTCTTAAAAACATTTCGCACATATCATTTTCTTAAAAAAACTATGCCACAATAATACGTCATGTGCAAAAACTTTATATACGCCCACCTTCAAATATACATACTTCGTGTAATATTGAACAGTGGGGTTGCAGAGAGTGCTCTCAAAACTTGAGAGCCGGTCATTTGGTCATCAAAAGCGCCGCCGGTTGCTATGGACTTACGGCATACGCAAGTGGTTCGTTTGAATACGTTCTTCTGAAGGCATGAAAATAGGTTTCTATTTATATACATAAAGTATAATTTTTTTCCTAAAATAGAATAATTTTGTTGAATTTTTTTTATTTTGCTTGAAAATAAAATAAAAATAATAAATAAATTTCTTCACGCAATTTCCAATACAGGGGTAGACAGAGCCCTTCCACCGAAGATATTTTCGGGACAACATGAGAGGTGGTGAGCTCGTCGCCGTCTTTATGGCCAAGCCAACGACAAAATTCGTACATGAGTTTTTGAAAAACCCATTGGTACGAGCCTGCCACCTGGGGATCGAACTCGGGTCTCTTGACTCGAAAATCCGACCACCCAACCACTCGGCTATTGTGACTTAACTTGACATTGCTTGAAAAGAGTATTTTAAAAAGATTCATCTCATTTTAAATCCATGAAATGGAATAAAAACGTAGGTAAAGTTCAGTTATTACCCATAACGACAAAATAATAAAGGTGAAATATTTAATATAATCATTTAGGAGTAGCTACAATACAAATACAAAATTACTAAAATTATTTATTAAGCTATAATTTAAAAAATATTCACGACTAGTTATGAACTTCGAAAGTTTTGTCTTTTAGGTGTTAGTATATGAAATCAGGTTCACTAAAAGTATAAAAATGAAAGACGTTGTCAAGAAAATCACCTGTTTATGTTGATAAGAAAAATAACCCATAAACTTAGAGAACTTAATTTATTTCTTCTCTATTAATATTTTACAACTCAATTACCATTTTAGGTGTTTAAATATCAGTCTTGTATGTTCAGATGTTAAAATAAGAGTTGCCTATATACTCAAACAAACAGCGCTGTCGCGTATAAATCAAGACAAAAGATAATCAAGGTGAGTCCAGAGTCAATACAATTGTGTAAACAAGACTTATAACAGGGAATAAGGGACCGTCTCTCTAGGGAATGGAAGGGATCGCGAGACTACACGAGTTAAACTATCAAAGAAAACAGATATTCCCGTTTGCCTAGTATTATATAGACATGTGTAAATTTAGTTACTTTTTTAATAAATTAAACATAATATTTTGATAATAAGTCATGATAGCTGAGTGGTTCGGTGATCGGAATTCGAGTTAAGAGACCCGAGTTCGACCACTAAGACTGATCAATGGTTTTTTTAAACTTATGAACGATTTATATCGTTGGCTTCGGCATAAAGACAGCGACGGGCTCAGCACCGGTCACATTGTCCCAAAAAAGTTTTCGATGGAATGTGATTCGTAAGGGCTTAATTGTCTAGACCTCTGTCTGCCCCTGTATTGGGAATGTCGTGAAGATTTTTTTTAGTATTTTGATATTAAACTTATACACGATATTTCACATGTTAATAAAAAGCTGAAGCTAATGTAAATAAAATAGAAAGAACTAGAAAAAATTAATAAAATACCCAGCTCAATTGTAATTATAATAATTACATGTCATATTTTTTTAGTATCATTCCATAAACGTTTGAGTACTCTAATAATATTTGTGAAAAAATACAACCCTTGTCCTATCAAAATAACCCGAACTCTTATCCAAAGTCGGACAAACGAATCATAAAGTTCATAAAGCATTTTTAGATTAAACAGAATATTTTTGAGATTGCTGTTGGCTTTACAGTGTGAAAGAGTTTACATTAATTTTGTCATCTGTCAGGGCTGTGACATGTCATTTATAGCTTCTACATTATCGAGTGTATACAGGACGATTAAAGCGTCGCTGAAAAATTTCATTAGGCAGCTACAACAGAGAAACAACGACCCTTTGTCCTATATATTGACTGAGATTGATTGTCAGTCGGCATGTGCTAAACGAGTTGCACGATGAAATAAAAGCAAATGTTCGCAACCCCTGTCGACATCCGTCACGAACACAAATCGTTTTATTGAACTCCGTTTCGACCATATTAACTTTAGGTGACACGAATTTATTTAGCACAACGTTAGCTTACGAAGCAAAATTACACTCGGGTAACATATTAGAATCATCAACAATCATGAATAAAATGTATTTTTTTAATTCATCATTTTTAAAAGGTAATATTTATTATATTTTATTAATAGATTTAATTGTAATGATATTAAAAAAAGATATTTTTGCCGTGTAATTTCGTCATAATAATTTATCACTCATGATCTACGCGTATAACGCGTAATAAGTCACGATAGCCGAGTGGTTGGGTGGTCGGAATTTCGAGTCAATAGACCCGAGTTCGATCCCCAGTTGGTAGGCTCGTACCAATGGGTTTTTCAAAAACTTATGTACGAATATCGTTGACTTGGACATAAAGACGGCGACGGGCTCACCACCTGTCACGTTGTCCCGAAAATATCTTCGGTGAACGGTGGGTCGAAGGAACTTAATTGTCTAGACTCGACCTCTGTCTACCCCTGTATTGGGAATTGCGAGAAAATATTTCATTTTTTTTATCTACGCATAAGTGTCGTAAGAAGCGACTAAGAAAAAAGCCTTGATGTCGATGGCTACGTAATGGCTAACTAATTATCTCAAAGAATACATGACGAAAAGTAAACTTATCGGCGGTGGGCAGATAAGTACAGAAAATTAAGTTTTTTTTTACTTACTTTTCTTCACGCATAATCCGTGACAGGGTAGCCAGAGACAACAGACCCCCAAGTGTCACGATCCTTACATACTACTTTCGCTTCTTTCAACTTCATCATTTAAATTAAATAATGGATTGATTCTGTTACTTTTTTGATTAATTTCAAAGATTATTTAATTTTTTACAAGTCAGTAAATGTATGTTATTTGGCAACTTGACAGATCTTATTTCTTCAATAGATAAAGGTGTGCTTCGATGGTTTAGGCAACTTCAATGAGTGAAGCATGAATGATTTGAGAAATTATACAACTCGAAAGCAAGCAATAAAAGGGGCGGTGAAATGTCAAGACTAACTTAGCCCGATAAAAAGTAACTGATAAAAGTAACTAACTAGATAAAAAGTAAGACTCTTGAACCAGTACTCGTATAACTAGGCGTATGTGTATGAATAAAATAGCAAATGAAGCGAAACATGTATGTAGAGTGATCCTGACGGAACTTGATGGAAGCGAAACGTGTATGTAGAGTGATATTGACATTCGTCATCCCTAACGCGGTAGTTGGACGCAAAAGACCACCTTTTGCCTCCAACTACCCCGTTAGGGATAATGCCTAAAGATAACGAAGATAACTCAGCCGCTAGATAGTCTAAAGAGCTAATTCTTTTGTCGCTCAAAAGTCAAGACTAACCATGAAACGTGGAAATGCAGCCAGCATTATTGGTACAATGCTTCAAGTGAGGCTGGTACGATAATAATTAATACAATTATTTTAATTATAATTACTGTTTAATACATATTTTTAATATAAATTCAACTGTTTTTGAAATATCGCGTTGAAAAATAATACAAGAAATTAGATACTTCATTAATATACAATGTCACGAAAATTTCCATTCATTTTATAAATATAAAGTTCCGAAAATATAATTATTAATATTTCTCAGAAATAAGAAAACTAATAAAGATCTTTTCATCTAAATTACGCACATTATATTTTTAAATTTCTTAAGAAAAAAGATTTAAACGTCTCTGAAGACAAGGTTGGAAATTAAAATGAATATTTAAACAAATGAAATAGGTCTCGGAATAATAAAAAAAAATCCAGCTACAGCATTAGAAACATTTTCTACATTTTTAGGCGCACGAGTACCGTCGCTGGGTCCCTCGAGTGCTACAAGTCTACAGTTCCTCCGAAATACAACCTCATATTTATTTTAAATGATATCATTAGGTATGTTCTTAGCTTACTTCTAAGATAACAAGCATTGTTGAAAGTCTCTTGAGCTCCCGACCCTTTCTCACTTTGACAAGTCACCCGTGAAGATTGCTTAGATCCCTAGTGACTGGTCCTTAACTTGAAACAGCCTTATCGCTGAGATAGGATTAATTGCGGAAATACCGTAGATAACGGTGGAGTTATAACTACCTAGGGTCTTTTGCTTTGGCGGTATCCTGAAATGATGAACGTTTAATAAAATTTAGGATTTTTTCCTTTGTCTCGTTAAATTAATTTGGAAAGATGAGAACATTTTTAACAGTAAAATATATTAAGTATGAGTTCTATAGAGAGATCTTCATTTTACGATTTTTCATTAATGTCTAGATTAATAATACGATACATATATTAAATAAAAGCATATAATACAGGTAATTACAGTAAATACGTTAATAAGTTACAATGGAGGTAAAATTTACACTCAGGAAAAGCGGTGATATACGACAAAGTATGCATTTGCACCTGTATTACAAAGGTATGCCTCTAGCAACTCCCATACATTTAATCCTATAACACTACTATTTCATTTAAAATTTTCAAACAAAAACTCTCAATATTACGTGGTTATATTAATTAATTATATATCGCCGTAGTATGAAATTGTTATTCCCGTAATATAATATTGCTATAAAATATATTATATCTCTATTAGGGATAACGTGACCGGTGGTGAGCCCGTCGCTGTCTTTATTTCCAAGCCAACGATATAATTCGTAGATAAGTTTTTTTAAAAACTCATTGGTACGAGCCTGCCACCTGGAGATCGATCTCGGGTCTCTCGACTCGAAATTCCGACCACCAAAACACTCGGCAATCGTGACTTATAAAGCTACAAATATTGCTATAATATAAATTAAATTAAAGTCACGATAGCCGAGTGGTTGGGCGGTCGGAATTTCGAGTCCAGTGAGCCGAGTTCGATCCCCAGATGGCAGTCTCGTACCAATGGGTTTTTCAAAAACTTATGTACGAATATATCGTTGGCTTGGACATCGAGGCGGCGACGAAAATATCTTCGGTGGAAGGTGGGTCGAAGGGACTTAACTGTCTAGACTAGACCTTTGTCTACCCCTGTACTGGGAATTGCGTGAAGATATTTATTTATTTACTTATTTATTTATTATTTGTTTATAATATAAATGATATTGACATTATTTTATTCCAATTGTAAAATAGCCTGTACGAACTGTATCAAATGTATAAACCATTTTAAGCTTTTCGACAGGAAATGGTAAACAATGTTTCATCCAATTACTCTCGATTGATACCATACAATACAATGTAAAATAAAAGCGTAGAATTTATGTTCATTAAGTATAATCTTCCTGAATCAGCAAGAAATATTTGGTTATTACCTTTAATTAAATTATGAACTGAGTCTTACTAATGATTACTAATATCTGATTCACCATTTTAATGCGTGGCTTATAAATATTTACTGATTTGCCTCTTGTTATGAGTACTTAGTATTTACTTTTAATGAAAATAAAAGGACCTAGAAATGGTATCCATATCAATATGAAAATGTGTATTACGCCTATACAAAAATATTGCCATGATTATATATTTAGCTTAGTAAAGATAAAAAAGCTAAAATTAAAGAGTCTGTTTCATTTAGCTATGTTATCTTTACTTGGCAGAAACTATTTTTTTAAGTAACATTATTTTAACGTTAACGTTTATTCACCTCTATGACTTTAATTTGAACTTCTTTTAGGTTGATTTTAATATCGAACACTATGTTATTTTTGCTAACAACCATCTCACTGAAAGGAATAAATTGTATTACAAGTCATTTATATTTTGGTCTGAACTGTATTTATAGTAAATTGACTGTATTAAAATAATAGAAAAAAATGTTAAATTATTATTGGAATCAAATTTTTAACAAATTAGATAAATCAAAATCACGAGAGCCGAGTAATTGAGTGAACGAAATTCGGGTTTGAACTTCAACATCGTACCTTACAGTATAATCAAAAAAACTTTATGAAATGTGCTGCCGTCAACGGTTTTTCCTGGACAGATACCTTGATTATCAGACATGAGAACAGTACTCCATGTGCGGCCGACCCTGCGCCTTATAATATGCCATGGGCGGCGGTGATCACTTACTATCACGTGAGTCACCTGCTCGTTTGGTCCTTATTCCATAAAAAAGACCACCTGTTACGAAGTCCCTAAAATATCTTCGGTGGAAGGTGGGTCGAAAGATCTTAATTGTCTTGACTTCTGTCTACCCCCGTATTGGCAATGGCGTAAAGGTATTTAAAAGCTCTCTTATAATCACATGATTCATTTCAATTTTAAATACTTTCTGGGTACATATACTCTTGCACCACCTAAGAGGTTGAAAGACGGTGATAAGTATAAGAAGTTTATAAACATGACCTTATTCGAGCCTCTATAACTGCAGCAAAAGTCCAAAAAGCGGATGGGCTGGTTTTTGTTACAGTCTTTCCGAGTCCATTGATAGCGGCCACAAGGGTTCCACTGGCCACGTGATTGAAGGCTGAGGAGGTAGACGCGTCTGTGTTCCAACGAATTTGACCAGGAGAGATGCGGGGAGCATACGTTCCCTGTCAAGGATGAGCTGCCAGGTCAGCGAGGTTGGGATCAACGTGTGTCGATACTGAAACCACGAAGGGTTTTAATCTATGCGACATCACCTGTTTCCTCACGCATATCAAACTTTGGATAGTATAGTAATGATATTGGTTTAAATTAATCATATAAAACATTGTGCTCACCAAATATAATTACCTTTCATACACTACCTTAATATTAAAAAAGGACACGGACATAGATTTCTTTAAATATGTGTCGAAAGATGTGTTCAAAGCCGGGAACAATTAATAAAGTCCCCATTTCTAAGCTAGTCTTTCATATTCAATAGACCTCGGCCGCAAATGAACTTCCTCTGTGTAAGTGTAAGCATTTCCAACAAAATTATCCTCCATACACTCCACTTAAGGCATTAACACACTACTTCATTCCCTGTTATGTCCCAGCACAGTAGTTGTCTCCGTGCTGAGTAGGCGTTTCACAGAATTAATTTTGTACGTTTCATTCAAACAAACTAAAATGATTGGTGTTATTGTAGTTATGACTGTTAAAACGTAAGATATTGGGATTATTTGTATATATAGATTTACCTTGTCACATTAACTGATATTATCTATTGTATTAAATATAAATGAATTATTAAATATAAAGATATGTCGAGTTGGTCAATATTTTGTGTTTTGCACAGCCTTCCAGTTATGAAAACATTAATACCATACATTAATACCATCTTGATTTTGTAATATTTATTGATATTTAAAGCATTTAAGTTATGCTGACCATTTTATATTAATTTAATGATAACTTAAAAAAAAACAATTGTAATGCGCGTGATTAGAACCCGTGACCATTGTCGTACATTGAAAACACTCTTACCTCCGAGCCACCGTATCCCACATGCATGCGGGATACGGTGGCTCGGAGGTGATAGTGTTTTCAGATCTTAATGCTAAGAGGCGTAAGTAAAAGAGAGATTTAAAATTTCAACTTATGCGTATAGTATATGAACATGGACTGTAAAATTATTCTAATCACTCATAGGAGAACTGTGTTGTATATTGGCCTTATAGTAGAACTATTATTATTTTAGGAACACGTCCATGTCAAAACGAAATGAGATATATTAGCAATAGAAATAAATATCAAGGTAATAACTCAACTTTCAAAAGTAAAAAAAAATTAACTTCGAGAACTATTTGAAATAGTTAAATCATTATATTTTGAATAATTCTTGTGGATGTAGTCACGGACTCTGAAGTTTTGTTTAAAATTTCTCGGTTCACACGTTTTTAACGAGGATTTTAGAATATTCTTTTGTCATTTTTGTAAAGACTCAACATTTATATATCACGATATGTTATTAAATAATTGAATAGAAACGATCGGTCAGTGGGGTCCTCGCGTGATGCAGTTTCTAAAGATTAGTATCCGCGACTGGTCGTAGCCACTGGTGATATGAGGGCTGGTTCTTTTCTTGCTCAGCGATTAAGTGTAGGTATTCAACGTGGAAATGCAGCCAATGTTCTTGGTACCGTGCCGCGAGGAGTAGGACTGTACAATAGTTTTTAGTTAATAAGTATTATAAATATAAACTAATATTATAATTTTGTTTCAGAAAATAAAGTATTGAAATAAAAAATAGATAATTTAAGCATAAGATAATTTAAACATATGTTTCACGCCAAACTTCACGCAAATAAATTTACGAACAGACGGTAGAATAAGACAAAAGAAGATTTCATTCACTTCCACAGCGAACGGCTAATGCGCCGCGTTCAACAAAACTCTGTTCCCAGTAAAGTCTCGGAAAAGACGAGGGAGAATTTGCATGGCTGATTGCCGTCCGTTGCTCAATCAAGGATATTTAACAAAATTAACTAATTGAGTGAACGTTCCACCGTCCCCTCGCTTTCTCTAACTTGCCAACGATAAATTGACTCAACAACAGTAAGGCTACGTGTATCGGGAAAATCTAATAAGCCATAATAAGGCGATTTTGTACGAGTCCCTTGATTTTAATTTTGTTTAGTATGCCTGTGAGTGTAATAATTTGTGAAAATTAGCAACATAATCACGGTAAACAAATATTAAACAGTCAAAAAGTCACTATAAAGCTCATTAGTTTTTTTTTTTATTACTTAAAGAGAATCTGCCGATTGAGCGATTTCGTCTACGCAATATAATGGAAATTTTCGTGGAATTCTATAACGGTCGCAGAATAAAAAGCAGCCTGCATCGTTCGAGAGATACTCATTACTAATCAAAATCCATAAGCAATATCATTCGTCATATACCTTGTATTTTTTTTTTAAATATCATATAACTTAATACACATTTCATATAAGTCTGATCAACCGTTACCAAACATACAAACTCACATTAAAAATTCTAATACGATTTAATTTGCTTGTCAATTCCTCTTGACCTCTAATGCTAGGAGGCGTACGAAAAAGATTTAAAATTTAAACTGATGCTATTCATATACGGTAACTGATTTGTGGTAAAAGCTTCAGTAATAGTTGTTGTATTACATCAATTATTGTAGCTTAATAATAAACGATTGCACAAGCTTACATATTTGAAAAAATGTTACAAAACAGAGCGCGACCTGTTTCTTACAAAAAAGAGCTTGCTTAATCAGATTTTTGTCATTATATTTATTAATGCATAGATTTTTAAATAAATAAATAAAAAATATCTTTATCCAAGTCCCAATACAGGGGTAGGCAGAGGACTAGACAATTAAGTCCCTTCGACCCACCTTCCACTGAAGATATTTTCGGGACAACGTGACAGGTGGTGAGCCCGTCGCCATCTTTATGTTCAAGCCAACGATATAATTCGAACATAAGTTTTTTAAACTCTAAAAATACAGATTTTTATCATCATATATTGCATCACATTATATGCTTAAACGTGCAAACATTATCGTATGACCTATTTTCACAGAATTTAATAAGTTTACAGTATTGTTTATAAATTTAAAAATATTTCACTGTGCTAAGACAATCGCATAGACTTGAAGTAATAGCGAGAATTTCCGTGGAGACCAAATTTGTAACTCAATCGCCTAATTAGAGTTTGTTTTGAAACAACCGGAGAGATTCGAGTAATTAATAGACTTTCTCGCAGAATGCTTTCATCGGAATTGGATATAAGTATTATCACTTATCTTGTCCTTCCTTTGTAAGAACAAGAATCAATTGCTTAAAAATATCTTTTGTAAAAACTTTTTGTCAGAAAATTATTAACTTTAGAAATAGCTCTTAGAGCATGAGCTAATTTACTGAATGGCAAGTTTTAAGCACATTGACGTAATACGCTTTTTTAGATTTAAAATAAGTACAACAACTTGCTTATGATAAATTTCAAAATACTGGGAGTCATCGCTGCTTATAAAGTTTTTGTTTGGTCAATTCAGTCAATTTTACCTGAGCTTATTTGGGTTAACATGAGCGGTAGTATGGATATTTGGATAGGTAGCCCGTCGCCGTCGTAGTGTCCAAGTTTACATAATAAATTTTACCTAAGTTATTTTATTAAGTGTAGATAAGTATTTTTGATAAGATATTGCAATTAAGAATTACATATCATGAAAGTAATTTTCATAGTACAAATTAATTGAGACAAGGAAGAAATGTGGAAAGAGATATGAATCTTCGGTTGACCCACTCATCGAACGAAACGCAAACGCACAAGATACTTTACACCGGTATTCTGGTGAGACTCCATTCGATTCAGTAAAGCAACAGCAAAAGCTGCCGCTTGGATTTGCCACGTGTCACGTACTATCGCGTTAGACTAAAGTCGAGCTGAGACTAAAATCGTGACTATGAGCGCCGCATTTACACTCCACTAAATTGATAATTTGAAAAGAAAAAAAAAACATTTTATAATCCTTTCAAATATCCACTCGACTCCTTTACGCAGTAAGTCACCAAGCGGTAAACTTAAAAGCAATGTTATGTAGTTCTTTAATACAAAAATCAAACTTCCGACCACTAGTAGAAAGAATACACCACAGCTAAATCTTAAATAGCTAAAGACATTACGTAACGAGTAGTTCTGCACGGATTACACTATCTTGACTTGTGCTACCCATTGTGCACCCACGGTTGCTCCATCTTACTGTGCTTTGAGTATATGTTCACCATACAGCCAAGTACGGAGCTATAGTAGTAGATTTCTTTTTGGACATATTAAAGTGATAGAAATATAACTTAGTATTTTTAAATAAAACGATTTTCGGATTTTATCGCGTTTTTAATTAGTTCCCCGTGACCACGGATGCTGTAAAGCACCCGACATGTCGGGAAATAAAAATAGTTTGTAAAAACTTATTAAAAACGGGTTAAAATTAGACAATCGTTTTATTTAAATC
This sequence comes from Sericinus montela, assembly GCA_029286605.1. Lineage (NCBI taxonomy): Eukaryota > Metazoa > Arthropoda > Insecta > Lepidoptera > Papilionidae > Sericinus > Sericinus montela. The sequence continues at coordinate 4,058,953 of JAGSMR010000040.1, forward strand.
TTCACACAATTCCCAATACAGGGGTAGACAGAGGTCTAGTCTAGACAATTAAGTCCCTTCAACCTACCCTCCACCGAAGATATTTTCGGGACAACGTGACGGGTGGTGATCCCGTCGCCGTCTTTATGTCCAAGCCATCGATATAATTCGTACATAAGTTTTTGTAAAACCCATTGGTACGAGCCTGCCACCGGTGGATCGAACTCGTCGTTCGCCTTTGACACGAAATTCCGATCACCCAACCACTCGGCTGTCGTAACTTTTTTTAAATGTGTAGTCTTCGCGTGAATACAAAAAATCATTATTATTACTGAGTAATTTTAAAATATAAAAGTTTTTTTTTCTTCATTTGTTTTAGCAAACTAATAGCATAAAATTGTGTCCGTCACTTAACGGTACAATTTACAGGCCTTGTTCGCTCGCAAGGATGTCAAGCCCATTATTGATGGAATCCAGATGATCGTCTTTCTTTTTGTAGTGGTTCACTTGACCCGTAGAAGCAAAAAGTGGAATCACAGGGCTCGACCTTTTGTCGGTAAATCGTAGTAAAAGATTTATTTTCTTAACACAAGATTGGTATGTCTGAGATAAATGTCGCCTCGATATTGAAAATGATATTAAAGTACGGTCGTTTATCTTCTCAATCTTTCTTAAAGTAATAAAGTATATTTTATATTAGTCGTGAACTTTGGAATAAAATTTAAAACGCGGTAACATAATTCAATGATATCAGAAAATATAAATTATATAACACGTCGACACACATACACACACACATAACGGTTTGTCCAGTCGTGGACTATTAAGTCCACTCTTGGACGTAGGCCCCATGCGTGGGAGGATTTGCAATAATCACCACACTCGGCAAGGGGATTAGCGACCTCAGCACCCGACATCTTGCACTTTAGACTGCAGCCAGTCACTGGTTTTTTTATTTTGTTCTTGCATTTTTCGAGATAATTATCCCGCCATATTTATATTATCGGTGGCCATTGACGTTGTCAAAAATGGCATATAGCCAAAAAAACCTTTTATTTTTTTCATGCGCTAGTAGTCAAATTTCCCTTTAAATCCCCCCCCCCCCCATCCCACCCAAAAAAAATAAATATGGTTGGAAAGGACAAAATTTTCCAGATCTCTGAATACTCCAGTTTTAAAAAAAATTGTTTTTATGAAGAGATGAAAATAACTTACGATATCAGATGACATGATGATTTCCGAATGAATCAATAACATTGAAACTCAACACGAACCATTATGATGCAAAGCATACAAATGTCCGACTAGAAAGTTCGGAAGTAATCTCAGCTATCCGGAGTCTGGAATCTCAATAAAGTCTCTCTGTGACGGGCGGATAGACGCACTGTTTTGTTCTTATTTCCCACGCGCCTATTAACGCTTAACAAGCAGTTGCTAGCTAAGTAAAATGCGACTACTACAATGGCTGTACTTTTCCCGTTTAATTATAATTTTCCTAGGAGTGTTCGAGCAATAAACTACTCTATTTAAAATGTGTTATTAATATACTTTAATAGGTTGAAAGTTTGACGAAGGTAACGGTTATAGGAATTCAAGAGTTATTTACTGTTATCCTTATGTGTAATTGTGTTTTTGCACTATGTAGTAAATTAAGTTAAGGGAAAATCTTTTATAATATCACGGTAATTTTAAGAGAAATCAGACTCAAAGTTTATCACTTTTTAGGTTTTCACATGCTGAGAAATCGGCTTTAACGTAACTTTGCTAAGCGAACCTAATAAGTACTCTTAATTTAGGTCCGGTATTAACACTTAAGTAAACAGAAGCTGCCACAGCCCTCAGATGGGCAAAGGAGTTTCCACAAATATTCTGTGAGGGAGATTAGAACAAAGCGTCTGCCACGCAACTCCGATATCGTTTCATCATGTTGTTTTACTTCATCGCTAACTGTAGGTTCGCTAACACAACCATAAATTCAGAGCTATCACTATTATTATAGCAGTGAATAAATTTTAGTTATAAATAATAATTTAATACAGAATTGCATTATAAGATTGATCATCTTCTAAGTTTAAAAATAAGTGGCGAGCAAATTTAAAAAATTATTTATCGATTAATACTAAAATATACAAGAAAACATAATTGAAGAAATTGATTTATGCTATGCAATTTCTATACAGAAAGTAATCATCAGGGACATCTAATAAATTGGATTATTTGAGCAGCCTGTAGAAGATATCAGTACAGGAAACCGTTTTATTTGCTCCACGAAGCATTTTGATGACATTTTTCTTTTCGTTTTAATGTGTTTCGCATTCGCGGCATTTCATCCACGGTCACAATGAACGATAGTTCTATACATTTACTTCAAAAATTGTAAATCAATTACTTTAGTTTTCAAACAATATTATATATATTGTACTGTAAATGTTTAAATATCTTACATGTTTTTATTAATTTTAAAAGATGTTCGGAAGTTTGACATGAATAAACTATTTCTTAGGATAGGATAAAGGATTTGTTTTAATTTAAACTAAATTATTGGAAATGAAATTATTAGTACGAGTAATATAGTTTATGTATGTATGCATATGTATAAATTAATTAAATAAAGAAGTTCGCATACTACGATACTACAAATGATTCTGATAAAAACCAAACAACTTTTTATGCTGTAGTGTAGACACTATTACCATAAAAGTATGAATTTTTAATCGTATTAGTTTTGATAAAGAAAATTATAAAATCCTTTGATATCTTTGTTATCAATAATTTTAAAGAATGTGCAGACTGTGCTGGCTCTTTGACAAAACATCAAATAAAATCCGTGACTTTCGTGATCCGAAAATAAGGATATAAATTAAACGCTTGCTGAGGACACTCGTCATAGCAAATGTACTGAATGGGAATAATGGAGTATACTCGACGGCCTGCCTCTAGAAAGGAGTGCTTATTTCTGTTTTTATATTTCATTATTGGCTCTCTCATCTCATATTGCACTCCATTCGGATTCATAGAGGCCGCCATAAAAGATTGAAACGTGAGAGGGGCATTTCAATGGCGTAATTGCAAGTGCACTTTTTTTTAATTCAATTCCTGTCGGCCACGTTAAAGCTGGAATGCACTTCATTGATATCACTATAAAGTAATGAGTTTTTTTTATTTGTAAAGATACTTATTTTATTCTAAGCTACAGAGTTCCATTTCCCTTTACCGTATACTTCATAAGAATATGCATAGTTCTAAATTGTAAAACTTTAAAAAAAACGTTACTTAAGAATATTGATTGAACTTTTGAACAATTATATACCAATACGATACAAAATATCCAAAATATCAATGAAGTTAAGGCTCATGCTGTGGTTAACATTCTTAATAAATTACATTGTAAGCGATTGATTTATATATATTAAAATAATGTTTAAATATGTAAAAAGATAAAAATTAGAAAACACTTCTGGCGTCTTCATAAAGTCATCGCTTAAACTATTTACCCTTATTAACGCCTATACACTGACAAATGCTTAAGAACTATCTGGTACTATAATCACCAATCCGTTGAAAAGCATGGCGATTGTGCAAACCCTTTCAAGATATCTATATGTTACGTGAGTTGACTGGCTAGGCTGTTACGTTATATACGTAAGTAATTACAATTTAATACTATTTGAATTAAGTCACGATAGCCGAGGGGTTCACAGTAATCTAATTTCGATCACTCAACCACTCGGCTATCAGTCAAGAGTATTATATGACTACCAGTCATGAGACTCTAGTTCGATCCCCAGGTGGCCGGCTCGTACCAATGGTTTTTCTTTCAAAAACTTATTTTTTTTTATTTATATTCAGAAAAAAAAACAAATTACAAATGAAAACAACGATACACTGTACTATTAAACCAAGTGGTTTTTTTTGTACAATGGAGTTCGTCCATACAGATAACATTATTTAGCAGTTTACTTATTATAAACCAGATAGTTTACAATAATAATTACGAACATGATATAGGAATTTTTAGTGAGGGTAGATTAGGTGCGAATGTTTTTGTCGTTATAACAATGACGAGCACATAATAAAAAGAAAAAGAAACAAATGCGTTCGAGTGTCCTAAGGGTCAACATTATTATCAATTATTTCATATAATTATCATGTAGCAAAGCTAAGTAGTAGTTAGTTAATTTAGATTTGATGTTGTTTGGGTTTATTTCGTAACGTAATGCGGGTGGTAATTCGTTTATTAATTTTGGAATCATAAATTCGAGTGTGCGTTTTCCATAGTTATTCTTATTATACACAGGCACATATAATTTTTTATTAGAGATAGCGCGAGTACCTTTGCTATGTGATATTAGAGTTTGCAGGTCTTTGTTAAAAAACTGTTCTTTTAAGAGCACATATTTGATTTTGTCATGGATTGGGATTATTTTGCAATACGCGAACAACATATGGTAGTTATTTTTATATTTACTTTTTACTTTAGGAGGGACGATTATCTTTAGAAATCTTAATTGAAGTTGAAAAATTTTGTCTATGTATGTTTTGAATGTGAAATAGCTACTCAAACCGTACGAAGTTATTGATTCAATTAAAGCTTTATATAATAATAATTTAATTGGAAAGTCAATTTTGTTTTTAATTAGTACAAATTTTGTCAGAATTGATTTTAGCCGGTCTCTGTGACCGGCTAAAATCAATTCTGACAAAATTTGTTTGACGTTACTTATATGCTTTTTCCAATTTAGTCGGCTATCAATTATGAGACCTAGGTATCTATGGTTGTCCATATAAACTATTGACGGACAATAGCACATATATTTTATTTGAAATGAATGTAAGCATGAGTGTGAGTGTGCTATGAGATTAGGCACTGTTTTAGCACGGTTATGCGAAGAGCTGATATACATTATTTTAGTTTTTTTATCGTTTAAAACTAAACCAACATCATGAGACCACTTAATAAGAGATGTAAAATCTTTTTGCAAACGTATAAATGCGACTCGGCATCAGCCGCTACTAGGCACGTGTCGTTGGCAAACTGATAAATTTCACAGCTGTCAATTAAATTTATTAAACTATTAACATATGTTAAGTAGTGTAAAGGTCCGAGTACTGATCCCTGTGCAGTTCCTTCAGTTACAGTCTTTTCACAACTCCAATTTTTAGCGATCTTAACTTTAAAACGTCTATTTTCCAGATAATTTTTACACCATTTCTGGACAGGTCCTCTAATTCCCGATTCGTCCAGTGATTCAATCAATGTCTCGTGTTGAAGTGTATCAAACGCTTTGCTAAATCAATAAAGACTACTAGGATGTGTTTTTTACTATGCAAATGTTTGTTCATCGAATTAGTTAAGTTGCTCAGAAGCTTAGTGGTGCTTTTGTGTGGTTGAAATCCGTATTGCTTATCATTTAGAATGTTATTAGAATCATAGAATTTTAGAAATTGATTTGACAGACATTTTTCAATTATTTTGTCTAAGGTGGGTAATTTGGTTATGGGACGATAATTTCCATACTCCTTAAGGTTTCCTTTTTTGAAAATTGGCCTTACTATTCCAGTTTTCAAATCATCAGGATATATTCCAGTTATTATACTGGTATTTGTTAATTTGGCTATAGCTGGTGCAATTTTATGTCTAATGATTTTTAGGTCACGTGCACGAATATTATCTATTCCGGGAGACTTGTTGTCATCTAGTGATTTTATTATTTTATTTATTGTATCTGAGCTTACTTTCTGAAATCTAAATGTTAAATTTACCGGCCTACGGTATGAAAATTTTTTAAGTAACGGAGTTCTGCAGTTAGTCAATATATTATGAACACTGTTTTTAAATTCATCTGCAAAATTATTAGCTATCTGTACTAAGTTTGTTCTACTGTTCTCAAAGTTGTTCAGAATAATATCGTCAATTGATTTCTTAACCCTTCCTGTCATATTGTTTAAAATATTCCATAAGTTTTGAAGATTAGATTTATTTTTATTTATGTTGGTTATCAAGAACAATTTTTTTGATTTTTCTATTAGCTTATTAGCGTGATTCCTAGCTTTATTGTATTTTAATCGTTTTATTTTATTGTTGCTATCATTTTTCCAATCATTAAATAATTTATCTTTATAGAGGCAAAATTTTATAATTTTATTATTTATCCATTTATTTTTATCCCTATTTGATACATTCTTAATTTTTTATTTTTATTTGAGATTGGTTATAACAATTTTCTATGGCATTTTTAATAAATTCGTATATTTTAATAAGACAGTACAGATTTTTAATAGGAAGCCAGTCGATATTGTTCAACAATAATTGCAGTTTGTTATTTTCATATACAGTTTTAAATTGCAAATTATCATGTATCTGTGTTGTTTGACTAACGCAAGCGAGTACCACCGCACGGTGATCAGCCAGTACAATACCTAAGGCCGCTGTAAACAGTTCTTGAGTGCGGGATCGTATAAAAATATGATCGATACAAGACTTTGTTAATTTTGAAGCTTTAATTTCAATACGTGTAAAGTCCGAGATCCCACACTCAAGACCATAGCTTGACAGCATACTTGTATATTGATGTTTTACAGGATTATCTAATTTGGTGTCTATGTTAGTGTCTCCTACAATGAATATATCTGTGTCTTTATTAACTGTTTTGATGATAAGTTTTAACTCTTTTACAAATAGATATCTAGGGCTATTAGGTGGACGATACACTGCACACAGTGTTGCACAATAACTGGATTGTGTTTTTATCGTAATCATTAGGCTTTCATAATTAATCGTGTTGGTTTTAATTAATGTAGTTTTGTGTTTGTTGTGGACATACCTAATAATACCTCCCCCTTTACGCGATTTGCGCAACTGTGTGTGTATTGTGTAGCCATTTATCATAAACATACTACATAATGTATCTGTTAGATTAGCTTCCGTCAAAATAATTACATCAATAATTTTTTTACAAGATAATATATAATGTTCTAGGGTAGAAAAATTTTTAACGGTAGATCTTATGTTAATATGCATGCAAAGTAGATTGACCTTTTTTTGTGGTACATATTTTAAAAAAACAGTTTATATCCTCGCAATTAAACAATTCGGTTATGGAGTCTGTATACAATGACATAATTATTAGAGAAAAGTTTCAAAAGTAAAAAAAAAACAAGTAAATAAACGATTATAACCTTATCGTGCCAGTAGGTCTTTTATGTCTTCTATTGATCTAATTCTGATAACTTCTTTGTCTTTCACCTCCTTTCGGGCCAACACTACACCTCTTTTACACCACACAAACTTAAACGTATTCTTAAGTTCATTTTTTGCATTCCAGAGAAGCATTTTGTTGTGAGACGTAAGTGCTTCCCGAATGAACACTGGTATGTCCTCAGATGTTCTTGAAACATTAGTAATTATGTCTTTCACCTTTAGCTTTTTATTTTTAGCTTCCGATATCCACATATCCTTTATGTTTTCTTCTTTCATTTCGACAGTGATTGAACCGGGCCGGTCCTTTCTCCCCGTGTTTCGCTTTACGTTAAGAATGTCGCTGCTTAGCATCTTTAGTTTGCAAGCAATATTATTTGCAATATCTATAACATTTTCATTGTCTACCTGAGGCACATTAACGACTTCAATGCAGGATGATAACCTTTTTTGATCTTGTTCATTTAATCTTTGTTCAAGTGCAGCAACTCTGGTTTCTAGATTTTTATTTTTATTATTAAGATCGAATTCTTACGCTGTAGTTCTTTTATCAATTGTTTACAGGCATCCACAGTTTCAGCTACTTCCTCAAGCCTATCTGTATGATATTGAATAGAGTCACAGATGTCTTTCATTTCTCTCTTCACTGCTGTCTCCACTTCCTTCGATATGGCCTTAGCCAGCTTTTTAACGTCAATCCGAGCAGAATCACTCATATATTCTTCATCTTCATCACTCGGAATTATTACACTCCAGACAGGTCCACTCAAGATTTTCCGTAGCCCGGAGAGCAGCCAATTGTTTATTCGTGAGTCCTGTACATTGAGTACTACAATGTATAACTTTTTCACATTTGCTGCACTCAATACCGGGGCTTTTTTCGTAACATTTTTTGAACATCTTTCGCACTTGTTCATTTTGAGGGTATTTAGTTAAAACTCTCGCGCACTCGACACATGCGGCTCGTGTTCTCGCTAGTGACGAACTCAACGTAAGTACGACTAATATCGTTAAAGGGCTATCCACCTGCCACGTTGCCCCGAAATATATCTACGGTGGAAGGTGGGTCGAAGACCTCTGTATACTGTTGTTTTGGGAATGGCGTGAAGATGTTTTTTTTTGTGTTATTTGAATTAATAGTAGAGACATTAAACTTAAGTAGTCTTGGTTCGCCAGTAACGAATTAAAATACGCTATATAACACGAGTTTAAACAGTACTTTTTCCAGGAGATGACGAAGAAAATGAGCAATTACTCGACGTCGGTTGCTGGAGTTTAACTAATGAAATTTAGAGTATACCGAATGAGAAACAGAGTGGAGACTTCTCAGTTTAAAGGGTTGGAATTTTGATTAAATTTAATTTTATAAAATTCATTTTCTTTTTAGATTACGAATTTAAAAAAAATGTAAGAACCAGGAAGATTCTGTGTCAAATCAATTAAAAAGGGTAATTACCATGTTATCAACAAGCTTTCATATTATATATAGTTATACAATTAAGAACTTTACCATTATAATATTTAATAAATATATCACATAAATACAAACTTAAAACTTTTTATTTGTGAATCCTCTCCATAAAACTCACTTCCCCGTATCTGCATACCACCAGCTAGAGACTTTAGAATTCAGGCGCACGGAAAATTATCCCCCGAAATACAATTAAAATGTAATGTAATTTATTTAAATTTTAATCTACGTCTACCCGCCATATCTTCGGTGAAACATTTGGACCCTAATAACTGACGTTAATATTCATTTCGCAAGTTAAGAACGCGTATATTACTATAAGGGAGGTAGGTAGCAAACTGTAATTATCACTGACTATTTCAAACTTTAACACTTTGTCATTGAAATTTAGAAGCCAAAATTAATTAGATCTTGATAAATTTAAGGAAACGCCGTCACAATGAAAGTAATTAAAGTTCTACTAACTTACTTTTCGTACATATTCTTATAGTATATCCTATTCTTGTCAGCTAATGACAAGTCACTATAGCAGTTTTTGTGCACCCCCAAACCGTTTCAAACAAAAATGTGAGAAATACGCTTTATTACTTGGGACTATGGAATGACCCACAATAGCAGTTATACTGTTGATTCACAGCAAAGTGGGTAAAAGATTTGTACGGTAACAACCCATCGCCTGACATTTAATAGTATAATTACTTTTACTGTACGTACAGTTATTAGCCTTCTATACCTTTCGTAACGGGAAGAAGCCACCTAAGTCTGTAAGAAAATCCTATTCCACTTGATGCCCCGATCGATGTCACGGGTGTAAGTTTTTTGGTATTTTTATGAACAGAGTAACCATAAGACCCAGAAGGCTATAGGTTAAGCATTCAAGAAATGAACCATGAACAACCACCTCTAACTATTATACAACTGTGGATACATACATTTCTACTTGCCGAGTGTCTATTCTCTTCACCTAAAACCTCTGACACTGCTGCCAATGACTGATCTGCCATGTTAAGAGAGTTATACCGGCATCCATCGGTTGACAAATGCTCTTACGATACCCAGGGAAATAAGAGGTTGTTATATTCATACACATGTATTACAGACCATCACTAGAGGAAGGGTCAATCAATTTGGCTCACGTGTCCGGGATGGGATGAGGTCCGCAGGAAAGAACTTTTCAAAAGGTCCTAGAATAATCGAAAATATGGATAAAATTTCAAATGCTTTTTACAGTGAGATTTTGTCGCTAATGGGAATAATAATTATTGGAAAATCTTAAAGTTGAGCAAAGTCGTAATTCTATGACTGTAATTATTACATTAACTTTAAAATAACGATAGACGACTATAAAGTATGGCTAGGACGAATTTAATATAAAAGAATACTCGAAATCAAACTCACGAGACAGATTTTATTAAGTTTTGAAATGCAACTGAAAGATTTTAATAATTTTTATGTTCGTATTAATAATAGAACTACATATCATAATAATAGTTGAAATACACTGTAAATCTGGATTGAATATGTCGAAGACAAAAATGTACAAACTACTTTTTAAATTGACAAAAATAGTTCACGTTTAAATTAATCAAAGGTCATTTGATTAAGTATTGAAAAATTCCTTTTGACACACCTTTCACCGAAGACCTTTTGTGGGAAAACATGATAAGTGGCGCGCCTATCGCCATATTTATGTTTAAACTAACGATATTAATCGTTCATAAGTTTTGAAATAACTGATTCGACTGAACTCGGGTCTCTTGACTCGAATTTTGATCACCCATCCACTCGGCTATCGTGGACGTATGTATATGCACATTTCACAGTATAGCTGTAAAACTTAGTTAAATATTGTGAGTCATATAACATAACATTAGTATCTTACTGTAAGACAGGCCATGTGTATATTGCAAAAGAAAAAATATTGCTCTAGAGAAGTGCAGTTTTGAAGATTTTCATGACATCCTTTGTCAAAAGGAAAAATTCAAGGCTTTTCAATATACGCACTTTACAAATGTATAAATTTGTTTTAAAAAGTTATTCTAAAGATCAGAAACCTCAGTCCTTCTAATAAATTGTAAAGGGAATGACAGAAATTATCTGTGACTAATTAATTAGAGTGTTCTTGTCTGGACTTGTAAGTGCGCTTTGTCGACTTTCTTATGAATCTCTACTGTTAAAACAAATTAAGAGATTGTGGACCTGAATAAGAAGTCAAACAAGCTTATAATGTGGCATTACCCTGCAAGAATTTCATTACGATGACAATGTTGGGAACTTCAATTTTCTTGCGAGATAACGAGCGTTGTTGAGATTGTTTCAAGCTTCTAACTTGAGGCCACTTTGACCCGCGGCCCGTAAACATTGCTAAGATTCTCATTAGATTACAAATAAAAACACTAGTGTTTATGTGAATAAATTGAAAGAATAAACTAAGGACGTAGCAAAATTTAAACTAAATGATTTAACAAAAAAATTAAATGAAGAAACATCTTAAACAACATTTATTATACTTAATAACTACTAATATTGTAAACGTTAAAGTAAAATTGACTAACAACACTTCTTAAATGTTTTTACCAAGTAATATTTTAATTAAATTTTCCCAAATTATCGAAAATACCATATATAATTATATGTACCATGTAAGCTTAGAGGTCGCGAGTAACAACTATATTGATGTAAGACCATTGTAGGTACTCTTAGGAGAGTTTAAACGGTGTGTAAAACTTAAACAAAAAATTCAGCGTCGTAATTAGATACTAATAACAGCTATTGTTGAACTCCGTAGACGAGTGGCGTACACACTGGTTTTCAAGGTGAAGTTATCTTGAAAGACCCGGGTTCGATTCCCGGGCGGGTCGATGTAGAAAAACCACTTTTTCTACCTTTTTCTCGAGTCTGCGTATTTGTGGTGCCTTCATTGTTTCAGATTCCATAAAACAAGTGCTTTAGCTGCTACTTTGGGATCAGAGAATATATGTGATGTTGTGCCCACGTATGTATGTATCTATTATTATTTATTAAAACATAACTATAATAGCTTTAAATTTAAACATATTGCTTTTTTTAAATTTAAACATATTGAATGATAAAACAATATGTAATTTGGTTTGAGAATCCATTTATTAAATTACTTAACATTGTATTATTTAAGTTTTAGTAACAATACTCCCTGCTATAGTTAATAAAATCAATAATTGCATATTAATTTCAATCCTTGATTCATTGTCCGAACAAATTGACTTTAACACTCAAACCGCTTAAAATTAATCTACACACACCGATGTGAACTATGCTGGTACCTATGGATTGTGTAGAAGACCAATATTGGAAAAGCACTCGACTATGCGCTAACGAGATGCGAGTCTAATGAACTTGAAATCCTGCGCTTCCATTTTGTATAATGGACATGAACGTGGAACTATAAATATTTTAGTCATTATTGTGAATAAATTTGCCTAATTAAACATTTATGTATTTTCGTTCATAAATTTATATATCAGCAACCCTTTGTTGTTTAGCTTAAACGCTAAAAATCAAGTTTGTGCTTCACGTACTGAGCAAAAAAAAACGGTATTTTTGTAGTTACTGTACCGGATATGATGGAGGGGCAGAAGACATTCCCTTTAATTTTAATTTATTTAACGTTCTATACGTGTAAGTAAGTAAGTAAGTTCAACTATGCTTAAAAGTAGTCATATTTTTACACACATGAGATTAAGAGAGAAAAACATATTTGTTTTATCTAAATACTGCCATACTGATAAAAAATATAACAGCCATACTGATAAGAAAACCAATGTAGTTTTCTTATCAGTATGGCTGTAATACTTTTTATCACCGTATACACACAGTTAAACGCAGCGCGTCTCATTGACTATATAGCTTTTGACTCGTCGGTCTATTTTAGCGCATAATGTACAAAGAGCATACCAAAATACCAAAAGTCCCAATCCCAGAAAATACCAAAAGCCTATTACTTGTACGGTTTAACCATTCTTTCGTGATATTTATACTGCTTCTTACCATTATTTTCCTACTTATCATTGATGACCTCTTTAGACGAATGGAGCACACACCGATTTACATGGTGTCGCTAGGTCAAATCAGCTTTTCTACTTATAGTAGCTTTGTGTTTTCTTATTCTATAAAAAGTGCTTTAGCTACTTACTTTGAAACCAGATCAATTTATTTCATGTTCTTCCAATCTATTTCAGTCTCTATGTATGTATTAGTACAGATATATAATCCCTCTTGCCATGTAGTTTAGGCCTCAGCAGAATTATATTGCCATCATTGTACTTCGTGACATTCACAAAATATTCAAACAAATCTAAACTGAATATAAGTGCTTTGACTTTGACTTTCATTACTGTTGGCCATGCCAAAGCCAAAATAAGTTAAATATTATAAAATTAATATTCTCTATATCATTTGCAAACATTAATAGAGATGGCAAAACTAGCTGTTCTTAAAAAAGTCACGATAGCCGAGTGGTTGGGTGGTCGTAATTTCGAGTCGCGAGACCCGAATTCGATCCCCAGTTGGCAGCCTCGTACCAATGGGTTTTTCAAAAAAACTTATGTACGAATTAAATCGTTGGCTTGGACATAAAGACGGTGGCGGGCTCACCACCTGTCACGTTGTTCCGAAAATATCTTCAGTGGAAGGTAGGGACTTAATTGTCTAGAGTAGACCTCTGTCTACCCCTGTATTGGGAATTGCGTGAAGATATTTTTTTATCTGTTCTCATGAATAGTTACAAATATTTCAGATTTAAAAATTAATATCTAAAACCACATCTAACAGTAATATCAATTACAGTTTACTGGCTCCGTGTTTTATCAATTGCGATGACGTGTTGTTGATGTGCTTTTCGTTACAGAATAAGCTCCGAAATGCATTTGTGGGAATGAGTAGATATTTGTAAATCGGATTAAGTGGGCAAATATCCGCGCAGCCAGCAACCTGTCGATGGTACGCCAATATTTTACGAGTTTATTCACACCACTTTAACACCACGTTACCGAAATCTCAGATTTATTGTAATGCTACGATCATATTACCTACAACTTTTATTTATTAATGGAATAACTTTTATAGCATACATATAAAAGAACAATAAATGGGATTAGAGGATATTTAGAATTGCTTATGCTACAAATATTATCAGAGTAAAAGTGAAAGTTTATGTTTGTGACTTCTTCTTTACATTCCATCAAGAGTCCACAGCTGACCATAGGCCTCCCCGAAAATTATCTACAAAAACGGTGCATAGTCACCTGCAATCATCGACTTTCCGCAACTTTTTGCAAGTCGTCACTCCAATTCATGGAAGGACGTCCTACACAGCTCTTGATTAAACATGGTTGCCACTCGTGAACCTTTTGCCCTCACGGTCATCAGTTCTTCGGACTATGTAGCCGGCCCATTTCCACTTCAGAGCGCTTGCCACAATAAGCAAGCGAATTTTTTTTTTTTGTTTGTTTTTTTTTTTATTTTTTTTTTAATTGTATAATAATTGTTGACGGCAGTATCAGGCACCTTGCACATTCGAAACTGATGACGGACACTGGATCGGCTGAATTTTGCTCTGGTAGTTTTTGAGATGGTTATTCCACCATTAGTTGGTAGCCAATTGTATATTCAAGACTTTCTCCCTCTTATGACACCCACAAGAAGAAAAGAGGTGAAATATTCTTACGCCGTAAATTTACTGTGTTTTCTTATAAAATATATTAAAGAAAATATATACGAAATTTTGGAAAACTGTAGACCTAAACGAAAATTTTTACTCTTCGGAACGGAATCTTTTCTACCCGAATGTGATTTACACTTGACCTTCGTAATGGTTTGATGATGATTTAAACAGTAGACCGCAATTTAAATAATTTTACTAACGCAATGACCATTAATATTAACTCGAAATTGAAATTAAAGTAGACAAGAATGATAAAATAAAAAAACACGATTTTATAAAAAGATTTTTCTTTCTTTATGGCTACTTCAGTGCACTTTTATTGCATAATTTGTTGTTCATTTTATGCGAATAGACAATGTCAATTTTCTATTCAATACTCCAATGGACCTTGAAAAGTAGCAGATATCATTAAATTCATTATCCTTCCAAGATTCAGCGAACGTTAAAATATAGTATAGCACTTCGCTCCAGACGGATGAAATGGGTTTTATTTTCTAGAATTCCGAAGCGAAAATTGTGCAATTTTTCCGCTCATGAGAAAAGTTTCAATGTTATAGTAAAAGTTAGAAGTAGCGCTTGTGAACCAACACGGTGCTATTATCTGGTTACTTGGTCTTGTATGACAATTGGCTGCTTACTTATATTCTAGAGATTACACTAATGTTGTTGTGGGAAAGTTTAACGTGCGCTTTTAAAAGTTTACCTTCCCTTTTTATTTCTTAAGGAAACTTTAAATATTAATTGTCGAAGCTTTTTTCCCAGAGTTTTCTAGGAAAATGTCCCTTTAATAAGTTAGTAACATTTTGCACATATATTATAGTAACATTATTTTGCATATGTGCCGAATATTTATTATCAATAACTTAAACTATGAACTACAAAAGTACTTAAAACCTGCTGGTATTCTCAACCAATTGCCCCCTGTCATAGTAAAAAGCATGAGAAAGACTTCAGTAGAAAGAAAAAAAAACTAACAAGTTTTTCTGAAGATTTTTGAAATATGTTTTAGCTTTAGAAATATGTTTTAGCTTTAGAAATATGTTTTAGCTTTAGAAATATGTTTTAGCTTTAGAAATATGTTTTAGCTTTAGAAATATGTTTTAGCTTTAGAAATATGTTTTAGCTTTAGAAATATGTTTTAGCTTTAGAAATATGTTTTAGCTTTAGAAATATGTTTTAGCTTTAGAAATATGTTTTAGCTTTAGAAATATGTTTTAGCTTTAGAAATATGTTTTAGCTTTAGAAATATGTTTTAGCTTTAGAAATATGTTTTAGCTTTAGAAATATGTTTTAGCTTTAGAAATATGTTTTAGCTTTAGAAATATGTTTTAGCTTTAGAAATATGTTTTAGCTTTAGAAATATGTTTTAGCTTTAGAAATATGTTTTAGCTTTAGAAATATGTTTTAGCTTTAGAAATATGTTTTAGCTTTAGAAATATGTTTTAGCTTTAGAAATATGTTTTAGCTTTAGAAATATGTTTTAGCTTTAGAAATATGTTTTAGCTTTAGAAATATGTTTTAGCTTTAGAAATATGTTTTAGCTTTAGAAATATGTTTTAGCTTTAGAAATATGTTTTAGCTTTAGAAATATGTTTTAGCTTTAGAAATATGTTTTAGCTTTAGAAATATGTTTTAGCTTTAGAAATATGTTTTAGCTTTAGAAATATGTTTTAGCTTTAGAAATATGTTTTAGCTTTAGAAATATGTTTTAGCTTTAGAAATATGTTTTAGCTTTAGAAATATGTTTTAGCTTTAGAAATATGTTTTAGCTTTAGAAATATGTTTTAGCTTTAGAAATATGTTTTAGCTTTAGAAATATGTTTTAGCTTTAGAAATATGTTTTAGCTTTAGAAATATGTTTTAGCTTTAGAAATATGTTTTAGCTTTAGAAATATGTTTTAGCTTTAGAAATATGTTTTAGCTTTAGAAATATGTTTTAGCTTTAGAAATATGTTTTAGCTTTAGAAATATGTTTTAGCTTTAGAAATATGTTTTAGCTTTAGAAATATGTTTTAGCTTTAGAAATATGTTTTAGCTTTAGAAATATGTTTTAGCTTTAGAAATATGTTTTAGCTTTAGAAATATGTTTTAGCTTTAGAAATATGTTTTAGCTTTAGAAATATGTTTTAGCTTTAGAAATATGTTTTAGCTTTAGAAATATGTTTTAGCTTTAGAAATATGTTTTAGCTTTAGAAATATGTTTTAGCTTTAGAAATATGTTTTAGCTTTAGAAATATGTTTTAGCTTTAGAAATATGTTTTAGCTTTAGAAATATGTTTTAGCTTTAGAAATATGTTTTAGCTTTAGAAATATGTTTTAGCTTTAGAAATATGTTTTAGCTTTAGAAATATGTTTTAGCTTTAGAAATATGTTTTAGCTTTAGAAATATGTTTTAGCTTTAGAAATATGTTTTAGCTTTAGAAATATGTTTTAGCTTTAGAAATATGTTTTAGCTTTAGAAATATGTTTTAGCTTTAGAAATATGTTTTAGCTTTAGAAATATGTTTTAGCTTTAGAAATATGTTTTAGCTTTAGAAATATGTTTTAGCTTTAGAAATATGTTTTAGCTTTAGAAATATGTTTTAGCTTTAGAAATATGTTTTAGCTTTAGAAATATGTTTTAGCTTTAGAAATATGTTTTAGCTTTAGAAATATGTTTTAGCTTTAGAAATATGTTTTAGCTTTAGAAATATGTTTTAGCTTTAGAAATATGTTTTAGCTTTAGAAATATGTTTTAGCTTTAGAAATATGTTTTAGCTTTAGAAATATGTTTTAGCTTTAGAAATATGTTTTAGCTTTAGAAATATGTTTTAGCTTTAGAAATATGTTTTAGCTTTAGAAATATGTTTTAGCTTTAGAAATATGTTTTAGCTTTAGAAATATGTTTTAGCTTTAGAAATATGTTTTAGCTTTAGAAATATGTTTTAGCTTTAGAAATATGTTTTAGCTTTAGAAATATGTTTTAGCTTTAGAAATATGTTTTAGCTTTAGAAATATGTTTTAGCTTTAGAAATATGTTTTAGCTTTAGAAATATGTTTTAGCTTTAGAAATATGTTTTAGCTTTAGAAATATGTTTTAGCTTTAGAAATATGTTTTAGCTTTAGAAATATGTTTTAGCTTTAGAAATATGTTTTAGCTTTAGAAATATGTTTTAGCTTTAGAAATATGTTTTAGCTTTAGAAATATGTTTTAGCTTTAGAAATATGTTTTAGCTTTAGAAATATGTTTTAGCTTTAGAAATATGTTTTAGCTTTAGAAATATGTTTTAGCTTTAGAAATATGTTTTAGCTTTAGAAATATGTTTTAGCTTTAGAAATATGTTTTAGCTTTAGAAATATGTTTTAGCTTTAGAAATATGTTTTAGCTTTAGAAATATGTTTTAGCTTTAGAAATATGTTTTAGCTTTAGAAATATGTTTTAGCTTTAGAAATATGTTTTAGCTTTAGAAATATGTTTTAGCTTTAGAAATATGTTTTAGCTTTAGAAATATGTTTTAGCTTTAGAAATATGTTTTAGCTTTAGAAATATGTTTTAGCTTTAGAAATATGTTTTAGCTTTAGAAATATGTTTTAGCTTTAGAAATATGTTTTAGCTTTAGAAATATGTTTTAGCTTTAGAAATATGTTTTAGCTTTAGAAATATGTTTTAGCTTTAGAAATATGTTTTAGCTTTAGAAATATGTTTTAGCTTTAGAAATATGTTTTAGCTTTAGAAATATGTTTTAGCTTTAGAAATATGTTTTAGCTTTAGAAATATGTTTTAGCTTTAGAAATATGTTTTAGCTTTAGAAATATGTTTTAGCTTTAGAAATATGTTTTAGCTTTAGAAATATGTTTTTTATTCGCAACTTGGCCCGTGCGGCCTTCTGAAGGCCTAAGAATCCTTATTGAAATTTAAAATTCTAGAAATTCGCAGACTCTTAAAATCGCAAACAGCAAATTGTTATAGATATTTAGCGAATATTTAGTATTTAGTACAATTATTCACAGCAAATTCATTTATAAGCAATTAACACGTTCTTGATAATGTAATTCGTCATTTATTCTCCCATTTATTACCATTTCAAATGCTTCGCTTAAGATTATGTGACGTTTTAATAGGTCAGAATTAGCATATGAACGGTCGGGTCACCACTTTGCTGAAGGATTATGTGCTAATAGTATATTAGATGTTAATATCTCATGAAGGGTTAAGCCTATGTGTCAGTAATGGATTATTCAAGACGTGGCCAAGGTACAAAACGGTCTCGAGGCTCAGCACGTTCTAATTGAGTTTTGATTGCTAGATTTAATACCAAGACACTTGATTGCATGTCACTGTCGGAGCGATGTTAGCCGCAATTGTGTGTATGTATAATTATAACGTTGACGCACGTGCTAGGTACAAAATCATTAGTAGTTACTGGCCAATAATACAAATATAGATTTGCATTGTTATTTTACAGGGTTATAATTCATAATTTAATTAATTTAGTATAGTATATATTGTATTGTCGTAGAAGGCGACTTAGAGAAAAGACTTGAAAATGGCTGCTGACAGATGGCGGGACAACTTCAAAAAAATACAGATCTCTCAGCAGATCGGTAATGGGCAGCGTCGAAGGTGTACGGTATCTGGTACTGTGAGCGCCATTCCGCTTGCCAAGCGTGGCGATCAGACCAAACTATGTCCTGCATTGAACTTTGACAGGGCATTGTGCGTTTGAACAAGTAAGCTATATTGTATATAAAATTATAAATTTGGCATAGGCTATATATGTATATAAAATTCTGCAAAGTGACGGCCCTTGCACTGGCTTAGTAGATTAGCTTAGCACTTGCTACGTTAATAAAAAGTATTTACAAAAGCGACCGTAATATCTTAAAATATTTACATCGAAATGCGTATTCTATCTATTAAGCTAAAATTTTGAGTCGGGTTATCGGTAAAATAAAATATCAGATGGTCAAAGCTATTGTATCGCAAACTACATCATTATTCGCACCCTCTAAACATAAAACACAATTACGTGAAATAGACAAGTTCAGTGCTCTAGTATCATCGATATCTCTACATCTTTCAGGTCCTGGTTGTTATGTTTATTTTATTCAGAAATATTGTTATGTATACAATTATAAGTATATTTTAAATAATAAATAAATATCTTCCTTAAATATCTCCTCTTTTTATGTTTCTTTCTTGTTTTTGTCCTCTTTCTTGTTTAATGTGTTCTTATACATTATATATTGAAAACGTACTTATAACGTAACCTGTACATTTTGTTATGAATTACCGAGCCATACAACATGTCGTTTCGAAATTTTAATTACGATCACTGGTAAGGATATGAAATGCATGAACAGTGTATAGATAATATTTTATATTAAATATAAAATAACCGACATTTTTACATTACAGTTACATATAATATAGTTTTTAGACATACGCCACAAAAATTGTGATAAATCACAATTGAGTGGAATAAATACTACAAATGAAATAAATACTCGAGTCTTAATTAATCTAGGCAATTTAATTGTGTTGCTATTTTCAAATGTAGAGGTTTGGTAATTGGCCTCAAATATGGTCCCATGATCCGTAACTATATCCATGTAGTAGACAAAAATTAAATGTTTTAAAATATATGTTTTACTGTAAATATGAAGTTCGTATTTTTAAAGGCTATTTTGAAGCTCTTAATGACTTTTCATTCGGTGGCCAATGGTAAGAGGTTGAATGGGTAAAACTTCAGGTAGAGTACAAGTCACAAGCAACAAAATAGTCGCAATATCGGGCAAAACAAATATTTTAAAGTACTAATTTAGTTTTACATTACAAAAGTGTCTTCTATATCGTGTGGTAAAATAATATTTGTGGTATGCAAGACTAAAGAAAATAAAAATTCAGAAATGAAAAATAAAAATAGCTTTAAAAAAATTTTACTGCCTTATTTTTTATCTTTACATATTTCCTAATAATGGGGTAGTCCGAGGTCTAGACAATTTAGTGCTATCGACGCATATTTCATCGGAACTTATTTGGGACTCCGTGACAGGTGATGAGCGACTCGCAGCTTTAGTGTCCAGCCATCGACACAAATAAAATATAAGTAACATGGTTTTGTTTCATTGTTGACGTCGGTTTTTTAATTTTCTAAACTACTGTATTTCCAAAACTGCTTCTCGCTTATAACAAATCCCAAGCACAAAGATGTAAAGCTGTCCAAGTAGCCATGGTCAGGCCCTTGTGTTGAGAGCGGCATTATGAACCGTCTGCTCACTCCCAACCCTTGTTCAGACTCGAAATTGAAATTTAAGAAAATCCAGCCACTTACCGACTCGTTGTCCTTTTTTGTAGCAATTGTTCTGTTTCAACGTTTCCATTTTATAAATATTCTACCAAAAAGCAGGCAACATACATAAATAGACTCCAGTTAAAAAACGTGCTTTTTTGCCGTGTGGAGTCGGTGAAACAATTTCCCTCTTTGACTATGTAAAATACAACTAAGGGAATATCCTTCGTAATCATAAGGGATTCTGAATCGAAATAGCGGAATAACTACCCCGTAAAATACCTAAAAATTTAAGCAGTCATTTAAGCAGCAGGCGTGATTACTGGAGTTGCCATTGCCAGTCCGCGTGACAAACATGGCGATTATACTAAGCCCTCCTTTACAGGCTATTATATACACGTATGTATGTTTTTGTACACTACACTTATTTATTATTCACGCAAACAAAACAAATTTAATACTACAAAGCGAAATTTTTACTGATTACAAAATTTAGGAACTTTTGTTGCATTAAAAGATTTATAAACCTCTTTTTATTTCCGTTGGCTATCAGATCTTACAGCTAAGAAGCTTATAAATGTAGCTTCATATATTTTATTTATTGATACTATATATTATATGCATAGATTACAAAAATGCATTCAACATGTGATCAAAAATGTTTAAGTACATAAATAAACTTTAACAACTTGTTTAAGTACATAAAAAAATTCAAAGCTCTGATGATATCTATAATCAAATATTAATGCTTGCAATAATATAATTAAAATGTCTCCATAACGTTGAATACGTTAAGCAATAATTCTTCTACTACTCTATATTTCTCAAAAATTAAAATTGCCCAAGGCGGCTATGCTTATTTTGGACGATAGAATGAGATTGTATGAGACATAAAATATAAATTATTCAGCAAAGTCGGTGAGCACACGTTTCATCTTTCACATTGAATAAATATTTGAAGAGAAAGACTCGTTTAACCTCATTTCGTAAATTAACAACGTAGATTATGCTTAGCGAATATATTCAGCAGGTTTAATAAAATAAATATTTTGCTCTTTTTGTACCATTTCAGTATAATACCAAAGGGAATAATATTATTGCGGGTACGATTCAATTTAATTATCTGACCACAATTTAACGGGTGAATGATTTCATATTATATTTTCGACTAGCTACTGACCAGTAATGCGATAACAGAAATTATGAAACCAAAGTCGTTAATTTAGATTTTTCTCTTATTTACTTACTATATAAGTATGAAGTTTAAAATATCTATGTCAAATTCTTTGTACGAATTTTAAATGTGAAATGAAAAATAAATATTCAGTATGTTTATAGTACAAACGCTTAAGTAAAAAAGTAAGTTAGTGAGTAAACTAAAAGTTGTTCAGATAAACTACATTTTAGTACATTTACATAAGTTTTGAAAAACTACATTTTACTGCAACATTCGAACTCGACAACACTAAGAACGGTCATACAACTCCAACAAAATTTAAGCCTTGAACACTTTAGTTATGTAGCTATTGAAGATTTCCAGTATCCACCTTAATAATATTTATCCCTGATACCAAGTTTCATCTATTTGAACTCATTAAAATAAATCGTATAGGCTTAAGCTTGGGACGTTTACTATTAACTACTAAAGATTTTCACTATTCATCGATATGCTCCATCACCAGATCAGCTTGAAGACAACAAAAATGATATTGTCATATAAAATTATATGCTTGCTTACAAAACTTCTTTTCGTTTCGACGAAAAGCCTTCGGAGCTAAAAATTGCTGGTTCGAATCCCGTTCGGGGTCGACATTTGATGAATGTAAATGTTTGAAGTCAAGTCATGGATGTTTTTGTGTATTTATTCATTTAAATGTATGTGTACGAGTAAGTATATTGTATCATTAGCATGGTTCCTAAGACAGCGATAGGCTCACTACCAGTCACGTTGTCCCAAATAAGTTTTGGTGAAACTTGGGACGAATAGACTTAAATGTCTACTTCTGTTTACCCCAGTTCTGGGAAAATATGTTAGGAATAAAAAAATCTATTCGATGCGAACTTTAGAAGAAGGTTAAAATTTACTTCTAAGGTTAATGGATAGATAACATATTGTGCGCAAAAAATTCAAAGAACCTGACTCTTGATTTTGAACTGAACTCGTATTTTCGTCGAACGCTACTCAAACATTGCCGTCGCTGCAAATATTTTCCTTTCCGTAGATAGCTGTTGACAAGGCCTTAGTGGCAACAGTCTGAAATCAGTTTGTTCGTACGGCCAAGGTGGGAATGAGACGGAGAGAGTAAATATAGCTTTTTCATTGGAATAGTTTTAAATGTATGAAATGGCATGAAGTAAAATTAAAATAACAATACGAAATCACATTTAAATCAGTTGAGGGAAAAAACAAAAAAATATGTTTTAAATTTTCTTCAATAATTAAAAATTTTACATAAAATTTATTGTACCGAAAAATTAACTTAAAACTGACATTAACCAAAAATGTGTTTTTAAATAAGTTAAAAAGTTTTATATTATAATTTTCATTACCCACAAATTATTAAAAGAATAAGTGAATAACAGATAATAACAAATACATATTTTCATACATACATTAGGCAAGAACAATTAATCAGTAAGTAAAATCCAAATTTAATTTAAAATATTAAGGTTAACCCTAAGTAAGTGATATTCAAACTAATATTAATAAATTGGGGGGTCCTATCGTGAATAATTGTAAAACAACAGCACTGTTTAGTTTAATCAAGACCCCCCGATTGCCTTTACTAACCTCGTCTGAATAAACTTTGGCGCCAATTCAATTAATGTCGGGATAACAACAATAACAGTTTTCGGTAATTATGTTTGTACTACAAACTCCTGCTTGCAGACTAGCCTTAACCTAATATAGTACGTTTCCCTAATGATTAGCATAATATATGATTAGTTAACATTGTGATGCGTCGTCAGTGAACCCTTGATCCCTTGATAGAAAAGACAATTGAATCTGAAATTAAGACAAAAAACTTTCGCTTGTTGAAATTTATTGCATAAAAATCAGCTAATTGTAAAATTTTTTTCGCTATATTATAATAACACGAAGTTCAAAACAAAATAGAATATGCGTATTTATTGGTGAGTCAAATATAATAATTATTTAACCTCCAAGACAAATACTAATACAACTAACAAGCAAAAAAGCAAAAAATGAAATACATCTATTTTAAACAGTCAAAGGCTTTTATTATCAAAGACTATGGCAAAATTACGTAAAAAATATTATGACCCATCTCCTTTATATTTCACCACTCAAAGCCATCCTACCATACCAAATACGTGCCTTTGAGTTGCATGGCCTCATTTCCACAGCTCTTAAATGGATACGTGCCCACGTATAAGTCAGTCTTCTTCGCTTTAATTCTGACTGTCGAGATAGCGCGCGATCCGTAAATTTTTCCCTTTGTAACATCCAAGATAAATGAAAAACTAGATTCATTGTTACTGAAATTACATTGTTGGAGACGGTCAAGCTATTTTGAAAGCTTTGATTCATTTAAAATATTTGCTGGTATCTATTCTGCCCGCTTACATGTTACCGACATTCTGCATTGTTTTCTTTTTTAAAAATTATTTATTCAATTAGTCTATAAATATATGACTGGCAAAAATGTCCTTTTTCAATATTTAAGAGAACAACGAAAAAGGAAAATCTGTTCTACAGTACTTTACACAGTATTGATTATTTTCCAAATACCTATCCGATTTGTTTTAATCATCGCCGTGTGTGAAAATTTCAGTTCCTCAAATGTAATAAATAAATTCAGTGCTACCGGACTACGAATAGGACAAAAAGTAAAAAAAAATTAATTAAATGCTTTAATTAAATTATGACAAGAATAAACCATCTGGTAAAATTGCTTAGGACAGTTTTTGTTTATTTTCTTGTGAAGAATTTTTATACGGTATTACTAATTAACATTTATTTATATCAAAATACCTTTATATTAATTATTGAAACAAGCAACCTAACAGAATGGTAAATGAAAAAAAAATTACATTGGCTTTTAATAAGGATGCCACTCAATAAATAGATCTTAACTTGGGCGGATGGCAGCAGCTAATTACGTGATATCTGTATCACACGGCGAAGCGTGTACATGATACGGGCATTAAGTGCGCCCCATTGTCTGGAGGGCTGTCTGTCTCGTGCATCAAGTGCTGTGTTTTTTATCGCTTATTCTTTGGGCTCTTCGCCCTGCAGCTACAAAATATAACTACATAGAGTATAGAATATTTTAAAATTCTCAACTTAACTTTTGAAGAATTCGTGTCGATATATAATATAAAATAATATATTTAAAAATAATGTATTTGCATTCCATACGTTTAAAGACTATTTCAGGCAGCCAAAAACATTTGTACGGTTATTTGACACCCTCTTGAACAATGTTACCCCTCTTCTTCTCACGAGGTAATGAGGTCCATTCATTCAGTGAAAAAACCACCTTCTTGACTTCGTGCACCAAACTTAAGATTATATTTTATAAATAAATATAATGTATTTTATACCATACTTGTTAAAATGACAAAACAACAATTTTAAGAATTAATGAAAGCTTAAAATTATAGCATCCATTTCATTTAAGGATAACAAATGTCAAAATTACGAAAAATATCTGATGATACTTGTTGACCATCGACCAGTTTACCAAATGTGATAAGTGTGAATAAAATTAAGCTGTATATCTTGAAAAATTAATATCAGAAAAAAAATAAAGACAATGAGACAAATGTATTTGAGTTATCTTAAAATTTTTTACATTAAACAACTTAAATCGTTCAAGTCATAACAAACGAGTGTCAAATCAATACTATCCGTACTTAACAGCGTCTCTATTCTAATAGTTATCCCACGCGCTGTTCAATACCTTCCAATTTTAATTAAGAGAAGTCTGCATTGAACAGTGAATGATGTAGACTGAAATAATGACTATGAAAACACTATTTTAGAAGACGTCTGCTTGCACATACTCTTATGTCTAGTATTCAATTTTAAAACCGATTCTGAGACTTAATTTATTGTCTTTAATAATACACAGTATAGTTCTGTTATTTTTTTTCTTTTTTGATACAGTGCTTCGCTGAATTATTTTTTATAGAAAAGGGAGGCAAACGAGCAGGTGGCACACGTGATGGTAAGTGATTACCGCCGCCCATGAACACCCGCAATACCAGAGGCATAGCAGATGCATTGCTGGCCTTAGAGTGCCCCCCCCCCAAATTGGGGGAGGGAGGTGTGTGGGCCTTCGGTTACCTGCACTCACCGGACGAAACGCAGAAGTTTGTAAGACTTCTACTTCACGGCGGTATTCTGTGAGGTCGTGGTACTTCCCCGGTCGAGCGGGCCCATTCATACAACAACAAAAGCTGATGCGTGGCTCTACCACTGTGAAAATTCAATGACTATGAAAATTTAAACACTAATCTGCTAGCAAAACTTTCCGTACCAACCTGTGTGAGAAGTCAGTGTCGAACGATTATTTTTTAAACTTTTGCGATAATTTAGTATATAAATTAATTTAATTATATCGACCTCTTTGTAATTAATGATATCCATGGGTATTGGGTGTGACTGAACATATTTTTTTTATTTATTTATATTCAGAAAAAAAAACAAATTACAAATGAAAACAACAATACACTGTACTATTAAACCAAGTGGTTTTTTTGTACAATGGAGTTCGTCCATACAGATAACATTATTTAGCAGTTTACTTATTATAAACCAGATAGTTTACATTAATAATTACGAACATGATATAGGAATTTTTAGTGAGGGTAGATTAGGTGCGAATTTTTTTGTCGTTATAACAATGACGAGCACATAAAAAAAGAAAAAGAAACAAATGCGTTCGAGTGTCCTAAGGGTGTGTCAACATTATTATTAATTATTTCATATAATTATCATGTAGCAAAGCTAAGTATTAGTTAGTTAATTTAGATTTGATGTTGTTTGGGTTTATTTCGTAACGTAATGCGGATGGTAATTCGTTTATTAATTTTTGAATCATAAATTCGAGTGTGCGTTTTCCATAGTTATCCATATCTTATTATACACAGGCACATATAATTTTTTATTAGAGATAGCGCGAGTACCTTTGCTATGTGATATTAGAGTTTGCAGGTCTTTGTTAAAAACAGTTCTTTTAAGAGCACATATTTGATTTTGTCATGGATTGGGATTATTTTGCAATACGCGAACAACATATGGTAGTTATTTTTATATTTACTTTTTACTTTAGGAGGGACGATTATCTTTAGAAACCTTAATTGAAGTTGAAAAATTTTGTCTATGTATGTTTTGAATGTGAATCCATAGCTACTCAAACCGTACGAAGTTATTGATTCAACTAAAGCTTTATATAATAATAATTTAATTGGAAAGTCAATTTTGTTTTTAATTAGTACAAATTTTGTCAGAATTGATTTTAGCCGGTCACAGACGTTACTTATATGCTTTTTCCAATTTAGTCGGCTATCAATTATGAGACCTAGTTACCTATGGCTGTCCGTATAAAGTATTGACGGACAATAGCACATAGATTTTATTTGACATGAATGTAAGCATGAGTGTGAGTGTGCTATGAGATTAGGCACTGTTTTAGCACGGTTATAAGAAGAGCTGATGTATGTTTCCCCAAATATACTGAGTATAATTTGGAACAATTTTTATTTCATTACACATTATTATTAAGTATTCTTTCCTTAATTATAATCGGACATCGCGAAAAAGATATCGTAATTTAAAGAGTTTATGGAATTTACTTTGTTACTATCGTTAGAAGTTATATAGCAAATAATAGTTTCCGCTGTTGGAAGGATAAAAAATTATTTTTATATAAATAACAGTTTATTTTAATTATGAAATATGTTTTTTTAATTTTATTTATAGATAATATCAACAGGTAGCGCTGTTAAGGTATAACACAGACGCTACAGTTTTAATAGAATTGAAACTCAGACCTAACAGAGACAACTCGGTATTTTAAATAAAAAAAATGCTTATAACTTTTTAAAGTAACTGACTAAATGATTCCAATTTTTTATCTTCACGCTTTTCCTATACTGAAGTGTAAGTGTAAGAACTGAAATTACTTCATTCGATCTACATTACGCCATGGCTTATTTGGGGCAACCTTACAGGTAATGAGCCCGTCGCCGTCTTAGTGCCTAAATCAGCCATACAAATCGTAACAAAATTTCAAAAAAAAACTTACTGACACCAAACTTCCTCCTGTAGATTGAACTGGGCTTTCCTGATTACCAAAAGTTATGTAAGTTAAAAACATAAACTTATGTAAAAATTGTTAAGTACGACCACCAAACCACATGCCCATAGCGGCTATGACTCCATAATTTTAGTTCTGCGCGTATTTAATATTTTGGTGTTTAATTGAAAATAAAATAATACAGATTTTTTTACAATTATTTAATATATTTAAAGAAAGAAAGAAAACAAAGCAATATACAATTGCTTGAAACTCTGTTGGAATACACCTCCTAAGATTACCTGCAGATTTGAAACTAAGCCACAAACAGATGATGCTTGAATAGAATACACATTGTGAATATCCAAGCACTTTAAAGACAAGCTGAGCTTCTCAGAAATCTGTTAGAGTTGGTCTTATTCTACCAACCAAGTTAATGTGACCAGGTTCGTCCAACCGACTCTGAACCAAGCAAGTATTAGAAAAGGTTATTTATTAGCGGATAAGGTGGAAGTTACGTCCGTCCTATATTAACTTTACTATTAATATAAAGATTTACTATTAATATAAAGATGGCGACGGGCTCACCACCTCTCGCGTCCCAAAAATGTCTTCAGTGGAAGGTGGGTCGAAAGGACTTAACTGTCTAGACCTCTGTCTACCCCTGTATGTGAAATGGTGTGAAGGTAGTTTTAATTTCTTTTTTCATGTTTATTTACGTTTTGATTTTGTTAACAATTGATAACTTTATTGATAATTTCTTCAGTACTAAGTTAAGCACATAAAACATTTTTTTCCAATGCCTCGGGTTGACTGGGATAGAATGTCGATAAGGCATTAAGGTCGCTCTTTGTTATCCCTATTTTTAATGTGATACAATGAAATATAAATAAATAAATAACTCTCCCTTTAGCTAGAAAATTTTGTTCCATTCTCTGGCATTTTTTAAACATATAAGATTAACTATGGGTTTAATCCATATCTTAAATATTTTACTTTATATACAGCCATTGGAAAAGAATATTGTGCTACAATAAGAGCCAAGACAACCAAATGGTGTGGATCTCAATGGAAGAAAGGCTTGTACCAGGGTTTTTTTTTTCAAACTAAAGTGTATCTACAATTTGTATCGTTGGCTAAGACACTAAGACAGCGACAGCGCTCAACGACTGTCACGTCATTACGTGTATACTGTTATAAATTATGCGTCGAAGAGACTAAATTGTCTAGAGCTCTGTTTAATCAAGTTTAGCATAAGTATGAAAATAAAAAACAATAGTACTTTACTATTTACTTTATTAGTTTAATATTGTACTTGTTTGGCAAACTTTTGTTAAAAGAAGTTTTATCGGTCACTTGGATACTACCCGTAAATAGATATAGATGATGTCTCCATAGTAAATAGATAGTTATAAAACTTCACATTATAGTACTTTTATTATACTAATGCCTTAATATTGCATTTAAATTTTTACTTATAAACATTTTTCAAATAAACTTAACATAGTATATAATCGCTTGATTTCTATAAAACCTAGAAGGGTGAACGTGCGTGAAAAGGAGTGCATAAGTACCCACTCTTTTTACTTACGCTCTTAGAAATTACCTAGTGCTAGGGTGCGCATTGAACCAATGACGTCATTCTGCCTGCATGAGGTTGCAAGTGGGTAAAAACAAGTGAAACTTAAAAATGGCGTCGCGTTCGTTTGATGGTTTCACATCATACAACAAAAAAAGACTAGCTAATATCCATGTACTTTTAACATATTATAAATACGTTTAATAAGTACCTTCTACCTTACATATTATCCAGTGGAGGGATCCGGCTCGTGAATACTTGAGTCTAGCGATGGTAATAGTTTTATA
This sequence comes from Sericinus montela, assembly GCA_029286605.1. Lineage (NCBI taxonomy): Eukaryota > Metazoa > Arthropoda > Insecta > Lepidoptera > Papilionidae > Sericinus > Sericinus montela. Next base: position 4,088,708 of record JAGSMR010000040.1, read on the forward strand.
TAGGGCCAAATTGGTAGTTTAATTGGTAGCAACCGTAGAAACATCGATTGAACTCGCTACAAAGATAGGCGGTATTGTAAGTTAAATAGTAGGATCTTGTTCTGGATATCGTTCCAATTTTTTGTAAGTTCTACGCTGACAGAATCAAGGCTAATTATAAATTAGCTAGCTAATTATAAATAAAGCTTTACTTTAGTTTCCAGTGTTTACAAATCCTATACCGAGAACTTAATTTCATTTTAATTTTGTATGTAAAATTAATAATACAAAATATACTCGTACTACTACTAACTCAGTTATAACTCCTCATTGCACGTACTGAGATTTTACCACGAGATGCATTCATAAAGTCTTAAATTTCAATTTCAGCGGATAACTGCGAATATTCCAGACGAGACCCGACAATGCCGTGTCGTATGCTGAAGCTCTTTTTTAACAGCGTAGTTTAATGTGAAGATTAGCTGACTTCAATTTTTATTGAGCTTTCGTGTCATATGAATTTTGTAAGAGGCAAGCAATTTAATATCCATATTAGGTAGAAGGATAAAAATCCCATTCCCGTTTGTATCTGAAGGTTTTGTAAGAATCCAGTAAAGATAAAACCTGAAACGCGAACTTAATTAGAACCTAGGGAGAAAGAAAATTATGAAAATTGCGTTTAAGTGTAAATTTGGAAGGCTAAAAGTTAAATAAATGTCTATGCTTAAATCTATGCAATAATATCTTTCACTTGGAAAAATTACTAAGCTGCTTACTAAATGGTCTGGCGGACTCGCTTATTTGTAGTCATAAATTTATGAGAAAAAATGGCTTATAAATATGCTTAAGAAGTGTGAAAGTAAATTAACATCAAAAGCTGTATCACAAATTTATACGCCAATACCATTCATTGGGTTAATGGGTAGGATAGAAGGGCTAGACGTACTCGTTCATAACAGATTTTAGAAATTCTTGTAACATTTACACACACCTGTACACATTTTATTCAAACAGATGCATATTGAATAAATAAGAATAGCAAATAAAATCAGAGCAACTTTTTGTGTTACCTTAAAAGTTATTGAAACAATATTTCATTTAACTATAACAAACAATTTCAACTTTTCATTTTAAAATGTTTTTTCCCCGGCATCCACTGAAACAATTTTCAGTTTCATCCGGTTTCGAGGGATATACGGGCAGGCACGGGCTTCGGCCTCGATGTATTTAGTTGAATATTTCATATCCAAATGTGCGCTAAGGTAAGTATCATGCAGGCCCTTATTATAATGTTTTAACGAATGATATGTAAAAGTAAAAAGTGATGAGGTATTAAAAATTTGTATTCACATACATCAGAAAAAAATATTATTAAGAAAAATATGTAAAAACAAATTAAATGAATATAGCAGCCTGTAAATTCCCACTGCTCAGCAAAGGCCTTCTTTCAAATATTCTTTGAGAGAGATTAGTGCCAACGTCTCGTGAAAACGTCTGCCACGCTGCTATAGTCCGGTTTGCTAAATACACATCTGCTGTATTATACATCTGTGATATGTAATTTTCTATTATTTTTCTAATATAAAATTTTTATCGCCATATTTTCACGTCAGTGAAGTTAATTCCAATGAACAATAAACTAGTATATGTATTTTAAGCAGTATTTTACTCAAATACACTTCTCAAATATACTAAAATATTATAGTATTGTAATTATTTATTTAAAATATGTAGTCAATTAAACGCTAAAAATTTAGAATTATTCAAAAAGGATTTTATACATTCTGTAAATACAAACTTACGGACACACTTTTAAACACCGTCGACAGCTGTCAACTGATGACGCAATATAATAAATTATGTGATCATAGTACAAATACTACATATGATTTAAATCAGTTGGGATTTGAACCCTTAGTACACGTTGGTCCGCAATTTAAAATGAGTCCACTACTTACCTCGCGACAACCAATAGCCCGACCAGGAACTTTGTTTGAACTACAGCCAACTTTAACTTCTTGGCGCTGAGGAATGGTCCCATTATGCTTGTGACTGATTTGTTATTTATTGGCCACTCTTGAGCTCTCATAGACTCCCAGTACTAAAGTTGGACAATTTTGCATTTTACACAGACCATCGCTATTAACTATTGCTATATGAATAGAGGTGCAACTTTAACGCAATGGGTGTCCGACATTAACAATAACCTTAGGGTTTCATGCCAAGAGTCAATGTATTTATTATTCCACAGAAATGTAAACCAATCTTATAATGGAATAAATACTGCTTTGTCACACACAATATGTTGGATGAAGTCGATTTGGTTATGCTTGACTAGCTCTCTCTAGAAGAACAACTATCTAGATAATCTTAATATCCCTACTTCTACTGATGTCATAAACGTGAAAGTTTGCGTTAGGTTATTTATATGTTTGGGTGATGATCGCTGACGCCTAAACTTTTTTTTACTACAGAAATATTTTATCACCTGAATCTATATTTGAACTACATAGGACAGAAATATGTTAAAATAATTACGCTTATTTTTAAACAATACAAGTTTACTTTATCTAAAACATTATTAAAATTAATTGTTATTTGTTGTATTTGTGTGAAGAGAAAGACGTGTGCTATTTTTATTCTGGAAAAAGGTTCTTGCGGGATTTCGAGATAATACACCTGACAATTTAGTGATGATTTTATGTATATTGATTAATTTGTTGTATTATTGTTGTTTTTAGAAGTCTGAATTAATTACTGACATTCACCACTAGTCGTAACTGTTAAATTACAAGAGACTTACTATTTATTGTTCAGATAAAAAGGAATTTCGACGATCAAAATATTATAAAAAAAAATATCTTCACACATTTCACAATACAGGGGTAGACAGAGGTCTAGTCTAGACAATTAAGTCCCTTCGACCCACCTTCCACCGAAGGAGGTTGGGTGGTCGCAACTCCAGTCAAGAGACCAAGGTTCAATCCCCTGGTGGCAGACTCGTACCAATGGGTTTTTTCAAAAACTTATGTACGAATTATATTGTTAACTTGGACATTACGATGGAGACGGGCTCATCACCTGTCACGTTATCCCAAAACTATCTTCTTCTATCTGGAAGGTGAGTCGAAAAGACTTAATTATTTAGACCTCTGTCTGCCCTTGTATTGGGAATAGCGTGAAGACTTTTGGATAAAAAAAATACAATAAATCAAAATAATAGTTAGAATGTCGTTAGTGCTAACTGAATATACGCGGTAAGGCGTTAACTGCTGCAGTTTACGGAGTCAATACCTGATTTGTTATTATATTACACACGGACCGACAGCATAATTAGTTGTGACGCTGCCTTTGAAGTAAACGTGGTTCGAATTCTCAATACGGATTATATGAATATATCATTATTTTTCTATGTAGGTTAATGTGTAACACAATGTAATGTAATGTATAACACAATCCTTTATGTATGTTATCATCATCCAGATAGCAAAACACAAGGGATCCTACTTTGTGACTGGTTGACGTGGCTAAATATTCAAATATTGTATAATTCCATCACCACGCTGTCCCAAAATAAGCTCCGATGAAATGGGGGTTGATAGGACTAAATTGTCCAGTGCTCTAGCAACCCCAGTATTGGGAAATGCGTGAAGATAAAAAAATCTGAACTTAGTGTAAACCTGAGATGATTCTGTTTAATGCTGTATAAGACGACATAAAATATTATTCTATTCTCTTTCATTTATGACCACGATGCTGAAGCACGGTCTGCAATTAATATCAGCGTATCAATATGAACTATTTTCAATACACTTACAAAGGCTGCTTAACGAGTGCTAGTTTCCATTGGCGTTATTGCTTTTGTGCAGTGACACGAACGGATTACTCGTATTGTGCTCGCTTTAAACGCAATAGTCATACAGAAATACTTCATCACATTTTCTGATATAAAGCAATCAAATTAATTTGAAAAGTGCTCGCTGATGGAAAACAATACGTTTCATTTTGATTGAATGCGTTATTGAAGATCTGAGCTGCAATATTTTTTACTCCCATCATTAATTTCTGTCGCTGAACGATTTAAAAATTGTTGTTTCATTTTATTATTATTTTGCATATTTTTTTATCTACATATTTTTTATATGGTAAGGTGGCAACAACAGAGTTTGTGAATATCGACGCTCTTATACACTAGCAATACAAGGTAAGCTGGACGCACTTACCAAACTTTTAGAAAAAAATTGGGAAAAAGTAGTTCGAGCCGGCTCATTCTGGCCTTAGCCAGCTTAGGCTTAGTGAAATAACTCTAATAAATTTCATTAGTATAGTAACTCGAACTTCAAATTCACGACATTCGAGTGGTTGGTTGAATGGAATTCGAATCATGAGACCCGAGTTTAAAGTCCTGGAGGCTTGCTCGTACCAAAGGGTTTATCAAAATCTTATGTACATTTTATCATTGACTTGGACGTAAAGACGACGACGGGCTCCCCACCTATCACGATATCTCAATAAAATGTCTTCGGTGGAAGGTGGGTCGAAAGGACTTAATTATCAAGACCTCTGACTAACCCTGTATTTGCTAAAGCGTGAAGATTTTTTTTTCAAGATAGGGTATACCGCTCTTTTAGTAACTGTTGCTGTTTTCAACTAGAATGTATGTAATGATTTCTTGTATTTACGCGAATACTACATATTTAAAATAAAACGATTTTCACATCGCTCATTTAAAATAAAGCAGGATGTTCAAGACCTCAGTCCCCCCATGACCACGGTTGCTGTAAAGCATCTGAAACGTCGGGAAATAAAAATAGTTTTTAAAAACTAATTAAAAAAACGCGATAAAATCCGAAAATCGTTTTATTTTAGAATGTAAGTTTTATATTTGTATAATTGAATTGATGGGTAATATACCGATAACATAGGATAGATAATTATGGTAGATTTAAATTTAAAATTATATATTTTCAGGATTCCTATATCTGTCGAACAGAAGAGCTTCATATTATTTTCTATAGTGCACAATCTACTCTTACGTAATCTTGAAAGGAAAACAGATAGAGCTTTTTTAGGAAAAATGTTACGTATTTTTTTAATTTGTTTTTTACGCTGTCCATTGGCGAATTTGTATATTTATTCTGAGTTAAATTATAAATTCTAGTTTTGAATAAATTACATAATAAGTACACACCTATACTTACGATATTCCGTTGAATTTCAACACAACCGTTAACACGTACCTGAATAAAACATTGGCGTGTCGGAAATCGCCGTATTATTTATTATACTGAAAAGAATTTTATAGCTAATAGCAGGTTTATAAAAGCATTAAAGCGTATTTTTTGCATTAATATATCGTTTTAGTGTTACACAATACGTACGTAGCTTATATTTTTTTTATCGATACATGGCAAAAAGAAACATGAAATGATTCAATTTAGATATTCGATTTCGCTCGTGATAGAGATATTTTTATTGAGATATTATTATGTATTTTGTGATACTAAATCTTTTTAACTGCTTTATTGTTTGCACGGGTAATGTTGTGATAAAATATTTAAGATGAGCTTTATATTGATAAATGTGACAAACATGTAGGAAATGTCCCGTTATAAAAAGAGACGTAAGGAGGTAGCCATCAGGCATAGTTATTATTTAGATCTCGCGAAAGAAGCCATAAAAAAGATACCACAACAGTTTACTTTAATCCGGAAAGAATTACACTCAAACAAAATATTAGCTAATACCTATTCAGTAATAATCATATATCACCACAGTTGTATAGTCACGATACCGAGTGGTTGGGTGGTCTAAATTCAAGTCAAGAGACACGAGTTCGATCCCCATGTGGCAGGCTCGTACCAATAGGTTTTTTCAAAAACTTATGTATGAATTATAAGTACAATTATATGACAATCAGACGGTGCCGGCTCACCACTTGTCACGTTGTTCCAAAAAAATATCCTTGTTGGAATAAGGGGCTAATCGACTTAATTGTATAGGCAGAGCCCTGTATTGGGAATAGCAGGAAGATATTTTTTATCACAATTGCCATTTCCTTTTATTTTGACAGTATATTAAAGCCTAAATTATGTAATCATCAATTATGCAATCAAGGTATCTGTATCACAGTCGTTTATGTACAGAAAAAGTAAGGCATTGTTTTTTAAACCTCAGCCAATGTGTAACATAAATATTAAAGTCTTTTAAAATAATTCAAACTTTTCTCACACACCGAGTTGTAACCAGGTATTTGATAAAGCGAAATGTTATTCGGGGTTCAGCCGCCATCAAAAGAGTTTCGCAAAGCGCATCGGGCGCCGCCGTTGCCCTGTATTTGCATTATCTAGATTCGGACAGCTCGCTTTCATCTCACGTTTTGGATATTTCAAATACAATTTGCGATAGAAGAATTCGTTGGAAATTTTCTCTGTGTGGTTCCGTTTGCATTTCGTAAATTCCGGAAGTGATTTTGATGTTGTATTAAATTAAATTTCATTTTCAAGATACATTTTAATTTTATGTAAATGAATTTATATTTTTTTACTTTCATTATGTTTCAATTTTTTTTACATTTTTGGATTTCATTTATTTTAAAACAAAGTTATCCACGACCACCGAGAGGTAAGTAAAATGGAGATACTAGTAAGATAGAGAAGAAAACTTAAAAATTAACGAAAGCAGAGGTGCTAGGTGATCGGATTTCGAATAAAGAGACCAGAGAGAATCCACAAGAGAATAGCTACCACGACTGGAACTTGCACTTTTTGGAGCTGAACACTGGCCATCACGACGACGAAAGGCTCACAAATAAATATACAGATAATATACGAATAATATACGGATATATAGGATATACTTGAAGATAATGCAGTGCGAATGTATTTTGAAAACTTATTTTTTAATAATTTTATATGCGTAAATTTCTTACAAAATGATCTTTAATCTGCAGCTATTCATATATAATTTATCATTTATATAGTAAGTTTAATAGAAGTAAGTAAGTAAAATATAAGAAGCTGCAACTCATATTTAACCGGACAAATTAAAAACATGTTGTGTGATTAAGGCGTAAGAATACCACTACCTTTATTTGTCTTTTCATTATCCATTTTTTTTTGTTTTCTGCAAGCTTAATGAATTAATTAAAGCGAAAGAGGTATGTAGGGATCGTGACACTTGGCATTTCGTAAATTCCGGATGTGATTTTGATGTTGTATTAAATTAAATTTCATTTCAAGATACATTTTAATTTTATGTAAATGAATTTATATTTTTACTTTCATTATGTTTCAATTTTTTTACATTTTTGGATTTCATTTATTTTAAAACATTTTGCGTACTGCGAACTTAAGACATATAACAATATACCTCTTCTTATTAGGGCAACTGTAAATTTCTCTTTTATCGCGATCACAAATGCGATCCCAAGGGTTGTTACCGTGACAAACGCTTCATTTCATTAGAATAGGGCGTGACCGGATTGATAAAAATGTGAAATAACTTTTCGGTTACATGGAGACAATAATGAAAAGGTCGCAATCAACATCACTGTTTACATTCGACTGGTAGAATTTGAATAATTAAATAATAGATTATTAATAATAATCGATTTATTTTTTCTCAGTTAAGATAAAAATAATGTAATTAAAAGTATTATAAATTGATATTAAATTTGATATTGAATGCATAATAGCATTCAATATCAAATTTAATATCAATATCAAACGTCGACGTTGTTATTTTTTATAAATAAATTAAAGATAGTACCTTGATCACTACCATGACTACTATGGATATTAATTACGAAGTATATTGTGAAAAGCACACATTTTGCTTATGTTTCTGGATTAAATTTTGTTACGCAAAGGCATAATAGTAGTGAGTTCCACCATTCCGCTCGCTTAAATTTCATAGCAAGCAACTGAAGTGGATTCAATTCACGATGCTAGCGCCATTAAAATTGTCAACAGCAATTTTAGTGCTGCATTTATCACGAGCTCGGTGGTAAAGGAAAATATCGTGACAATATTGCAAGTATGAAAAATAGCGAGGATTATAAATTCCATCAATCTGCAACGACTGAGTGTGGTCATCCTTCAATCCTACCAAAAAAATGTGAGCAATCCTTTTATGCGCTTTGGGTATTTATTTATATACCTTCTATTTTATATTTAAAAAATAAATATAATATTTTATATTTTATTTTATTATTTGATGTATTACTGTTAGATACATTTTATTTTATTCAAATTAGATGTCAGAGCGGACTGTCAGCTAAACCGAAAGCTTAATTCAATAAAGTAACAGTGTTTGATTTTCAAATTAATTTAAAAAATTAAATAAAAATAAAAATATCTTCACGCAATTCCCAATACAGGGTAGACAGAGGTCTAGTCTAGACATTTAAGTCCCTTTGACCCACCTTCCACCGAAGATATTTTCGGGACAACGTGACAGGTGGTGTAGCCGTCTTTATGTCCAAGCCAACGATATAATCTGTATTTAGGTTTTTAGAAAAACCCATTGGTACGACCACTTGAGGATCGAACTCGGGTCTCTTGAATCGAAATTCCGACCACCCAACCATTCGGCTATCGTGACTTAATTAATTTTAGTTTCTAAAATTTAATTTCATAATTTTGAATAATAACTTTTTTTGCGAATTAAAATTAACATTAGATTGGTTTTAAAATTTTCCCAGATTCCGAACAACAATACATCAAATATTTGATAAATAGTTCGGTATAGCGCCATTAGTATCACGCCTCGTATCAATGACGTTATTTGTCAAAATCTGTGGCAATCTACGCGCTGTTTTTGTGCTAATCAACTATTCCTTGGAAGAATAGGCGCTTTGGTTTGCGATGCGACCTAAGGTAACATACTCACACGCAACTCATCCATTTCATCTCTTAACCGCTGCAATTAGGCCATGCAATGACGCTGCGACTGTTGATGCTAACTAGCAACGATACCCAGTCTAAAGCATCGCACGTGCGCAATGCATCATCCTAGTAGCTGTATATATAAGCTATAATATTAACATTAACAGCGCTGACATGCAATGAAGCGCCTTTGAAGTTAATACCCGTCCATAAAACACACAAAATACCTAGCCCTTCAATAAAGTAATTAATAAACAAATATCCCCTCGCCATTCCCAATACAGGGGTAGACAGAGGTCTAAACAATTAAGACTTTTCAACCCACCTTGCACCGAAGACATTTTTGGGACAACGTGACAGATGGTGAGCCATTCGCCGTCTTTTGTGTCCGAGCCAACGACATAAATCGTAGATAAGTTTTTGTATAAACTCTTTGGTATGAGCTTTAGGTATCGAACTTGGGTCTCATGACTCGAATTCCGATCACCCAATCACTCGCCTATCGTGACCTATTATCTTCAATAAAGTAACCCTTTGAATTGTTGCCCATCACTGAAATGTGGAGTATATTTAAATTTAAAGGAAATTAACACGGTGCTTTTTATAATATAACTTCCTTCCTTAATAAACTAAAATACAAAAGTTACGTTACCTGGTAGCCCCAAGAGAAAGAAATAATTGAAAATTTTGTTGATACAGGGCACCCGTTAATAATAATGCAGAAGCGCTGTCGCGTCATTTTAATGTTTTATGCAGAACGCTACTACGTGTTAATGGTCCACGATGAGCCCTGCACATAAATTTGGGTGCTTTTATCCCATTTTTGCCGCTTTGCAGCACAATTTGTTACATAAAGCATACATATGTTAACAACTTCGTTGCTGAAGTCCGCTTATTAAGTTTAATTTTAGTGTAGCGAACTTATACCTTATGCGAGCGTTTCTTGGATAATATACTATACCCGTGTATGTAACAAACCCGTACACAACTAGCGGTGTTAGTTAACACCCGTACACAACTCGTAGGATCTGCTGAATATATTAATATTCAGGTATTTTATTATAGGAAAGGTTCTCGAGTGGCAACTTTGTACAGGAAAACGCAGTGTAGGACGACCCTCCACAAGATGGAGCGACGACCTGCATAATGTTGCGGGGAGTCGATAGATGCAGATGACGCAGGACCGCTATTTGTGACAATTTTTGGGGGAGGCCAATGCTCAGCAGAGGACTTCCGATAGGCTGATATAATGATGATGATGATGATGATTCGACATATTTTTTTAAGTATTGCGTAACTTGATTCACTTATATTTATCTTCACGCACAGTCCCTGACGGGTAGCCAGAGTGAACAGATCGCCAAGTGTCACGATCCTTACATACCTCTTTTGCTTCTTTCATATTCAACATTTTCTTCATACATGCACTTCCATTCCTTTTATTAACTACATTAAAGATTTTGTTCATAAGTAGCAGCAGCAGACATTATTTTTAATGATACAACAATTACACCATAATCGCACCCGTTTGTAAGAAATTATCGTGTATCTTATTTCATTGCAGAAGTAAAAACGACTATAAAATCTTTAATTAATTTCATTTATACGAGTATTGCAGTCATCAAAGAAATGCCGTAAACTATCAAACTCGATACTCAAAGAGAAAATTATCGATTTCAATTACATGAACACAATAACGCCTTCGATCAACTATAACCGTTCGCTTCGAGACCCATATCGAACAAAGCGTATAAAATTTACTACTTGTTTTGCCGAAAGGATGTGTTACGCTGTTTTTAGTGTCGATTTTACGATAAATAGTACCATTCGTTCTCACCCATTACGGCTTGACGACGCATAGAATGGGCACTCGATATTGTGTGCGAGTGGCTTAGTTCGAATATACTGCAGTTCAAGCATTCACCATTATTATTTTAGGAGTACAGTCAGAAAGTTGTGCGACATATCTTCACACCAATTCAATATTGAGGTACTCAATTAAGTCTTTATGTCCAAGACAACGATATAAATCGTACATAAGTTTTTGAAAAAAACACATTGATACAAGCCTACTAATTGATGATCCACATCAGCCTCTTGACTCGAATTTCGATCACCTAACCACTCTGCTATCGTGACTATTATTTATTATTTTATGATATTGATTACTTAACGACTTGTAAAAGTCTTTAGGACCTAAGTATATCTCCAAAGGACAGAATTGCTAATAACCACGCCTGGCCATCGGATTAACAATTTATCACTAGTCACCTTGCACCTTAAACGCAGCTTCTTGTCATAAGGCTGCTTAATTCTGGTCTATTAGTCACGTATCGCTTACTATTGAGACTTGAAAGGTATTTCTTTTTATCGTCAATATTAATTATTAAATAAAAATTTAAATTATATTATATTAATTTAAAATATAAATTAAATTTAAATGTGTGCAAAAATAAGATATCGAAATATATTCTGTTAGCAATGCACAATTAACCAAACAAAATGAAAAGTTACATAAACAAATTATTTATTCAATTTATGTTATAGTAAACTTAAGGTGTCCATTAAACTTGTCGACTAAATAGTTTCTTGCTTATTTAATGAATGCAAATTGATGAATAATAATTTATTTTTCATACGTTTATGTTATTAGCAACACAAATGTTCAGCAGTGGACCTTTGATAGGATGTAAAGAAAAGCGTCGTCAAATGATTGCCTAATCAAACGACTTAGAAAACTGTCAACCTTTCTTCTTGTGAATTCATCGTTTAACTATCATATCATTGATACGTATATCGACGACCCGCAACCAGTCTAGTTCGTAGGGGCCCTATCTTCGAAGCTTAGGTTTCGGGGTACGAGTCCCGATAAAGGCAAACATTTGAATGATGAATATGAATCTTTGTCCCCCAGTGATGGATATCTAGCTATATCTATATGTAAGTATACGGGCTTGGACGATAAGAAGGCGATAGGCACCTGTTATTTTGTTCCATAAAGATTTCAAGGAAAGATTAAATTTCTAGGTCTTTGTTTACCCTAGTATTCAGCGAATGCGTGAAGATATAAAATATTGCTATATTAGGATATCGAAGTCGATAATTCGCATGGGATTTACGTGGAAGCAGGGTACTGGAATACTGACTCTAATTATTACTGCCGTCTTTGGACCTATAACCAACTTTAAATGAAGAAGGTTACTGTTATCACAACGAAAGACCAAAACATAATGTCTCTTTTCTGGAAATTTTACTAACTTTGACTCTCGGGTATGCTTTCAAAGTGTAACACAACGACTGCTTTTAGGAGGCAGAAATTGATAATATTTAAGTAAATCATTAAATTTTAATACATTTTAAAACGTAAAATTTTGAATTAAATCGTTTTTTAATACAGGTTTTTATGAATTAATGCAATATAGTTTCCTAAAACTTCTTGCATAAAGGTAGTAATAAATTTTAGCTTCCCTCAGTCAATAATATATATAAGAGTGATAAACTACAATAAACATCAAAGTATTATGAGTGGGTAACTAAAAGGTAATAAATAAAAACAAATAAATAAACGAATTGATCGCTGCACTCATCCTAACTCCGCAGAGCTTAAAGCTCGCATATAAATGTTTGCTCGAACACAAACGTTAAATTCTTTTAGGATATGCTCTTGATGCCAGTAGGTACGTAACTCTACGTACATAACTATACAAAACTGTAACAGTTTTATATCGTGCTTTCTCTGTATTATTATTGTTTTTAAAGTTTGTTGCAACTAGTTACACAGCGGCACAGCTTGCATGAGTTCGGATTGACTATGTAATTTTAAAAAACCCTTTCAAAAATTAAATACTTTTCTATTTCGAAAAAATGTTAAAATTATAAAAACCGTCTAACCATGCAATGCTGAAAATTATTCGAAAAAGTGTTATTTCTATACCAGCTCATAAATGCGACGTCGTAAAATAAAAAAAAATAAATATCTTCACGCAATTCCCAATACAGGGGAATACAGTACAGCGTTCTAGTCTAGACAATTAAGTCCCTTTGACCCACCTTCCACCGAAGATATTTTCGGGACAACGTGACACTTAAAGTTCCGACATCGTCCCCATAAAAATATTATATTATATACACTTTTATTTCGTTATTTTTATAAAAAATAAATAAATATCTTATCGCCATCCCTAATACTGGGGTAGACAGACGTCTAGACAATTAAGTCGTTTCCAAAAATATATTTTTGGGACAACGTGACAAGTGAAGCACTCGTCGCCGGCTTTATTACCTAGCCGAAGATATAAATCACACATTACTTTTATGTAAAACCCATTGATACGAGCCTACCACCTTTGGGTCGAACACGGATATCGTGACTAGAATTCCGAACACTCAATCACTCAGCTTTCGTGACTTTTTATATCTGTAATAATAATGGTAATAAATGCACTACTAAAAGGTTAAGTTTGTCTTGAGACAGAGGTAGAAGAAACTTTTCTTTTCAAATGCGCCAGAAAAACATTAATTTTAAAACATTAATAACTTTATATTAAATGATGATAACGCATTTTTTAAGATGAGAAGTATCATATGTCTAAGAAATAAAACTAAAAAAACTTATAACATTTCCAGTAGTTTCTCTGTGATGCGTGCACAACTGCAGTCCTCTATCATGTTATTTACATAGATAAATAAATTATTTTCTAAGACGTTGAATTGAAAATTATAAGATGATTACAGAAGCAAGTGTAATAAATAGACAATTATGCAAGACGATCAAACACCTCATTAATTGTTTTCTATTAACGATGTCATAACATGGACTAAAATAAAAAACAGCATTTTTTTATAAAAAAGGGAGGCAAACGAGCAGGTGGCTCACGTGATGGAAAGTGATTACCGCCGCCCATGAACGCCCACCATCCCAGAGGTATAGCAGACGCGTTGCCGTCCTTGTAGTGCCCCCCCTACCCCAGAATTGGGGGGGGGGGGGAGTGGGCCGCCAGTTACCTGCACTCACCAGACGAAACGCAGAAGTTTGTAGACTTCTACTTCACGCCGGTATTCTGTGAGGTCGTGGTACTTCCCCAGTCGAGCCGGGGCATTGTTGTTGCATGAATGGGCATTCATGCAACAACAAAAAACAATGCGTGGCTCTTCCTCTGTTAAAATGCATGTTCTACAAACTACTACATCGCGGTTAGCCCGGCTGCAACTAACTAAACGACTTTTAACGTCGTGCATGATATCTATTAAGGCGTGTGTACAACCAAGTAATAAATGCCTAGACTGGCAATCATAACTATTACAATGAACCCGAGTTCGCTTCCCAAGACAAAGGTTAGTACCAATAGGTTTTTTCGAAACCTATGTACAATTTGTTGTTGGCTTGTACACTAAGACGACTGGTTGATTGTCAGTCACCATCTATGACGTTCCTCTGAAAGGTAAGCTCTAGTTTAAAGTGGGTCGAAAGGACTTAAAACTTCCACAGCTCTTACTAACGAAAGTCACGATTGCCGAGTGGTTGGGTGGTCGGAATTTCGAGTCGAGAGACCCGAGTTCGATCCCCAGGTGACAGGCACGTACCAATGGGTTTTTCAAAACTTATGTAGGAATTAAATCGTTGGCTTGGACATAAAGACGGCGACGGGCTCACCACCTGTTACGTTGTTCCGAAAATATCTTCGGTGGAAGGTGAGTAGAAGGGACTTAATTGTCTAGACTAGACTTCTGTCTACCCCTGTATAGGGAATTGCGTGAAGATATTTTTTTTCTGAGTAACGAATAATAAATGAGTAAATATAAAAATATCAAATTTAAGTATTCGAAGGGTTCTCAAATTTAAGTTTTCTCCAACCAGCGGCACAGTATACTTACCGAGATATATGCTTTCATCGATAAATACTCAAATAAACATAAAGACTGTATGACTCTAGTACACATGTTCATCTTTAACACGAGTAGGATTCAAAGTCGCCGTCACCTCCGCCTTGGCGGAGAGCTTAGCACCTTTCCTTACAGGCATTAGTGGCAATTTTAAATTCAGTTTTTCGTACTCTTCTTAGGGGCTTTGGCGACATATGCCAAAACAACGGCAGAATATACAGTATATTAAATAGAAAATACTAGAAATAAACTTACATTAGTATAAACTTATTTAAACGTTCAAACTCTAGTACATGCATTCATATGCCTCACCAAAATGCTTGAACCCAGCGAGATTAGAAGCCGCTAGGCTAAGGGATTTTCAAGCATTTATTTTGTTATTTTTTTATAAAATATTCAAAGTAAGTTAGATTTAGTCAGGTTCATCAATTATTATCATTATTATTTTTAGTTGCTCGAAAAGTAACGCATACTATTAAAATGTGAAATAACAAATATGGGCGGAAACTTGTAACTACATTAATCATAACCACTTTAACATGAGAGCAACTACCGTTATCTGTAAGCCTATCTTGTCGTGCTTGAAATATGCACTTCCTTGAACACCTTTAGAATGTAGGCGTATATAAAGTGCGCCACTAACTAGAACTTTAATGTGTGCTTATTCGACAATGAGAATTTAAGAACTGTACACGTAGAATCGAAAATGTTACAAAACTTTAAATGATTATAAACTATATATATAACAGAGGTATCGCAGATTTATTGAACTGGCAAAGCAAAGCGGGAACTTTTTGGTTACACCAGTAGGCCATAAATCATACGGAATTAATACCACCGATTTGCAAAATACCTACACATGAAACGCACATAATCCCCTATGCCTCGCCCGGTGCGTGAGGTATCGAAATGCTCTTACACGTTACACATTCACCTTCCTTTCCGACTCCCAATCCCTTCCTCTCTCTCTCTCTCTCTCTCTCTCTCTCTCTCTCTACTTACTCCTATAATGCCTCTTATTATGCTGATGTACATAGGAGTGCGTAAACACGTACTATCAGATAAACTGCATACTCGTTTTCACGTATTACCCATTAATGAGCTTCAGCTATATAGCCATAGAAAGTGCGATTTCAAAGTTTATGAACCTACTCTGTATATTCTCTGTCTATCTCTCAATCTCTTTATGTTACACCGCTTGTAAATTTTTTAGGTCAAAAAAAGTATGTAAGAACAATTTAACAAGTTTTGATGAACTTGTTAAAATTATAAAACCGTCTAACCATGCAATGCAGAAAATTATTCGAAAAAGTGTTATTTCTATACCAGCTCATAAATGCGACGTCGTAAAATAAAAAAAAAATAAATATCTTCACGCAATTCCCAATACAGGGGAATACAGTACAGCGTTCTAGTCTAGACAATTAAGTCCCTTTGACCCACCTTCCACCGAAGATATTTTCGGGACAACGTGACACTTAAAAATCCGACATCGTCCCCATAAAAATATTATATTATATACACTTTTATTTCGTTATTTTTATAAAAAATAAATAAATATCTTATCGCCATCCCTAATACTGGGGTAGACAGACGTCTAGACAATTAAGTCGTTTCCAAAAATATATTTTTGGGACAACGTGACAAGTGAAGCACTCGTCGCCGGCTTTATTACATAGCCGAAGATATAAATCACACATTACTTTTATGTAAAACGAATATCGGTCGAACACGGATATCGTGACTAGAATTCCGAACACTCAATCACTCAGCTTTCGTGACTTTTTATATCTGTAGTAATAATGGTAATAAATGCACTACTAAAAGGTTAACTTTGTCTTGAGACAGAGGTAGAAGAAACTTTTCTTTTCAAATGCGCCAGAAAAACATTAATTTTAAAACATTAATAACTTTATATTAAATGATGATAACGCATTTTTTAAGATGAGAAGCATCATATGTCTAAGAAATAAAACTTAAAAAACTTATACATTTCCAGTAGTTTCTCTGTGATGCGTGCACAACTGCAGTCCTCTATCATGTTATTTACATAGATAAATAAATTATTTTCTAAGACGTTGAATTGAAAATTATAAGATGATTACAGAAGCAAGTGTAATAAATAGACAATTATGCAAGACGATCAAACACCTCATTAATTGTTTTCTATTAACGATGTCATAACATGGACTAAAATAAAAACAGCATTTTTTATAAAAAAGGGAGGCAAACGAGCAGGTGGCTCACGTGATGGAAAGTGATTACCGCCGCCCATGAACACCCACAATCCCAGAGGTATAGCAGACGCGTTGCCGTCCTTGGAGTGCCCAGAATTGGGGGGGGGGGGGATTGGGCCGCCAGTTACCTGCACTCACCAGACGAAACGCAGAAGTTTGTAGACTTCTACTTCACGCCGGTATTCTGTGAGGTCGTGGTACTTCCCCAGTCGAGCCGGGGCATTGTTGTTGCATGAATGGGCATTCATGCAACAACAAAAGCTGATGCGTGGCTCTTCCTCTGTTAAAATGCATGTTCTACAAACTACTACATCGCGGTTAGCCCGGCTGCAACTAACTAAACGACTTTTAACGTCGTGCATGATATCTATAAAGGCGTGTGTACAACCAAGTAATAAATGCCTAAACTGGCAATCATAACTATTACAATGAACCCGAGTTCGCTTCCCAAGACAAAGGTTAGTACCAATAGGTTTTTTCGAAACCTATGTACAATTTGTTGTTGGCTTGTACACTAAGACGACTGGTTGATTGTCAGTCACCATCTATGACGTTCCTCTGAAAGGTAAGCTCTAGTTTAAAGTGGGTCGAAAGGACTTAAAACTTCCACAGCTCTTACTAACGAAAGTCACGATTGCCGAGTGGTTGGGTGGTCGGAATTTCGAGTCGAGAGACCCGAGTTCGATCCCAGGTGACAGGCACGTACCAATAGGTTTTCGAAACCTATGTACAATTTGTTGTTGGCTTGTACACTAAGACGACTGGTTGATTGTCAGTCACCATCTATGACGTTCCTCTGAAAGGTAAGCTCTAGTTTAAAGTGGGTCGAAAGGACTTAAAACTTCCACAGCTCTTACTAACGAAAGTCACGATTGCCGAGTGGTTGGGTGGTCGGAATTTCGAGTCGAGAGACCCGAGTTCGATCCCCAGGTGACAGGCACGTACCAATAGGTTTTCAAAACTTATGTAGGAATTAAATCGTTGGCTTGGACATAAAGACGGCGACGGGCTCACCACCTGTTACGTTGTTCCGAAAATATCTTCGGTGGAAGGTGAGTAGAAGGGACTTAATTGTCTAGACTAGACTTCTGTCTACCCCTGTATAGGGAATTGCGTGAAGATATTTTTTTTTCTGAGTAACGAATAATAAATGAGTAAATATAAAAATATCAAATTTAAGTATTCGAAGGGTTCTCAAATTTAAGTTTTCTCCAACCAGCGGCACAGTATACTTACCGAGATATATGCTTTCATCGATAAATACTCAAATAAACATAAAGACTGTATGACTCTAGTACACATGTTCATCTTTAACACGAGTAGGATTCAAACTCGCCGTCACCTCCGCCTTGGCGGAGAGCTTAGCACCTTTCCTTACAGGCATTAGTGGAAATTTTAAATTCATTTTTTCGTACTCTTCTTAGGGGCTTTGGCGACATATGCCAAAACAACGGCAGAATATACAGTATATTAAATAGAAAATACTAGAAATAAACTTACATTAGTATAAACTTATTTAAACGTTCAAACTCTAGTACATGCATTCATATGCCTCACCAAAATGCTTGAACCCAGCGAGATTAGAAGCCGCTAGGCTAAGGGATTTTCAAGCATTTATTTTGTTATTTTTTTATAAAATATTCAAAGTAAGTTAGATTTAGTCAGGTTCATCAATTATTATCATTATTATTTTTAGTTGCTCGAAAAGTTACGCATACTATTAAAATGTGAAATAACAAATATGGGCGGAAACTTGTAACTACATTAATCATAACCACTTTAACATGAGAGCAACTACCGTTATCTGTAAGCCTATCTTGTCGTGCTTGAAATATGCACTTCCTTGAACACCTTTAGAATGTAGGCGTATATAAAGTGCGCCACTAACTAGAACTTTAATGTGTGCTTATTCGACAATGAGAATTTAAGAACTGTACACGTAGAATCGAAAATGTTACAAAACTTTAAATGATTATAAACTATATATATATAACAGAGGTATCGCAGATTTATTGAACTGGCAAAGCAAAGCGGGAACTTTTTGGTTACACCAGTAGGCCATAAATCATACGGAATTAATACCACCGTTTTGCAAAATACCTACACATGAAACGCAAATAATCCCCTATGCCTCGCCCGGTGCGTGAGGTATCGAAATGCTCTTACACGTTACACATTCACCTTCCTTTCCGACTCCCAATCCCTTCCTCTCTCTCTCTCTCTCTCTACTTACTCCTATAATGCCTCTTATTTTGCTGATGTACATAGGAGTGCGTAAACACGTACTATCAGATAAACTGCATACTCGTTTTCACGTATTACCCATTAATGAGCTTCAGCTATATAGCCATAGAAAGTGCGATTTCAAAGTTTATGAACCTACTCTGTATATTCTCTGTCTATCTCTCAATCTCTTTATGTTACACCGCTTGTAAATTTTTTTAGGTCAAAAAAAGTATGTAAGAACAATTTAACAAGTTTTGATGAACTTGTTAAATTGTTCTTACATACTTTGTGTGATATTATTTCGCAAGGTTTTTATCACCGCTAAAACTAGTTATATTTAATACGCTGACCACCATCAATCGCCTACCTCATTATTTGCCTATTATCGCCTACGTCATTATTTTAAATTACAGTTTTTTTATATTAGTTTAAGGTGAACCTAAAACATACATGTCAACCAAATGAAAAATGTCGGAAATTGCAGTTCTAATATGCATACCAATTAAAGAAATGCGCAAAATTATCTTTATTATTTTAATAAAATTAAGAGAGATAAAAAAGCTAATAAAAAGGGAATATATGCAGTACGTTTGATCTTTCTCCAGATATACCAGATATAGCCGAGTGTCTATCGTGAATGATAAATCGGTTAGGGATTCGGAGTCAAGAGATCCCAGTTCGATTTCCAGGTGGTTTTTTTAAAAAAAAAACTTAAGTTCGAATTATATTGTCGACTTGGACATTAAGGCGGCGACGTACCCACCACCTGTCACGTTGTCCCTAAAAACGACTTCGGTGGAATTTGGGTAAAAGGATTTAATTGTCTAGACCTCTGTCGACTCCTGCATTGGGAATGGCGTGAAGATATTTATTTATTAATTATTTATTTACATCCTTAATATTTGACGATCTATGTTGACGAGTAGCCTCCGTTTTCAAGATGTCGCCATATCTGAGATAATGTAGAAGTAGAAATACTAATAAATTAGTGCCAGATGTCATACTGCTCACATTCAGATTCGATATTTCATGAAGGGTTTCTATCTTATTCCAGATCCTTATCAATTAGTCAACAGTGTACTGTATTTATATCAGGTTGATCAATTCAATTCACAATAAAAAAGCCTCAAGCGTCGTTATCATAATTGGTAACATTATTTTGTTATTTTATTGCAGTAGAGTAAGAAACATCATAATTTTCAATCGTAAAAATTTAGCTAATATCCTAAAATAGCTGCGCCAAAGCAAGTCCTACCGTCGGGTGGATATGGAGTGATTTGAGCTCAGTAAATTGTCGGAGGCAATAAATGGACACCAATTTATTCCCCGTCGCCTTTATCACGCTTCCCAGTGTTAATTGAGACATTTGCACAGAAATGACCTGCTGCTATATAGTAGTTGAAAGGTCATATTCGCTGGAAACGTTTAATTCATTTTACAATTCATGTAGGATATATTACGTTTCTTTACGTTCCCCTTTGTTTTCACTTTATTTATTTACTTTCGTTGATTGATGGTTTTTAAAAACTCTGCAGACTGAAAAAACAGGCCTTTTTAACTGAATTCAAAAAAGGAAGGAAATAAGTCACGATAGCCGACTGGTTGGGTGGTCGGAATTTCGAGTCAAGAGACCCGAGTTCGATCCTCAAGTGGCCGTAGCAATGGGTTTTTCTAAAAACCTATGTACAAATTATATCGTTAGCTTGGACATAAAGGCGGCAACGGGCTCACCACCTGTCACGTTGTTCCGAAAATATCTTCGGTGGAAGGTGGGTCGAAGGGACTGAAATGTTTAGACTTGACCTCTGTCTACCCCTGTATTAGGAATTGCGTAGAGATATTTTTTTTATTTATTTTTTTAAAAAAGGAAGAGGTTCTCATCTATGAGTCATCACACAAGGATACTGACCTAAAGATAGAAGCCACTGCACTCCTTACTGGCTAGAATTTAGACAATCATGCATAATTTGTTGACAGATACTACCAAGTATATAGATATTGGATGATAAGAGATGAATTTTTTTTTATACAAACGGAAGGCAAACGAGCAGGTGGCACACGTGAAGAATTGGGCGGGCTTGCAATGGTTTTCCCCGACTGGTTAGAAAATTTAGGCATATAGTAATGATTATCAATATCATTACAACCACTGGCTTCATCTACTGCTAGGTACATTACTGCGTCCTTATTTTATTAAGACTTTCAGTGCAACCTACGTATAACCAAATGAAAGGCGAATGAAAGACACGGACAAAGCTAGGTCACCCAGATATACTAGTAAATAACAAATTACCAATTTACCTTTCAATTCAATGTTTGTCAAACATTTTCATTTGTTCTACACGTCAGGTCAGCGTAAAAGGTCTAAACGATCGTTCAACGTTTATTTTCATTTCGTACTTGCCCCTTTTTCACCCTCGTCTTCCTCTGATACATCGCTGAAGGGTGAACGAAATACACCTACTCTTTTTTTTTATAAAGACAAAAGCTTTTCATACAAAATTACCGAACGAATAGTCCTATGATATTCTGCCTTTTTAAATATTTTGTCTACTATATATGTCTTAAATAAAACGATTTTCGGATTGTATCGCGTTTATTAATTAGTTTTTAACAAACTATTTTTACTTTCCGACGTTTCGGATGCTTTACAGCATCCATGACAACGAGTTTTATTTAACATTCGCGTAAATACAAGAAATTACTATATATGTTTATATATATTAAATGTTTTAGTAATTCATGTACTGTGGATATAAAAAAGTTTTTCCTTCGATATAATACAAAATAATTAACATATAAAATAAAATAAATGAAATAATTCATTTATCTTCACTCACAGTCCCGGAACAGCCAGAGAGAACAGATCGCCAAGTGTCTCAATCCTACAACCTACCTCTTTCGCTTCTTACAAATTTATCATTTTCTGCATACTAAAATTGAATTATTTCAATCAAAAAAGTTACGATAGCCGAGTGGTTGGTTGATCGGAATTTCGAATCGAGAGACCCGAGTTCGATCCCCAGGTAGCATGGGTTTTTCAAAAACTTATGTACGAATTACATCGTTGACTTGGACATAAAGGCGGCGACGGGCTCACCATCTGTCACGTTGTCCCGAAAATGTCTTCGGTGGAAGGTGGGTCGAAGGGACTTAATTGTCTAGACTAGACCTCTGTCTACCCCTGTATTGGGAATTGCGTGAAGATATTTATTTATCGAATCAAAATAAATCTAAATTTATGAGGAATTGGATTTTAGTCCATAGAAGCTGGACAGCGTATATAAGGCTTGCAATCAAGTTACTTCTCATTATTGATTTTTAATAGGCATTTAAAAATATATATAACGAAAGAAACGTCGCACAACCAAAAGATTTCTCTTCCTATTAATTTAAGCTTTGAAAAAAGATGATTGTGTCTTCAACACAAAGCTTAAACTTAAAATATCTCTACTTGAGCTGAGCCTGTAGCGGGATTCAATTTAAATCCCTCTAGAGATCCTATTATTACAGTAAGGTGTCGAGAGCTAAGTAACCGTGGCATCTCGCAATGCCTCGAGACAGAGCAATAAATTAGACAAATCCGATTTGCACGTGCGAAGGGTAAGGAAACTCGTTACAAAGTTTTGGTTATCACCCCTCTGTAGACAAAAGACATCAATCATCACGTTGAAATGATATTGCCATCACTTTCCTTATCAATCCTTTTAAAGTAAAGGATTAATCTAAAATACAACGCTATGACGCCGTTAGTCTTTTCCTTTATATATCGAGTATTCTATGCAGATAAGCGCACCAACAAAATGTAAAAAAAATAGTTTCAAATAAAATTTTTACTACCCATAGCATATAAATTGTCATAAGAGCAGAAACACATACTATTTAATAAAATTTGCCTTTATCAACAATATACCTCTGAAAAAATTAAAATACTATGAATTACAACTCAAATGAAGGATAATATAGTAAAAATCGATAGCACTTTACTATAGATTACCTGTATATAAAATGATTTTATTCAAACGAAATTAAAATAATTATGCCAACGCTGAGGTATGGGGAACTACGATGAATAATTGTCTTTTTGCGTTTTCACACAAAATTCCTGACTGGGTAGCCAGAGAGATCGCCAAGTGTAACGATCTCTATATACCTCTTTCGCTTCTTTCATATTCGATTATTTCGTGACGCACGCACGTCTAGGTATCCGAGTACTCATGAACATTCGTTCACATAGACTTCGAAAGTTAGTCTGTCCTCTACAACGACCGACCCCTTTTTACCATTAACTTTAGTCCTACCTAAATTTTCTTCACCATTCGGTCTTCATACATTCGTTTAGCGTGCACAAAATATCGAAATACGCCCTTATCTATTATCTAATTAGTCAAAAGATAATTTTTCAAACTTATCAAATAGTGAATCTCTTCGTTTTCGGTTGGCCAAGCTTTCGCCGCATCATATAGCGATACGAAGAGATAGCATTCCAACAGCATTCAGTTGCTTTATGCTACTTATAGCGCACTGCGTTATGCATCGCAAGGCGTGCACTTTCGACTATTGCATACAAATCTAACACACATATAAACCTAATCTTCCATCAATTCTTGACTATTCGTACTAGCCATTCCACAACAGGTTTTATCATATTTTTCGTTTAGAAGAAAACACTTGGCTGGTGCAAGGTAAACGACAAAAAATATAAGACAAAATAAAATAGGAATAGTAGGTAAGCTATGCGGAACACGTCCATAAGAGTTGGCCGATTTCTGCGTCACGTACGGGAAAAAAAAAGAGAACTTTTATTACTTCCGAGTGCCGTAATTGTTATGGAGAAGCCGCCGCTCTTATTACTCAACTTTGCCTTTAGCTGAGTAGTAACGTTAGCTAATGAAACGACAGTAGCTGAATGTTTCTTTTATTTCCATTACCTATATAGAGTATGTGTAGGTACTATTCCCGAACGCGGTGAACGCGGTTCATTTCACTAGATTCAATTACGAATAGAGGAAATTGTTTTCTTCTATTTGTGATTACTTTATGATGCAATATTACTTGAAACGAGTTTGTTCTTGAACTCTATTAAATCGCAATGTTCATATTAGAAATATGTGACTTACATATACTTTGTTTGCAATAATTTCATTGTTATCTCTCTCTTTCTCGCTCTATCTCTCTCTCTCCTCTCTCTGTCTCTCTTTCTCTATTCCATCTACTTACTAGATTATAAATCTGAAAATAATTCCGCTTTACCAAAATTTCCGTTACAAATTCGGCAGCCACAGTTCTAGACACCATGCATTTTAACAGAAACCATTAAGCGCTAACCTCGTATATTTATTTATATAATTAGAACTGATCGATATCGAACTATTTACAAATACACAAATTGGGACGACGTGCTGATAACTCTGTATTCGAAGCCGTGCTACAGAGCGGCTTATTTTGTATAGAACATTATAACATACATATATATTTCCATACAGAAATGTTCACACATACTTGCATACATCCCTGACTTGATTGCAAACATATTCATAATATAAATGTTTGTCTGACAGGATTGGAACATCAATCCCGTACCTTCGAAGGCAGACTCACTGCCAACTAGGCTATAGAGCTTATTATGTATTTATGACTATTTACGCTATTGAAATTGTAATTATAAACCTTAAGACTTGACTACATTATTAACTCAGTCATATAGAAATAAAATTTTGAATAATTGAGCAGCTAGTAATTTACGAAAGTAATTTAAAACAAATTGTTATTTTTTATTTATCGTCTTCATAAATATTCATATAACTCAAAGCTAATAAATACGTTATAGCTCAGTGGTCATTATATAGTTTACGAGGTAAGTCACGCTTGACCCAAGCTCAACAATCTTTGATTGAGCAATTTTCTCCGACAACCACTCTTTACTCGATAACTTGGTTAGATTAACACGTTAAAACTGTAACTTAACACGCCAAGACTATTTTTTCCTCTAAGTTAGACTTAAAAGTGCGGTATCTTGTTATTTGAAACAAGTAAAGAAATAATTCATTGGTTCATTTTAATGCGTAATTACGAAGTAATAGGCTAGAAAAAGTATCTTACCTTTTTTTTAAATCTTCACACAATTTCCCAAGACTGGAGTAGGCAGAGGTCTAGACTGTGAAATCCTTTCTACCCTCTTTTCACTGAAGCTTATATGGAAAAGTAAGTCTATGGCCGACTAAAAATCTAAGCCACCATAATATATATCAAAATAAATGAAGATGAAATGGGAAAAAGTAAGAGCGTCCTGTGCCTCGGTAATAAAATAGAAAAAATAAATGTCAATGTATAAATAAAATATATTTTCCTATAAACATCCAGAATGCATACAAACACTGATAATTATTATAAAAAACATTGTCTTTTCAACCCTTAGTTATACGTAACTGTCAGGCCGTTATGATATATAAGAAGTAACTTTTTATAGGAAAGTAGTAGCAGTAGTCACGATAGCCTAGTGGATGGTTGATCGGAATTCGTGCCAAGAACCCCCTTCGATTGACTTCGATCGCCAGGTTGTAGGCTCGTACCAATGGGTTATTCAAACTTATGACCGATTTATGCCGTTGGCTTGGATATAATAACGGCGACAGGCTCACCACCTGTCAAATTGTTGTGAAAAATGTCTTCGGTGAAGGGTGGGTCGAAAGTATTTTATTGTCTAGATCTCCGTCTACCCCAGTATTGGGAAAAACGTGAAGATATATTTTAAATGAATGGTTTATATTGGAGCTGGAGAGTTAATAGCTGAGATTAAGTAATTAATATATCTAAACCCAGAATAGCTGTCATGATATCGACCTTAAAGGAGTAATCGTGAAGGGAGAGGGATATGATGCTTCGGTTATGTTATTCTCCGAACGAAATCTGGAAACATATATTGCCTTCCTTCATGCCTGAATACTAGGGCGAGGTAGGCTTAGCCAGAACAGGACATAGAGATTAGCGATCTCAGCACTTAGAACCTGCATCCGTCATCTATCTGCTTTTATGCATTGGCTATTGAGTTATCTATTACAAATTCCTAGCGATGAAAGGGATGGTGAATACCGAGTCCTTACATCATATAATGACGTACATAACATAGGCTTAATCGATAAAACTTTGTTAATAACCGTTCATTTAATTAATCTAAGAGATAATTTAAAAACTTATCCGAAAATGTGACAAATTAAACTGCAGATCCGTAGACAATCTGCAATTTGCCACATTTCTCATGCCATTTCGCGAAGTAAGAATGTAAACTATGCTCTTTAAACGAAAACTTTTATACGTCTGGAATTCAATCACATGCAGTGCATGTATATAGTATCCATGTAGCAAATTCGTTTTCCGGATAGTCCAAAACTTCAACCCTATTTAAATTTTTTGACGACCTGAAGTATATAAGCCTCTCTCGTAAGTAGACATTGCTAAAATTGCCACGATTGAAAAGCAGATTGGCGATCGCAGTACCAAACAATATATACCTTAGTCGCTGCTGACCTATATATCTAATTAATTTACTTCTAGAATATTTTTAACATCGTTATCCCACCATCTATCGGATGACATATATATTTAGCGTTCTTCTATTAATCGCCTCTTTAGACATGGGAAAAAGGGGGTGGTAAATTCTTAGGCCGAGATGACGTACATTACAAAAAACACCTACTTAAAAAAATTTTAACATGTTTCTAAATTACGTAATATATTTTTTATTGCTAAATTTTATTTCATTTTAATGAAGATGCAGAATAAAACACCATCTCACGCATTTTTTATACACTAAATTTTCTATCTGATTTTGAGTTTTGTCAAATGCATTAGTGCTTAAAAATACAAATTAATTTAAGAAACATACTCTGCGTACCTCGTGAACTGTATATATTTAATGATAGCTATTACGTAAAATATTAAAACCGCTCCCATTGCTTCTTTTCCGAAAAAAATTTCCTCTGATTTACCTGTTATGGAAGTAGCCTTTTTCTGATCCCAGGACTTTAGGTCTTTATGAATTTCTTCGCAACAGATTGATTGTAACTAGTTATATGATTATAAACCATTTGTTAAACAACAAAATAGTTTTTGATTCAAATTAGCCATATTCTCCGTTTATTTCTTGTCCCAAATATTTTTAGGGTTACTTGGAAGCCCTAAAGACGTAGAAGAGTTTGATACCACGACGGCAAACTTGGGAAAGTTCATACGGACCAAATGCGCCCACACTAGTCGATTCCCTCTGCGGGTTACGGAATTTTCGATCAGGCTCTAGCTGTGATTCATCCTGATAAGTCCAATACAATTTGTTTATTTTCCTCATACGGCTCGTACTTTCTCTGGCATATGTCCCTGTTAATATTTTATAAATATTTCTACTGCTAAGATTAATAATTATAAAAATAAAAGTAGAATAATAAACAAAGATGTAGAGAAGCATCTTAGCAGGTATCGCTGTGGAATTTTATACATGGCAGAGAAATTCAGTGACTTTTGGCATTTTTGGCAAATAGATCAATTCGACTGAATTATCACGGGCTTACAGAATCTTATGCATCTTTGTTTTACCCGATAAGATAACCGGAGTCCTTTACCCTTCTTATCCGTTTTAGAATATGAAAAAAAATATTATATGTCTACACCTGTAAGTAAAAAGACTTATTAACCTCGTGATTTTAAAGAACTATAAAATGTTTTAATAGAACTTGGAAACAATGTCTTCTTTGAACACATTACATATGTGTTCAATGTGGCGAGATATAAATTTATCTTCTTACAAATCTGAACTATGACGGGCAGCAAAATCTAGGGGGCGTGCCGTCTCGTTATTGATTTATATTTTACTTCTGTAAAATGATAGGTTTTTGAACCCTTTGTTTAATCAAATACATATTAATAGGCTTAGAGGCTGCCGTGATAGTACCGTGTAACTGGCTAGCGATTTGACACACCAGATATTGATTTAAAAAAATAAACCCACCTTCCACCAATATTTTCGGGACAACGTCACAGGTGTTGAGCCCGTCGCCGTATTTATGTCCAAAAATTTGAAAAACCTTTTGGTGCGAACCTGCCACCTGGGGATCGAACTTGGGTCTCTTGACTCGAAAATCCGACCACCCGACCACTCGGCTATCGTGACTTACGAAAATAATACTTTGATAACGAAATAACTTTAATAATCGTTGCCAAAGTCCAAATATTCGTAATATCAAAACATATTGTTAGCCTATATTGAAAAACTACATTTTGAATTCGATCAAGAGATAACTTCGTCTTAGACTTGACTTCAAGAGTACCATTGAATATGTTGTATAATATACCGAAAAATGCATATTAATAATATAAAAAAATGCATTTTAAGTTATGATGAAATTTTAATTATCTCTATAGACAATTTTTCGTTTTAAAGCAAGTGCAACTTTACTGTTCTCAATTCTTTAAAAAAAGTTGTTTTGTCTTTATTGCAATTATAACAGTCTACACAAAATATCGTAATTGCAGCGCTGGGCGACGTAATGCATTTTTGTTCAGCGTTCGCCTGCGAGCGGCGCTCTTCAGACATCTTTTGGAGGTTTTTGCAAAAAGTCGTCATATTCGGCGCGACGGGCTTGAGATAAAATCTGCAACGTCGTCTTCTCAAGTGGTCAGTGACCCCGCATCTACACTCTTATGTACCTGGTTAGAACATGCATGTCATTAAGTTGTCGATAATTCAATGAAATGTTTTATTCATTAATCGATTTCATACACTTATTTAACAATTCATCCATATTACAATATCATTTGTCATTAACACAAATACAATATCATGATAAAACATTTTATACTTTTATAACGAAGTATAAATCGGCATGTAAATTAATTCTATGAAAAAAAAATATATCACAACTCCAACATTATATTTTTCTATCCTTTAAAAATTTACGTAAGCAAATTCCAAAGTTACCAAATTTTCCTGTCAATAAAAATTTAAATGTAAATTAAATTAATAAAAGGCAACACCCAATAAATAAACAAAACAGCATGTTTGCAATGTCTCATTCATTTATCGAAAGTATTTTCACCCTCTTGTTCTGTAAAGAAAATCAATTTATTGAAAGGTAATGTTTGATGAGAAAAACATTTTTGATTCATTTCAAAGAGATCATTTTCTTTGCAATCCCGTTAAAGAAAATTCTTTTTGTTTTTACAAAGTGAAATACGACTGTCAAAGTGATTTAAGCAAATATGTCTTAACCGTCTGTAAACTTTGTCTATTTCAATAATGGCAGAACATGAATTTGAAAGAAACAGAAGAATTCTTAAAGAAAATTATTTTTTTAATTTGATGTCACTACACCCGTCACTCAAAAAACTTTTCACGTTAATAAATGTATTATCGTCCGTTTCATTGAATAATGTAAGTACTATTTGCTCAAAAATTATCTTTATTTTAATTATTGTAATGTTAGATTAAAGTTTATATTTACCTCAATATGTAACAACTATAAAAATACGTGCATATTGTTCACTCTAGGTAATTTGTATACAAGACTTTGACCATATCCAAAATGTTCAGAAATTCATCAAAGTATGCAAAAACTAATTACAGCAGAATTAGGATAAGAACCGCAATAAATCGCATAGAATCGGCGATAGATGAGGATGAGTTCTCTACCAAAGAACAACTAACAAAGGTATACTTTCCTTCTGAGGGTGGGAACAGGCAATGTATTTCTCCACATATAATAAAAAGTAATAACGCTTAAACATTTTTTAGCCTCGTAAAAGCGCATGGCGGTCTTAATTCAGCTTAAGGGCGTTGATTGTATTTTATTTAATTTGTAATGTTGTATTTCAATTATGTGTTGAAAATTTATGTAACCACTTTCTTGCACCAAAGATGGAATGTATTTATTATGGCAAACTTTATTTTTTAAATATGTGATTGATATAATTACCCATCTAATAGAGAATCAAACAAATCGTCTTATTTGGAAATTAATTTCTAAATTCGTGTATGACTAATATGACTTTAATTAATATATTTCGATTGACGTAAGTATTACATTACTAAACACGTGCTTAAATACTGCTAAATAAATTAATGTCATTAGAAATACTCGGCGAGTTTGATCATTTGAAACATTCTTGGTAAATTATTCGGCGTTCAACAGGGCTGGATTTGCCCTACAATCGGCCTTTTCACTCATAAAGCATCCGCTTAAGGCTCTTACAGTGGATATTCGAAGGGTTTTTCACTGATCATGCCGATTTTTGCCTATTTAATAATCGATTATTGCCCAAGGGTTGGGACGGATTACCATATCAAAAGAACGCATGATCCCATGTTCAACGTAAATTTAGTAAAACATTCGCTGGCTCAAAGGGCGCGAGGCGTAAGGACTTTTATTACTTTCCGAATTCCTAAGATATACTTTTACATTGGATTCAGAGACAACTTAGATATTTATTGATTCATTTTAAAGAAGCATGCTACTGTTTTATTTTACATAACAACCTTGTCTAATCTAAAGTCTTATAATGTCATGGTTTGCCCGATAACATCTCTCTATAATATCTTTTCCTTTAATTCCTTTGGCCGATAAGACCTTTTCATTTAATTCGTAGTATAATTAAATGAAAAGATCTTACAGTCAACCTCAATCTCTCCGAAGAAGCGATCGATGGATGGAATTACAAAAGCGTTGTCACTGCTGACGACGAAAACGGAAATAGTTTTCTTTTTTATTTCAGATTATATCAAATAACTTTTCTGGTAGATAGAAATTTATGACTCGACATTACCTTTAAAATCATGTCTTAGCTCATATTAGCACGACTATGAATTAATATTAAGTTCTTATTTGCGCAGACATCGCCTCTACTACAACCACATTCGACCTTTTCTACCATCAAACATGAGTATAAGCATTTCTTTTCCCATATGAAAACCCCTTACGCTTTAACTTTTCAAAACTTTCGACCTTTTAAAAGCCATCGTTTCTTCATTTTCAATTAATATTTCAAGATATATTAACATTTCATACACGCTTATGTTCAGATTATAGACTATGTAATATAGTCAAATGTACTACAATGTGCCGATCTCAGTTCCGCAAGGGTTACCCACATCCTTTGTGCGTTGGAAATTTTAGCTGTAAGCCTTGTAAGCGGTACCGCGACCGGATGCGTCAACCGCTAACTATTATAGCGACGTGCTCTATACGGCTAATCCCAGTAGATTATTTTAGATGGAAGGATTTCGTATAATCCGTCTAAACTAAATCCAGGGGAATTTACCTTAATATGAATACGTAATTGCTTCACTGGATAGAATTCTCTACTCTTATTGTATATATTTTGTATATGTAATAAAATAATGTATGTATATAACATTAAGTATTTAAAATAATTTTATTGTCATATTATTATTTTAATTATATACTTATTTTTTTAAGTCACGTTAGCCGAGTGGTTGGGTGGTCGGAATTTCGAGTCAAGAGACCCGTGTGGGATCCTCAAGTGGCCGTACTTATCCTTTATTTATTTATTATTATTATATATTTTTTTATATATATATTAGACGTCACTATAGATGTATTGCTATCACTGTTTCACTACCCGAGCGTCATGGTTACATTACCTTTAAAAGAGGTATGTATCGTTTAAAGGATTCTTTGCGATTTTTCAACAGAACAGAACAGAATTCAAATATATTAATAGGAACAGCACATATGCTACTTTCTGTCTAGGAATCCTGTACAGTTCTCGTATTGTACAGATCTCAAACAAGATAATGGTTAATGGCTTTGAATTATTGTATATGGAATTCGAAGAGGGTCATAGGAGGTTCTCTCTGACACTTGAGAATGTACAAGCCTTATCCAAACTATTCTTCCCGAGAGATCAAAATATTTGCGTACTTGGTTGGATGGTCGGAATTCAAGTCAATGTTGATCCCCAGCTGGCAGGCTAGTACCAATGGGTTTTTTCAAAAACTTTCATTGGACACTTGGACATTAAGACGGTATCGGGCTCACCACCTGTCACGTTGTCCCAAAAATGTCTTTTGTAGAAGGTGGGTCGAAACGACTTAATTATCTAGACCTCTGTCTACACCTGTATTGGGAATGGCGTGAAGAATTTTTTTATAAAAAGTGTAATATTACATAATGACACTATGGAAATTATTCCATTTATAAACGCAATTTTATACGCACAATGAAACTTGTACGCATTGGCTATATTCTCTTTGATAAAAGTAATTTTAAATGAAACTAGTCTTATTTTAGTGTGCTTTGTTTGTCTGGTGTGATTCTAATTATTATCCTCCGAAAATGGGGGTCAAATAGTTTCTAACTTGACCCGCCTTACACCTAAGCTTATTTCCGACGTGATAAGTGAGCCCATCTCCGTCTGAGTGTGCAAGCGAATGGTATAATAATACTTACATAGATATATTTTTATACCAGTAAATACATTCACATATGCATGAATCGAATACGTTTATATTCATTGAACAAATGTTTGCCCCCAGCGAGACTCGAACCTCGTAACGCGTAACTTAGCTTCGAAGACAGGATTGCAAGTCGTCAAAATTATAAATTTTACAATGTTAATATTGACAAAAGTTAAAAAAAAAAACACTTCATATACGAAATTCGAAATGAATATAAACTCCTTATGTCAAGTAATTCCTATTCAACATTCGACCAAGTCTACAGGCTTACCGTACATCAATTCAATAAATAAATAATACATTCTCGTAAGGTAGAGAAAGTTTTCATTAAAAAATTCGTTACAAAATGTTTGATAATTGAAATAGCAATTTGAGTCTCTAAACAAGCAAACCATCTTCAATAGCTGTTCTGTAAACGAAAACGAGAGGTTACACTATAACGACTATTGTACGCAAGCTCGCCAGGAACGCTTTGAACAGTCAAGACTCTCACAACAATTCCTATCCTATTAAAATTCTTTACCCAACTTGGAAAGATTTCATACCTGTATGAAATCTATAGATGTATTCAAAACTTAATAAAGAATACTCTAAGTCATACATGTTTCATGGCGACAAATTGTAAACTTCTTACGAAATTATGTTGGTCCCGAATGCTATAGTGTATTAATCAGCTTTTTAAGAATTTGGATTCCACGAGCAGCAGGTACAATTGCGCAAAATTATACGCACCTTCATTAACAGATATTTATTGGTCAGAGAAAAATTTCACGATAGCCGAGTGGTTGGGTGGTCGGAATTTCGAGTCGAGAGAACCGAGTTCGATCCCCAGGTGGCAGGCTCGTACCAATGGGTTTTTCAAAAATTTATATACGAATTAAATCGTTGACTTGGACATAAAGACGGCGACGGGCTCACCACCTGTCACGTTGTCCCGAAAATATCTTCGGTGGAAGGTGGGTCGAAGGGACTTAATTGTCTAGACTAGACCTCTGTCTACCCCTGTATTGGGATTAGCGTGAAGATATTTATTTATTTATTTATTTATAGAAAAATTTTTAATTTTTTTCCCTCCAATGTTTTTTGTAAAATGAGTTTCATTGTAACCATAAACTTAGCGGTGGAGGGAACGGTGTATTGTCTATTACAGCTACACGAACCTCTAAAAAGAGATTGGCAAGAAAATTTATATTCATAAGCACAGTAAGACGTTGTAGGGGACGGTGAATTTTGTAATATTATCGAGGGAGGCTCCTCTCAGGTAATCGACTGACAAATGTCTTAGATATTTTACCGACTTCATTTTGCGCATGCCAAGAATAGTATACGTTTGTGGAGAAGCCATTTATGTTTTTCACTATGATACGTCAAGCACGTAACACGCAAAAAAAAAACACTTAGCTTTGAACGTAACTGTGAAGCGCTTGTAATATACGTGCCTATGAAGGCCAACAACAATAAACATACAAAAGTTTATATTTCCCTGGTACAATTATATTAAGTGTTAAAAGTAATAGGTCGAGTTACCAGACCACCTGCTAGTAATTGGTTACTGCATCCCAAATACATATCTTTTAATTAATTTGGACAATTACTGTTTATTTGGTTTGTTTTATTAAAATAAGTTGTTTTCTCTAATTATTTGTTTAAAAATTATTAAACTAATTTTATCTTAACTTGGTTTTGTCATATTTATTTCTGCTATATTTCAAAATTCTATCGCTTTGAATCGCTTGGAATAAGGTACAAAATTAGGAGTAGAATTACACTCCCCAGACGCGACGTGTCCAGAATCGACAATGCAGCGGGGTGCAGAGTAAGATAATAAATATCCATCCCTTGGTAGATAACTTCGTAGATCAGACACCTATTGATTTATAATACAAAGGTATTTTTCAATTTAGATAGGTTGGCAAAAGAAATTGAGTCGATAACAATATTACACCGTACCTGGGTAAGAAAACTAGTGATAAAAAAAAGTTAAATATATTTTCTGCACTATGACATCCATAAAAATGTTATGTAAAATATTATTATTGTAATCTTTTTAAAAAAAATTATAAACCATCTAAAAGTGTATCTTAGGTAATTCAGTAGTATATCTATCTTTATCAGTATCAGCCTTAAAAGATTTAAGCACTTTCACATAGACCTTTCGCGATAAGAGAATTTCTATACAATGTCTACGCTTATGAATTGTACTGTAATGTACATAAATGTTTGTCATTAAAACTACTATTGCAAATATTTTTAGAGCTAATTACATTTAATATCCTACAACGACTTTAAATAATCACTAACATTCAACTAACAGTCACGATAGCCGAGTGGAAGGGTGGTTGGAATTTCGAGTCGAGAGACCCGAGTTCGATCCCCAGGTGGCAGTACCAATGGGTTTTTTCAAAAACCTAAGTACGACTCATATCGTTGGCTTGGACATAAAGACGGCGACGGGCTCACCACCTGTCATGTTGTCCTGTCACGAGGTATTTTTCCACAGTTTGTGCGACATAAAGGAATATGAAAAGTATCTTTTGAAGGTGAGGAGGAACGAGGAATCTGAAACTATTTTTAATTATAGAGCCGAAGAATTATGACTATTCATTAATTCATATAAAAATATACTGTGTATAAGATCGGCTTCGTCTGATATTAAACGATTTTAAAACTTGCCTTTTATGTATTAATACACTTTATAATCGACACTGTAATCACTGTATTTTAATAATGTGAGTATAATTAAACAAATATTTATTTAATTAAACAAATATATAATTAAAAAAAGTCACGATAGCCGAGTTGTTGGGTGCTCGGAATTTCGATTCGAGAGACCCGAGTTCGATCCCCAGGTGGCAGTACCAATGAGTTTTTCAAAAAACTTATGTACGAATTTCATCGTTGGCTTGGACATAAAGGCGGCGACGGGCTCACCACCTGTCACGTTGTCCCGAAAATATCTTCGGTGGAAGGTGGGTCAAAGGGACTTAATTGTCTAGACTTGACCTCTGTCTACCCCTGCATTGGGAATTTCGTGAAGATATTTATTTATTTATATTTATATAATTAAACAAATATGAAACCAAATTATATACATTCAATTATTATATTCTAATATTATATTCAGTTCAAAGTAAAATAGAATACAAAATTAAAAATAATAGGATTTTAGGAACTTTTTATATTTCACGTCTGATAGCTACGGTTGAAAATATTAATAAAGTCACTGAAACAAAAATACTTTGTAGATAATACTCCTGCGGTTGAACATACGGAATCCCTAATAAGAGAGGCTTATGGCGAATAACATCTGGGGCCCGAGGATGGCAAACACTTGACGGTAAACACGAGGTTACAGTAAGAAAAATGTTTTTGTTTCCTAGAGCTTTCCTTATTTTTGTCATATCTCGTGTTTTGTGTACACTAGCCTGAGGCGATGCAGGGTTTTGTTTATCTATCTAACTGGCGTTGACTTTGTGTAATACGAAATTTTTATACGAATTACGTCGCATTTTTAAAGGGTTTTATGTAGACTCTTTTTATACTCTGTTTGCATTTATCCTTTTAGATTTACGATCCAAAATTCTAGTTACTAAGGAAACTATCTTCAAATGTGATAGTTGCGGAGTTTTATCCCACAAAGGCAAACTTTAATATTATAAATACATTCATACATTAAAACTCTTGTAAATTCACGATGGCCGTGTGGTTGTGTGATCGGAATTCGAGTCGAGAGACCCGAGATCTATTTCCAATGCCTCCTCCCACCAAGGGTGTTTTTTTTTAAATTATGTACGATTTATATCGTTGGCATAAAAGTTTTGAGTCCGAACTCAAAGGCGGCGATGGACTTATAATCAGCCTCGTAGTCCTGAAAAAGATGTTCGGTGGATGGTGAGTCGAAAGGACATTATTGTTTTGTCCTGTGTCTACCTTAGTATTGGGAAAGGCGTGAAGACATTTTTTTATAAATTAACACTCACGCTTAACACTTTGAGGGTTAGACAAAGATTACGGATAAGCGTTTAATGCAATCATTACACACGTTTCTCATCTTCACTTTTCTTTAATCTAACTTCGATCCGTGGGAAATAGATAGTTTTATTACAAGTTTTCTTTTTGATTAATTCCTGAGGTTGCCTGGAAGAAATTACTACATAGCAATAAGGTCGTCTTTTGTTTTCCAATTATTGTTAATTATGTTTTGTAAATACAAAACATAATTAACAATAATTAGAAAAAACAAAAAGAAAATTGTCTTTTCTAATTGGGTGTACAATAATGTATATTATTATTATTCTTATTATTAACCAATTTTCTTAGATGTTAGGTACATTTATCTAACATTGAATGTAAACCACAATCTAAATTTAAAATGATGGTCAAATCATTAGTTTCCGAATTACCTATACTCGTATATTCGAGACTTCCGAATGCCTGAATGATTAAAATTCAATTCCGAAACCTTGAATTCGATCGTTATATAAGGAGCTTGGATACTAACAACTTCTGGTGATATTTGGATCGATGGAACTAAACTGTCTAGATTATGACCGCGCCAATATTGGGAATACAATCTTATACTTGAGTGTGACATTTAGTACCTTAATACTTGAAGTATTAAGGTACTAAATGTCACACTCAAGTTTAAGTTTGAAGTATTAAGGTACTAAATGTCACACTCGAGCATATCTTTTAGATGTTTGTACCTCGGAAACTACTCCAGCTTAAAGTTATATAGAGCATCATCCTAGCCATAACTTGCAGCTCTTAACGTAGGTGGTACTAGTCTTCCAATAACGAAGCAAATCACCCACGTACTCATTTAACGGCACAATATCTTGATTATACTTAACAATTTAACAATTTTTTAACATAAAAAAAGTCACGATAGCCGAGTGGTTGGGTGGTCGGAATTTCGAGTCGAGAGACCCGAGTTCGATCCCCAGGTGGAAGGCTCGTACCAATGGGTTTTTCAAAAACTTATGTACGAATTATATCGTTGAATGGACATAAAGGCGGGCTCACCACCTGTCACGTTGTCCCGAAAATATCTTCGGTGGAAGGTGTGCGAAGGGACTTAATTGTCTAGACTAGACCTCTGTCTACCCCTGTATTGGGAATTGCGTGAAGATATTTATTTATTTTTATTTAAACATAAAATAAATAACTTAATACATCACTTAAAAAGTAATTTAAAAACAATATCATAAAAATTTTTTAAGTAATTTGCGCTGTATCCTCATTTATAAAATCATTAAAATCAAAGCAACAATGAATTTTATGCTGAAGTATAGATTTTATCAGCTTAAAAGTAAATCGTCCAGTGTCACAATATACTTCCGCTTTAATAATTTACCGATTTTAAAACTATGCTACTACAATCAGTTCAAACATTGTAATACGAACATGTTATATCGCTATATTTTCGTGTACACTCTGTTAGTGACATCAGCTGTCGTATTTTCAGAAAGAAACTACGTTGGTATTGGATAACTTTCGTATTTTATCCCTCAGGTTTTATTTTATAACATGATACTGTAATTGTTTTTTCTGTTTATTTTATTAGTGAAATTCTCCTGTTAAAACAAAACAATATTTTCAACTTAGAACTACTAATGTTTTGTTTCAATGCATATAATTTTGTTATCGGAAATGATCATCAACATCGCAACTGCATATGAAAAGTCGAACTTTGGCGTCTCTCAAAGATAGCCACGTAGAACGCTCCTGTGCAGTCTACATTTGTCGACTCTCCGCAACATTGTGTTTGCGGTCGCTCCAATTATAAATTATTTCCAAATATTTTAAAAATTTACTAAATAATTTGTAATATAATTTTGTTCTTTAAATTCGAAAATTACTTGCATATTTTTAACCATTATTATGCATAATGGTAAAAAAAATCTTGAAGTGTGCTACACTGAAGACATATGATAATATGTAGCATTGATAAAGCGAGCTTATACACAGAGCTCTCAATCAAAATTTTGTTAAAAATTCCCTCCAGGATTAGGCCTTTTAGATAACACAGACCTCACATTTGGAAATGATTTATCCAATCACAAATTTAAGTGGATGTGCAACAGCACCAGTTCACTAAATTTTTTATTTGTATAGAAAAAGAAAAGATTTATCAAATAATATTTGGTTAATCTTTTCTTTATCTCTCCTATTTTTTTTATTTGTTACAGCCATATGCATTGACCTTTTATATGTTAAAAACTCTATTTTCACACTCTATTATTCTCTATTCGCAAACAGTGCACAAAAAGTGCAAAGAGACACAATTAAGTAACAGATAAAAGTAATAGCAGGAATGGAGATTTAACCATCAGTGTAAGCATTGTTGCGTAAAAATTGAAAATTTACTTTACAGGGCAAGTATGTAATGAAAATAATTTCTTATTCGATACAAAACTACAAGCCGTTTGTAACAGTCACTTTGCGACGTCAGCAATTCGATAACGGACTTTTAATTTTAAAATTTTACTCTGTTATATCAAAGGATTTGGGTGTTTTAGGGGTAAGTGTAGAAAGTTATGTTATGTGATAAAAATAGAATTAATTTCAAAGTTTATTTAAAACAATATAATATATACATTTAAAATTTGAAACAGAATGTTACATAAGAATTCATTTAATATTTACAAGATAAAAAATATTCTGAAAACTAAATTATACAAAAATGCCGGCGTTAAAAGTACAAAAAGTACTTATTTTACTACAACAACGTTGGTCTTGAAACAATTAAACTAGAAAATGTTAGGTAATATACAGAAAAGCACATTTTTTATTTAGGTAAAGATGCGCTGGTTGGTTTGGGATGAGTCCTTAAAGAAATTCTCACTAGCCATCAACATCGCTATGAGAAACATTTGCGAAAAACAACTTGCAAAAGAAATTCTTGAGATGATTCCGGGGTTGGGTAAAGACTGCAAGGTTAAGACCGTAAGTAATTCAATTTATAATTATACGCTTATATAACATAAATGAATACATTCATGATAATAACCCTCGACCCTAAATCGGTGCTATAGGAAATGAGTGGATCGCAATTAGAAATAGCATAGCCATGCCATTTCTAATCATATAATGCTCAATACTATATTTCCTTTGTTAAAAAATAACGAAAAAGAGGATACCTACGGATACCTAAAGGATACCTCATTACAAAACGATGGTAGATTAGAAAGTGAAAATCAATTTAAGTGATGTACGTTATTCATATCGATGAGTAAATGATTTGATTTTATATTTCTCATAAACTTTGGATTTGTTTTATTAATTTTACATCCTAAATGGGCTTCACTTACGGTATAATCTATATTTTTTTTTATAAAAGAACTACAGTTAACCTGGTAAAGACCAAACAGATAAATACAGACCGAAAGCAGAAATAACTGCACAGATTTAAGTCTTAAACTTAGTCTGTTAGGTCCTTCCAATAAACAGATATATAGTGAAGATATTGTAGTCTTGGTTCCACAATTTCGCTTGTTTATATTAAACTTGCATTTGTCTTGCCTCATAGGTTTAATAATATACAGCTTACGTAATGCTGACGAGTCAGTTGTAGATAGCAGCTTCATTCCGTACCTGGCATGCATATGTCTAAGAGTGACATTAAAAAGCCATGTATCTGAAGAATTTAGTGCAATCATGTGGGTACTCAATGCGATTTTGTAATTAGAGCTGAAAAATCTTAGCCAAATATAAATCGTAATATCAGGAATTACGATACCAAAATAGGAATCTTAATTCCTGATATGATTCGATGTCTTCTGTATGCTAGTTTTTACTCACACAGATATCACAGAACAGATATTGCCTGTTCATGATTGATTCCTGTCGAACTCATTAATGGAACTGTCCGTGCCCATACCGATCTATTTTCTGTAAATACTCTTCAGAAATTTTCCCTCTTTCTCCTCCCTCTTTCTCCATCAAAATTTTTACTCTCTGCTACTACTGCTATAAGCTACCGACTATTATCTCCTTCCATTTTCAGGTTTATTTTTGCATTAGTGTTTTCCGTCAATACCAGGTAATAGATTTAATACAATACACCCGCGCCCAATTTCGGGTGTGTTACCCGCACTCAACAATACCCAAACTTGTTGTAGCTTGATGAAGATGTTGCTGCTGGACCCCCACTCCCCCAACAGGTTCCCGCCTTGTCGTGACGGTAAGGCTTAGTAACCGTGTTTTAGATACCCACGGTGAACCTAGGGGAACTCATATGGCCGGCCTAACTGCGGAGGAGAATGTCCAGGCCGAGGTGGCCGCTCCAAGTGGGCTTGGTCAGCCTACTTCGGATGCGTGTTGGTGGGCTGTGTTTGCGTTGCTGCGTTCGCACCGCTCTCCGTGCCCTCCATAGCCGCGGTGGAGGAAGAGTTTTTGTGTTGTTTTTCGCCAAGCTCACTGTCAACCGCGACTCTGGCGGGAGTCGCACCGCTGATGCGGCTGAGGTGAGGCCGCGGGGGGAGAGGAGTGTCGGTATTACGAGGCGCTCTTCCTGCCCTCCGCGGGCGAAATGTGATCTGCGACGGAGTCAAAGTCCAGATCCACCGCGGGGTGACGGGTTGTAGAGATCGGTGAAGTCCCGCCTTCCTGAGCCTCTTGGCCGCCGGGCGGCGAACTGCCTTAAAGGCTCGGATGCGTCTTAAAGCGTTCCCGTGGCCCTCCCAACATGCGGTGAAGACGGAACACCGCGGGGTTTTAGTCGTCCTTGCCCCTGCATACCTGCAGCATACTTTTGGTATTTCCCCATGTATAAGAACAAGAAAGGAATATACTGCTGACCAGCTTCTGATAATCAACAGCATCTTCTTTTGCCGACTTTCACAGTGCCCACGGTAAGAGACGGTATGGCCGGTTCTCTTATACCGCCACTGAATTACAAATTAAAATACAATCGCACGCGATAGAGTGGTTTTTTACTAAGAAGAAATAATATTATCATGTGTGATCGTTATTACTTTATACTGAATTTCTTTCTTTGGCTTTTAGACATCTTAGTATAATCATATAGTATAATCTTCAATATCTATCTATTCTCTTGGAATTTCTGGATTTTGATTTCTTTTGTCGTTGTACTACTACCAGGCTGGGTTCACTAAAATTGTTAATAATAATTGTAAGTACATACGCTCAAGGTTGTATATAAAAATTAAACATTACAAACAGCCAAGGATAATATAACATCGGTCCATTTTCATACAGTGTGCATTGTTATTTGAACTGAGTTATGTATCTGTATATTCAGAGTTGGCAGAT
This sequence comes from Sericinus montela, assembly GCA_029286605.1. Classification (NCBI taxonomy): domain Eukaryota; kingdom Metazoa; phylum Arthropoda; class Insecta; order Lepidoptera; family Papilionidae; genus Sericinus; species Sericinus montela. Next base: position 4,130,662 of record JAGSMR010000040.1, read on the forward strand.
GGACACAATATTCCTAAAAACTATATTTCGGACATTCCATTTCAAACTTTTAATATCGTTGAACTGGTTTAAAAATTGGTCACAAAACTGTTATACCGCTGAAACATAAATTGCCAATATTTTTGTAGACTTTAGGTCTGTTTATATTTTAAGTCCTATTTTTTTTTCCTTTAAATTTCAGGGTATTTACAATTTCACTTTGTCTGATTTTAACGGAATGATGCAAGTCATAACAAATGGAAAATTTTTCTACGGAAAATATCAGATAATAACAGATGTTTTTACAGACAAGTGCGGTAGAGTTTTAAAAACGAATGTTACTGTTAGTGCCGATCCAATTTAGACGACACTTCGTTAAAACTGTACACGCCATTCGAAATTTAAAATAAAAGCTGATAAAAAGAAAATTATAACATTACAGTATATACAGAGTTTTTTTCCTTTTTAAATCAATGAAATAACCTAATTTAAATGTTCACATTCTTTCAGTTACTTAAAATCCTGAATATAATAATTCTGAATGTAATAATGATATCACCTAGATATCTATAATGGGTATGGAACGAAAAAATCGAGAATATATTTTACATCCGGTCAGGTGTCGTGGAAATCCTGAGGGAAATCTAACTTTCCCGGAGGCGCAGACAGCAATCGATTCTATTCAAATTTATGACAGAGAATAACGGTCTACGTATATCATTTGGAGGAGCTAAAACCGTTTTCATTTTTTTAACCTTGACTTTTCAAGTTTTTATTAGAAAGACAAAATTATTTGTATAACATTTCGTACTGCCCTTAAAATTTATAATTACAGCAAAAACGGTGAATATTTGTATATAAATTATTTCTTTAGATAAAAGTTACAAATAAACGAATTTATCACGCTCTTTTTTACCGTAGCTTACCTATGAGGGATATTCAGGGAACCCTTGAAATGACTAGCGACAGATGTGGGGTCAACCATCTCATAAAATGATAAGCAATAGTTTGGTAGACACATAAATTCTAATAATGGGCCCCTGGTATATAGTAATGCGACTGCCAATCAGGATCTTGTCAAAGTGATGATTATGGCAACTCCTACTTAATGTTGAGACTTAAATCCTGGAGTTGGAACTCTCAGGATAAAATTTACAATCTTTTACTCCAGAGGAACAAAACTTTTAAAGCTACATATTTTTATATTAACTTATCTCGGCTATGCTTCGCTGTGGCTCATTCTGTTATTAATTATAAAGTAAGTAAAAAAAAATTGTGGAACAAAAATTCATCAAGATTAAACGTTATTTAATTCAAGATTACTAAATAATTATAAAGTATTCCTGATTGTGTTCTTGTTCATGAACATCAGGACCAGAGTTAATATTATCTTTGATATGAAGGTAGCCAGTATCCCGATATAATACGAACGTGAGGTTATCCAAAAATTGGAAATCATGGACAAAACTGCGGGTCGCATCTAATCTATATCTCAGGAAACTAATGAAATGTCATTTTTATTGACATTTTAATAAAAATATCAAAACTAGGCAACTAGTAACTACTTAACTCGCACTCTGCAAAGTCTACCTTCGTTGCATATATTATACTGTCCGTAATAAATAGCACAACTCTATGCAAATAATATTCCGTTTGGAACCCTATCAATAGCTGTCTGCAACTGGCAGGTTTGGCGCCGACTTCTCGCAAAATTCGCGCCCTTATTTTATTGCCTTCTGTCCAAGATTAAACTTTCTTCAGCATCTAAAAATCTATTCACTAAAACTCTCTTTAATAAACGTTTTTGTAAATGCTTGTCATAAATTCAAATACTTTTTTTTTAAAGATTAAGTACTGACTGATTCTGCTTGTTTTCCTTTATCTTAACACATTTTGCAAATTACTAGTGTAATCTGACGTCTAGACAACTTACTCTTTTCGACACATATTTTACCGGAGTATGTTTGATATAATTCAAATATGTGACGATGATGAGCCGTTTGCCACCATAGTGTCCGAACCTGAGATATCATATAATTAATTACATAAAAACACAAACTGATTAATAGAAATTTTATGGACAAGAAAAATTTTTGACAAGTTATTCGCAAGAGAAATAGAAGTAAAAAAAACAGAAAGTAAGTCTGTTATTACATTCTATCTATGTGAGAAATAAGAGCAGAAAAATATATGAAGCTCTGCTCCCCTATGAATTCGCGGGATTCACACATCTCGAAGTAATTTATATTATTTTTAATAAAATCCGAAAATCGTTATATTTTAGAAATCAAGTCCCAATTTGTTTTTAAATATTATTAATATTTTCTCCAAAATTATGCCGAATATGAGGCTGGATTAAGTAATAATTCCGGCAGATATACGCCAGTGCCAAAAGCAATCATAATTAAAGAATCAGATTTAAAATTTCAATTGATGCGTGTAACATACGGTGCCTCAGAGGACAGAGTGTTGCCTCGAAACGGCAAAAGTCGCCGGTTCGAATCCCGCCCATGTCAGTAGAAATTTTAAACATTTTCCTCTTTAAGTTACTAACAAAAAGTTCACCTTAACTTATGTGCCTTAAAATCTTAGAAACTTAAATTAAAACAACCACGATACATTTTCCAAGAGGATTCACTTGCAAATTATTTTAAGGGAACTGAATAAATTTTCTAGAGGGTAACTAACATAAAGAAAGAAGTATGGAGGGAGAGCCGCGGGCAACAAATCTCCATTTTACCGGATTAAAGCACCTCGCTGTTTTATATAATAGAGACGGTATAAAGAAGGTTGAATATTTTACAGGTGAAGTTAGGTTTCACGTTTTGCAAGTAATGGTATCGCATCAGTCACTGTTTAACTTGTTGCTTTCTCGTGATGGATTCGTATGAAAATAATATTATTTATTATGCAGACTCGTGTGATTTTTTTTAATTTGTCATATAAAAATCATGATGTTCTTGTAATATGCTGTGTCAGCTACGTGGCCATCGTGAATCTGTTTATTTGTATATATAATTCTTATCATACATTTCTTTTGAGGTCATTTTATACCCTATATTTTTATAGAATACAACTTTTTTTTTCCGCAACTTCGTAAAATACAAAGTAGAGGCTGGTGGGTCTGCTTTTCATCAGATGAATAACAAACACACACGCACGCACACACACAAAAACACACACACGCACACGTACACGCGCGCGCCACCCATACACAATTTCTTACTTTAATAGAAATCGTAGCATTGAAGCGAAGTAAACGAATAATTAAATTCATTCAGTAGATTTTGAACTAAGGAAACATAATCGAAATCCGCTCCATGCAAACAAATAGACAAGATTTCAAAGAAATCATTGTTTTGGGTTCAGCTGCGTCCTATTCCCCTATTTCAGTTATTTTCTCTCAAATATCTTCATTATACAGACATGGCTCATTTACAATTTCATAATACTATATAGATTACTCTTTCATTACATTTACCTACACCACAAACTTAAACAAAAAGCGCCTGTTTTAAAAGTTCGGCAATTACTCATTGTGGCTTCTCAGTGCTTAACAGTTATTATAAAAACTTTTTTGTGGCCTGCATTCTAAAAGAAAAGTTTTTACTATGTGACAATACTTATGATCTGACTATGTATATATGTACGTGCGGCTATTGACTATAAGGAGACAACAAGACAGAAATAAAGTGTCTTCAATATAAATGAATAAACGAATTGATTTCTATACTTGTTTTGGTAATATTATAATCTTTGTATGTATTTAATAAAAATGTTTTTCTGTTTAAAAAGTTATATTGTGCCAGCGTTATTTAACTAGAATGTATATTTTCTTTTACTTTAGTTACCGTATTTCTTTCATAACTTAAGAAAGAGGAAAAGTTAGAGGTAATTCATTTTTCCGTAACAACAAAGATCAAATAAAATTTACAACATTCGTGAACTTTGATGCCACTTCCGTAACTTATATTAAAAATTTTATACAAGAAAATGCGAGGGGATTTTCGTCTTTTTTTAATCTATATTTTTTTCATTCTTTTAAGTTCTGGATATTTGTTTATTAATCGTATAAAAATAATTCATTAATCTTATATTATAGGTATATATGTATATATAGGTATATATACCTAGTCAGGTCATAAATTCTGTCACATGTTTAAAACCTAAAATAATTAAAACAAAGTTTATTCATTATGTAACTATTTATATACCAAAATTAATTTAACAAAACATAGATTCTTATGACACTATAGTTTATTCAAAATGACCTCCGTGATTTTGAATACAGGCCTTCAATCTTTGCGGCCAGTCGTCTATCGCAGCACGAAGGAGGTCCATGTCAATATCGACGGCTGCCTTGATCAAGGATGTCTTAAGTGACTCCAAATTGGGTTGAGGCTTTGAGCACAACTTTTCCTCCAAGTGTTGCCATATCTTGTAATCTAACGGATTCAAATCTGGACTGGAGGAGGGCCAGTCTTCGTGCCCGATGAAGTCGATTTCACGCGCCACCAGCCAGTCTTGTGTGCTCTTCGCTCTATGAGCTGGCGCCGAATCTTGTTGGAATACCCAGTGCCTGTTATTGAACATGGTATGAGAAACAGGTTCCACAAGGTTCGTCAGGACTGTATTTTGATACACAACTGCATTCGTTTTTACAGCTTTCTCGCAAAAATGTACCTCTGTTAAAGCCCCAATAAAAAACTCCCAACCATACCATCAGCGAGGATGGAAAATGACCTCGTTGGACACGCGGAATACGGTTGCTCCCTTCTTCACTACTGTGTGCGTACACCTCATCATTTTGTTTGTTGTAGCTCTCTTCTACGGTAAAAAATTTCTCATCCGAAAAAAGAAATTCCCAATATTTTTTTCCCGCGTACCGCTTAAACAAAGCGCGGCATCTCTTCAGTCTCAGGTGCATTAGACGAGCATTCAAACAATGTCCTGTTTTTCTTCGATATGCCCGAAGCCCTAAGTATTTATTTAACACCCTTTTCACCGTGGTTCTGCTTAACCCCATCTGAAGGGCCAACAGTTTCTGCTTACGTTTGGGATTTCTTTGAATTCGAGCCTTCACAGCTTTTATCACTGCTGGAGTCCTAACAGACCGAGGGCGACCACTTCTTGACCTGTCATCTACACTAGAATCTTCATTGTATCCTTTGATGGTACGATAAACGAATCTTTTGGTTATATTCAAATTTTTCAGTATGTCAAAAACTTGAATTGGCGCGTAACCGCAACGATGCAACGCAATAACTGCAACACGGTCTTCTTTAAGCGTCCACTCCATATTTAAAAATGAGTAAAATTCTAAAAAGTATGTAGTTTTATTTTCATGAACAATTCGAATTCAATAAGCTTTTTTGTGGCCAGCATTCTAAAAGAAAAGTTTCTACTGTTTGACAATACTTATGACCTGACTAAGTACATATAGATATCTATCTATATATATAAAAATGAAACCCGTTTTTCGTTGTCACGGCATAACATGAAAACGGCTTGACCGATTTGGCTGGTTTTTTTTTGCAGTTTTCTAATACGCTGTACATGGGTCTTACGGAAAAAAATATTAAGAAAATCTCGGAAAAATTGAAAAATATACATTTTAATTTTGCATATTTAAGAAAACGTGCGTAACGAATGTCAACGTCATTCAATTTAAAACAAAAAATCTATGGTAATCTGTGACACCACATCCATAACCGCGCTAACAAAAGTCAACGTCATTAAATTTATAAAACAAAAAAAACTGTGGTAATCTGCCGCGCTAACGATAATTTTTGTTTTTGATATTAGTTCGTTTAATTTTAAAGACTAAGAAGTTTTTTGTTTGTTTTTTTTTGTGTTTGCTAAATGCTAAAAGTGTTTGTTAATCACGGTAAGTTCACTTCACTTCATATTTTTGATAATTTTTGTCACCAAAAGTTCACTCAATATTACAATTTGGTATACATGGTTACATAGAAAATATATGACATCTTTTTATTTTCAGTTGGATTTTCGTTTTTAACAATGCCACTAATCAGACGTACAAACATAGGCCGCAGAACTCGAATTACGGCAAGTCAAAAAAATCTACGAGTAAACCAAACTAATGAGCAACGCGAAGCGCGAAATGAACTTCAACGGAATCGAAATCAACATAGAAATGTTGTGTTTAATCCCCACAGAGCTGCATTCAGTTATAATGTGGCAATTGATTACAGTTCAGAGCAAATTGTTGGTATTGGACTAATGAATATTTTGTGTCCACATTGCAATGCATTGAAATTCAAAAATGAAACCCCTGGATTGTGTTGCGCCAGCGACAAGTCAAATTGACACCATTAGTACCACCACCAGAGCCACTACATTCATTGGTTTCCGGAAATTCAGCAATACAATAATTACTTTCAAATGACATCATTTGGCGCAACAAAAGTTTTTCGAGACAATTTTATGCCTACTTTCAAGGTAAGTAAGTATAATGGCAAACAATTTTATTTAGTTTTACAACCATGTCACTGGTGCAAAATATGTTGAGCCAGTGTTGTGTAGATAGATGTGTTTATTTTGTAAACAATAAGTCAAATAAGTATATAATAATAGTCTATAACCCAATGACTTTATCAGCAAAATTTTTTCACATGTATTTTATATTGGCATGAGCAAGGTGTTGTATTACTTGGTAAAGCCTACCTAAAGGTGCCATAGAAGGCTGCTGTTCAATGTTGAGGTTTAAAGTAGTTTTAATTTGAAATGATGCAAAGTATTGTGGCAGTATATTGCGAGCCACATGGTGGTACAAACAATTTGCTATACAATTACCTAAATACATATTTATATTCTTGCAGATTCAGGGTCAAATATATCATCAAACAGGTTCCTTATTGCCAATGCCTGATGAAGACTATAAATTTTTGCAAATACATTTTATGGGCAATTCAGCAAGAGAAATTGATCGCACACAACAACTCAGTGAAAAGATCAACTGTGGAACAACTTCAAGCATTTTTTCAGCAACACAATGAATTAGTTGCATTATTCACAACTGCATTAGACTGCATGCCAACAGATGATCATAAAATTGTCATCAGAGCCGATAAGGCGCCTGCAGGACAACATGCTGGGCGTATTAATGCGCCAACAATTGATGAAGTGGCTATTGTTGTGGGAGAAAATTTAGAAAACCGAGACATTGTTTTACATCGGCGGAATGATCAATTTCAGCGTGTGGCTGAAACACATCAATCATATGATGCCTTACAATATCCTATCCTATTTTGGCAAGGTGAAGATGGCTATCATTTTTCAATTACGATGATAAATCCTGTTACAGGTAAATTAACAATATATGTTTACTACATTAAAAGATATGTTTCGGCATCAATTTTTAAAAGGAAGTACAAAGGCGAAGATGTTTTAATCCCACGCATCCCTATGATACCGAACGATATGCCATTCAGCTTTAAACGTTTAGTTTCCAGTGTGGCTTGCATTTGCAATGTCAATAAATAAATCGCAAGGGCAGTCGCTAAGTGTATGTGGCATCAACCTAGAAAATCCATGTTTTTCACATGGCCAATTATATGTCGGAAAACCATCAACATTATTTATTTACGCGCCAGAACGTAAAACTATAAATATAGTTTATCAAAAAGTATTAGAATAGAGAGAAGCAGTGAAGGGTATAGAGGCTATTAGTTGCTTTCTAGAGCGCGCGTGGTGTTGAGCTCAGTGTTTTCTTCAAAATTATAAGTTGTTCAAGAGCGATTTGTAAAAATATAAGTGAAATTATTGAACCGTATGGAATAAACACTATTATGAAAATATATATTTTGTTTTTATTTAATAAAGTTAGTAAAGTCCTTCTCAGGTAAGGCGAGACCAGGGAAATGGAAATTCATTTCTATATGGAGGATATTATAGATTCCAGTTCAAATTGCGTAGGTAGGTACTCATACATAAGATAGGTCAGCTATACAAAATAAAGAGTGCATCAAAGCTACGATAAGGCGGTACGAAGTTCGCCGGGTCAGCTAGTAGATAGATATAGATATCACGGGGGGACAAACATTCATATTCATTTATGCATCATTACTTATGACCTGGCTGTATACCCAACTAAGAATTGCGGGTTCGAATCCCGCTAGAGGCAAACAATTGCGTAATTATTAAGATTAAACATTTGCACTTCAATTATTAATGTTTGTATAAAAATTTATATATCATAAGTAAAAACACCGATGTACATTACATTAAATCTTTGACTTGGACTAATGACTGCAAAAGGCCGGCCACCTCGCACGTTCTCCCAAATAATATCCGGTAAAATGCAATTTGAAAAAAAAAAAAACCTCGGCCTACCTCTGAATCTGGGAAATGTATGTCACTAAGATACTAACTAAACGATTTTTTTATTCTCGAAGATATTACTTATGCAGATAAACTTGGAGTTTAGAACTTGGAATTTACATACATACACGGATAGATAAGAACAACATCACATACATTGATCTGATACCAAAGTAAACGCTTAAGCACTTGTAGTATGGAGTAAGAAGCGACGAAGGTATCACAAGCACCCAGACCCGCGAAAATGTAGAAAAAGAGTTTTTCTACATTAACCCGACCGGGAATCGAACCCGGAACCTCAGAGCTGGTGACACCATGAAAACCGGCACTCTTCCACGGTTGTCGTCGCGTATTTATTATTCGGATGAAATTTAAAATAATTTTATATTTCATCAAACTTAGGAATTATATCACATAAATTAAAGAAATTTACTTTTTTTTAAATAAAAGTCACGATAGCCGAGTGGCTGGGTGGTTGGAATTTAGAGTCAAGAGACCCGAGTTCGATCCCCAGATGGCAGGCTTGTAATGGGTTTTTCAAAAACTTATGTACGAATTATATCGTTGGCTTGGACATAAAGACGGCGACGGGCTCACCACGTGTCACGTTGTCCCGAAAATATCTTCGGTGGAAGGTGGGTCAAAGGGACTTAATTGTCTAGACTAGACCTCTGTCAACCCCTGTGTTGGGAATTGCGTGAAGATATTTTTTTTTATTTTTAATGTAAGAAGTAATTAACATATCGATTAACTATCCATTACACAGCGTTCAGAAATTTCAGGAAAGCCGCTTACGAACCTGTTTGGGGACAAAGTGGCAGTAAGTAATTAAACTGAACTTAATTAAATCCCTATAATACTACAAGTAAGCCTCTCGAACAACGGACAGTGGGAGCAACTTCAGCTACAAACCGACAAACTCAAAGTAGCCAACTTCGTTCATAATTCCCTTTGAAGAAGAATCCCATTTGCGTTCGCGCTAAGGATAATAAAATTGGTCAAGTGTAAGCTTTTACTTTTATTGTTTCAGGTTATTATCCTGCTACCGTTCATTTTTATTAAAAAATACTGAACTTAATTAATTCACGTTTGGGTTTTTTCGCTTAGTATATATATATTACTTTTTTACGCTTCCTTTTATATACATGATAATAAAGGCGTTGTAGTTGTTATTTTTTTATAAATACATACACAGACAGGGACACCACCACGTACATTGTTCATATATCAAAGTAAGTAGATAAAACATTTGTGTTATGGAATCAGAAAAAGCGAAGACACCACAACCATCCAGATACGAGACAATGCAAAACCGTGGTATTCTACATTGACCCGTCCGGGAATCGAACTGGTAAACCAAGTAAGTGAACCAAAAAAGTGGTTTATACTCCACTCGTCCACGGAGATCGGCAATTTGAATTATTATCTAAATTCGCCATTTCACGCCATTTTCAATGCAGGGGTAAACAGAGGTCTAGACAATTAAGCCGTTTCGTCTCACTGTCCACCGTTAATATTTTTGAGACAACGTGACAGGTGGTGAGCTCTTTGCCTTCTTAATGTCCAAGCTAACGGATAATAATATATACGTTTTTTTTAAAAAAAAACATATAATAACATAAAACAAATAATTCGTACACAAGTTTTTAAAAAAAAAACCCTATGGTATGAGCTTGCCACCTGGGGATCGAACTCGCGTCTCTCGACTCGAAAATCCGAGCACTGGTGACTTTCCTATTATTACTATGTTTATATTATTTTGGCTCCAAATAGCTCAAGTGTCTGTTATGTTAATTTGTGAATGGGATGTTAAATTGTTTAAACTTTGCATGTGAATAACTAAAAGAGTTTTATCTGTTTGTAAGGCAAAAGCAGTATAATACAAAAGAAACAATTTCGGATTTTGATGAAACTTTTATATGTTCCGCAGGATTTCTGAAATATGAAGTGTTGTTTTTTAAAATAAATTTTAGACTATGAATACAGAAATACAAAAAAAATCTATCAAAGGCAGTTCCAGTGTATCAAAATGTCGTTTGTAAAGCGAGCGAAAACGAGCTACAGATAACAAAAATTAAACCTGTAAGTTACATTTCCATTTTATTTACCTATGTATACAATGTGTAAAAAGAAAATTATCGGGTATTTTTGCATAATAATAATCTATAATTAATTATAATTATCTATAAATAATTTTCATATATGTATTTATTTATTTTTGCATAATACAGTCAGAGTAATAGGTATCAATACAAAAAAATATTCTTAATGTCAAAATAAAAATAAATCAATTTAGTGACAGTAAAAGATAATAAAACGCCTACATTAACCGCACAATTCTATTAAGGTTGACTTTCTCATCCTTACTAAATAGGTCATGAGCTTGAATTGCTAGTCTGAGAAAACAATAGAAGGATCATAAAACCGTTTGCCAAATCCACAACCAAGTCTATCAAGCGTTCTATTTAGAACACAATAAGGTAGGCATTTCCGTGCTTAAAACACAGACCCAATGTATAAGAGTAAACGATTAAAGCAATATACATTAAACGTAATTTTATATAATGTATAAAACAGAAATTCATTCGGTCCGGTCCTTCAGTCGAGGTTCAATCGGTCATTGCCCTATGGTGTAATTTTGGTATCTTTAGGTACAATGCGGTGTTTCTTTCTTACTTTCAAAATGATGGGCATGGTGTTGGATGTAAGGTATCTGGCACAGCTGTCACCAATACGTTTTAATACATAATTGTTATGACGAAAAAGTTAAAGGTGTAAGAATTCTACTTTATTTTGATTACTTATTCCTGTCTCCAAATTATGCAATTACTTTTGTGCTTCTCTTTGAAGTATATATAATACAATTACGGACTGAGAGGCATTCCATATTAGTTTTCAATTATGAAATACAAATTACACAATTCGTAACCTTTTTTACTTGAATTTATTTCAACAACAACCTACCCTTCTCTTTACTTTTTTTAACTATTAGTTGATTGTATTATTTTTTTAATACATCCTGGTAAATATCAGGACAAAGTTTGTTTCAAAGTATATATTATTACCACTGGTATTTAAGTAAATACAAACAGCAATTACAACAAAAATTTGTAAAATAGTTTCCTTGTACTTTTTGTTAGCGTGAATTCCGTTGAATGTGGGCTTATATGTGCGTTTCAGGTGAAACTCAGGGGCCAAAATAATGACAACAAAAATAATAAGAAGAAAACGTAAATAGTATAATATTTTCTTACCATAAACGTTCATTGAACAGGTACATTTTTTATAAATTTTTGTCATAGATTAATACAGCAACAAAAATACGTATCAACTGGTATTATAATACATTAGCATCAACTAGTAATCCTTTGCTTTTTATATATTTCTTAATATAAATTTATCCTAGGTCTTGTCATAGATGTATTACACAATTTATTCTTCTTCACGCCATTCCCAACACAGGGGTAGACAGAGGTCTAGTCTAGGCAATTAAGTTCCTTCGACCCGCCTTCCACCGAAGACACTTTTCGGAACAACGTGATAAAAACTTGGAGAAACGGGTGATGAGCCCGTCGAAGTCATTATGTTCAAGCCAACGGTATAATCATACATAAGTTTTTTGAAAAAACTCATTGGTACGAGCCGGCCAACTGGGGATAACGCAACCACTCGGCTTTTGTGACGATTTACTAACAATTAAAAAAATAATAATAAAAATTTTACCCATAATTTACTCAATACGCTTAATTTTATACCACATTGGCCACGACAAGCTAGCAAACACTGATATTGGTTTTCTGTGCAAGCAATTTTAGTAAGTGTCCCCTGTTATTCCTACGTAATTCCACCCTAACTCCATCCCTGCCCAAACGTTGATACCACGTGTTACTCGTTTATTGAATTCTAATAAAAAGGTACAGGGACCTTACAAATCGCTTTTTGTTTGAAATCAATAGTAAATACAATTCTATACTTTGGAGAGCAAAGTATTATGAACGTTTTATGGATTTTTAGTGTCTTAACATATAAAAATTCAGCCTCCGTATGATTGTGGTCACATAACTCGTAATGTAGTAGTATTAACTATCTATCAACGGGGTAAAAGAAAAATGGGGCTATTAAAAATAGAATTAGAATCGGTTTATTTGAACGGAATCCTTAAAAAAATGAATACACTGTACTATATGCAAATACTATTTTGTGAGAAATTAACAATGTGTTTTTATATGTCAGAAATAGTGTCCTTAAAAGAGGAGACAATTTTTTTTTTTTTTCAAAATAATAAAAATCAAATTAATGGTGAAAAAATCAAATTCGCGTGTAACAGTTATTAAATAAATATATACAGTTATACTTTTTCTAAACAAGTTTGTCTTTTAATCTTTACATATGCATGTTGTGTGTCATAATTTCTTAACGAAAACTTTATTACCGTCTACGTAACACTTTATCTTAAAGCATTTTGTCAACAACTTATATCTATTTTTTCATCCTTCGAACTACAACTTCTGTATATTCTGTTGTCTATCTAAGACAAGTTCACTACACCTTCTAAAAGATAAATTATAATAGCTCTTTTTAACCCATCATCAAGTTCTTTTTTTTGCAGCCATTGTTTTGAAGCTAGATTCCGTCGGAAGCTATTAAAATATCTAGGCTACATTATTTGAAAATTTCTTTTGTTTGAGTTTTGGGAGAATATAAGAGAAGTTCTAGATTTGGTTAGGGGAAACGAAAGAATTGTTGTATGTGGTGATTTGAATGGATGGGTTGGTACCGCTCGGTATCGGCTCCAGGGGTACGAGTTGGTGCTTGGAATGTATGGTGATTAAAGTTTAATTAGTGTGGGTTAACGTTGTTGGCAAGCTAATACTGGCTGTATGCAAGGAAAAGGGTCTTCTTGTGACAAACACTATGTTTAGTCACAAGAAAATCCATATGAATACTAGAGAAAGAGAAAATGGGAGAAGTACGATCAATTTATTCCTGGTGGATGACCGACTGCGAAAACAGGTAATGGATACGCGGGTGTTCGAGGGAGCTGACCTGAAAACGGATTACTATCTAGTGATTACTAGATTTAGGGGTCTGTTCGCGGGTTGGCGCTACCGGACGGCGATACCAGAATCACAGTTGGTCGGTAGCATCCGAAGCTGGAAGCTTCAGGAAGCGGACACTAGGGATAAAAATAAAGCAAAGGTAGCCGAAAAGCCATGTCCTCCTGGAGTTGTTGTGTCATGTCCTCCTGGCGTCCTATTGTATCTCGACAGCTGCTTACAAAAGCTGTTAGGGTGAGAAATTGAGTGACATCAAAGTAAATTGTCTGCTATATGCCGATGACACAGTGCTTATTGCACCGTCAGAGGCAGAACTGCAGGCATTAGTCACGTGTATGAAAGAGGAATGTGAAAATGAAGGTCTCCGCTTGAATGCTAACAAAACTTAGGTTCTGGTATTTGAAAGGGACGAAGACAGAACGAAGTGTGAAATATGGGTAAATACGGAATGTTTATAACAGGCGAATGAGATTATATACTTGGGCAGTACGTTTAGCCGGGATGGTAGACGTGACATATATATATATATATATATATATATATATATATATATATATATATATATATATATATATATATATATATATATATATATATATATATATGTGGACAGGCGTGTCGCTACCAGAAACAAGGTCAACAAGGTGAAAAATGCACGCCTTGCGATACATAAAGCAGTGCTGGTAACCGAAAGAGGTAGGTAAGGAAACTTAGCTATCGTGAACATAAACATAAATATATGCTAATTTCATGCAAATATTATTTTTGTATGCCGCCCTTTTAAAGGTTTGTAATTAGATAGAATTGTAAATAGATAACAATACAACATGGAAAATTAATAAAACTCCTAATAAAATAGACCTGAACATATTTAACAAAACAACGTATTTTTCTATTAGGTTGTTATGCAACGTAATAGAAAAATTATATAACACAGAACAGAAATTTTTGTATTTGAGTTAGAAACGGTAGATTTAGTCTATTCGTGCGCGGGTTGGATAAATTTATTTTATAAACTAATTTGCCAACGACAACATTCCTTATATGAGGGAGGCGCCTCGGGCTGCGTAGGCATTTTTTTGGACACAAACCTCTCTGTGTTTAATGAAAACTCCGTACCGCAATATGCCGCGAGGGACCGCTTTCACTGATTGTAGATTTTTTCATACTTCATATGAATATTTTTATGTGACTTATTCTCAGGAAACCACTGACTTTGAGAAAAATATATGCACTTGGCATTATTGTACAGATATCCAGTATCAAAAAGATTTCGACGTTTGGCAAACAGATTGACGATGGTATTATCAGCTTACCTTAAACTGTTTGGCTTTTTATTTTAAGTTTGGTATTACGATTAGTTTACATTTGCATTTCTAAAGGTTTTAGTCGCATTTACGACTATGCCACATTTGCGTAGGTCATCGCAAAATGGCTATTAGTATTTGCTTAATTGATTAGTGTCTGTTATTATTATGAAATCGAATGATCGAAAAAGGTAAATTATTTTTCATCTATATTTCAATAAAGTATCCCATGTCCATGACTGTCACCTGCAGGTTGTCCTTATTAAATTTAATCAAAACTCGTCTGGCTGTGAAAACGGTACAAAAAGATACATAGACAGCGTTGTATTTCCTTCTATAATATGAAAAGGTAGTATACCTAAGATTTTTTTTAGAAAAATAAGATGTGGTTAAATAAGGAATGAATATATTCTTTTATTGTACATCACAGAATAAATAACTAAAAAAATTAAATATCAAAATAAGCAGTGTACAATTTGGTGGCCTTATCGCTACACAGCAATCTCCTCCAGGCAACCAAAGGTGTAAAGAGACATGACACAGACAAAATGTAGGTGTTGCAATTTATGGTTATCACTATATATACACGTATATACACTAAATGGGTGTAAACGATAAATACATATAAATAATAATAATACACACATATTACGAATTGTAAACATACTAACTACTTACTACGCCAACACGACAGTACTTCATGCCGGCCCAACGCTTACAACTTTATAAGGCGCAGGTTCGGCCGCACATGGAGGACTGTCCTCAACTCCGGGCGGGGGCACCTCAGTGTCAGCTCCTTCCATTTGACCATATCCAATGAAGAGCAGATCGAATCGTCGACGACTATGTTCTGTCTGATTGGCTAAATCCCCTGCTTTGCGAAGAGATGTTGCATCTCTTTGCATCTTTTTAGAAGTTGTACTACGGGGAGTGTTCCGAGGATTTGTTCGGATTAATCCCAGCCGCTGAATTTCACTATCGAACCTTACGGCACAGTCAAAAGTTCCATCAACACCACCTTGATGCATGGCGTTCCACCACAGTGCATTATTCGCGGAATTTTCTGCTACGCACTTTCACTCAATGGACTATTTGCTGCCGGCAGCGCATTTTCCGGACCGATATGACTTAGGGACTTTCAAGAAAAGAGCCATTACATATGTCAAAGGCTGGCAACGCATCTGCTATTCCTCTGGTAGTGCGGATGTTCATAGGCGGCGGTAATCACTTACCATCACGTGATTCACCTACTCGTCGGCCCCCTATTCTATAAAACAAATCTAAGCAGTTATTATAGTCTCGTTTTAACAATTTCTGTCTCTCATTATGGCTTAATTGATTTTATAAATTTCTCGTTACGTCTATTTTCATATAAAAGCAGTGCCCAAGAAGTTTTCACTTCAGAATGTTTGATTTAATAATTCAAATATGAAACAGCAATGTTCATTTCATTAAAATAAATGTAATATGAAGTAATAAATAAAGCTATATGAAACGTAGACAGCGCCTGCTGTAGACAATAGGATCGTAAAAGTTTTATTTTATCAAGGTTATTGTAATTTAAAATTCCAGTACAATCTCGTCGGAGTACAAATCGTCTCCCGTATCGACTTTTATATCTCCGCAATATCACTTCAACATTGGCAACATGAATAAAATAATGGCACAACTAGTCCCATTTTGATAAACCTAACATTTAAAATTTTATAAGAGAAGTTGAGAAGAGTAGTTACGATAGCCGAGTGCTTAGATGATCGGAATTCGAGTCACGAGACACGAATTCAATCACCAAGGCTCGTACCTATGTACGATTACGTAAACTTATGTACGATTTACATCGTTGGCTTGGACGAAAATATGGCGATGGGCTCACTACCTGTCACGTTGTTAGAAAAGACTTAATTGTCGAGACCTCTGTCTACTCCTGTATTGGGAATGGCGTGAAGATATTTTTATATTTTATTTTTGTATAAGACCGCAAAAACCTGATCTCTCTTGATCATTTCTTTAAATTTATCATTAGAATAATTATCAGTACAGACTGTTACATATCCATTGCTCAACGTATATATACTTGACCTATTACACCGTCAAACAACCTATTCTTATTGTTTGTGAAATTACCTCCCTCTCGAGGACAACTTTTTATAACAGATACGTTCCACTAAACCTCCACATCGTTTTACTTTTATCACATGAAGACAGGGCAAAGGGAACGCTGCAGTATTAAGGCTGTGTTGCACATCTGCAACTCAATGGGTTTTTGCAAAAAACTTATGTACGATTTATATCATTGGCTTGGACATAAAGATAGCGACGGGCTCACACTTGTTACGTCGGCCCAAAAATATCTTACGTGGAAGGTGGGTTGAAAGGACTTAACTGTCTAGACCTCTGTCTACCCGTTTATGCGAATGGCGTGAAAATATTTTTTCCTATTTTCTTAATCGTTCCTAAGGGCGTTCGATCTTTAGGCTCATGTGGTGTAAGATTGTCGTAAATTGACCACACACACTTACATATACTACAAGTTTCGCATACAAATTAGTTTGATTTGAAATAATATTTAATGTTAATTTAAAGACGATAACTAGAAGAAGATAAAAGAAATATCTATAACATATATATCTGAAAGGTAAATAAAAGATTTCAAATTTCAAGGCCTAAAAAATATTATTTATGATTCAGTGCAGTTTTATAATGTAATTCTTATTATATAAATAACGAAACCTTTGTTTAGCTGCTAAGTTTTTCTTTTTTTTTCAGCAATCATATAAATCACTAAAATCATTATTAAATCAAAAAATAACTGCGGGAGAAATTTGAAATGAAAACGCTATGTGAATATTTAATGGAACTAGGTGTGATAGTACTGTAGTGTTACAGAGATTTACAAATATTAAAATATTGTAGTATCGCAAAGGAAGCTTAATAGCGACGCAAGGTGAGCGTAGGAGTAGGAATTTGCAATAAGCTCTACCTTTGTCTCAGCAAAGCGATCCGCTTCTCCCTTATTTCGCAAGTTCCTTGCATTTCATTCACTATGCGCGACAAAGGATACATGAGCCAAAATATTCGTGTTTTTATTAATCACTAACATCAAAATAAATAAAAAAATACTTCTAAAAATGCTACCTGATAGAATGTCATACATTAAATGACCCCTACTTGAACTAAAGAGAACTTCTTGATTTAACTAAGTTTACTGACGTATTACTGACAAAATTACAAGTGCTTATTGTTTGCTCCTTTATAATATATGTATACATCACAATGCTATACACATATAATTTAGAAATTAGTAATTAGCAAAAGCTTACAAACAAATCATTTGGTCTTACAAGGTCGTATCATAAGTATTCTTTTCAGTGAATTATTTAAATAAACAAAGTTGTTTATATTTAAACAAGAAGTAAGTCTGTAAAATAATCGTACAGCCCCATTCTTCGTGACATTGTACCTATAACTATTACTGCATTTCCACGTGGTAATGTTAGACTATTATTAATATGAATATAATTAAAACGTAATCTCAGGTAGAGGTCAAATAGTAGAAATTTAATAAATCTCTTGGCGTATAATTTATTGAGAATTATCAATTTAATAAATAGAAAGTACACAAAATTAAAACCGACATACGCTTATTAATACCTACTAAGCATCAGCGCTGCAAAACTTTTTAATTGTTCTATCGTTCTAAAGCTCTCTATTAACAGTGCCGCAATTCATTATTCCCCCACGGCTCGTCACGGCTCGTTAGTGATGTAAAAACTTCACTCCTTCAGGATCAATATCGGGAAATGATTTAACTTTGAAGCGGCCATTGCATTACTGTAATCACTCCGATAGAAATTTAGAAACCTTTTAGAGAGCTTTTTGTAATGGCGTTACTGAAAATTCTGAGAAATCGAAGGTATGTTATTCCTCTTTGACAATATATTTTTGAAAAGAAATTTTCTTAGGCACAGTCTAGGTACAGAGTATTGTAGTTGAGACGAGTTCGTACGTACGCTACCAAACTATTTCTTTTTTAGTTATTGAAATTCATATATCAAATCAAATCAAATTACTAAACTGTTATATTATCAAGTATTGACCTACAGGACTTTAATCATTTTAGACCTAAGTGGTGATAGAATGAATGTTTTTTTTAAATACGATTCATTATGTTATTTATAGGCCTGACAGATTTCATAATCTTTTACTTGCGATGCAGGGAAAATTTTTTGATAGTAATTGTCATTTCTGTCTATACTGTTCATTTCTATTCTATCTAAATTTGATGGAAAGCATAACAGAAATACTTTTCGTGTAAAAACCGAAACCGTGATTATCGACCCCGAAAATTTGCACTGCTGATAATTTGGCTATAAGATATTATTATCCTACATAATGCGATTATGTAAATTCTGAATGCTCAATTTTTCCACCGGAATCAAACAGCAAAACCGACCTTTATAATATCGTTTTCCGATAAAAATGGAAACTTTGGTTCCATATAACTTGGAAACTCTTTATAAGGTTTAGAAAAATAATTGGATTGGTACATTGAAGGAAACCAATTACAAACCGCTAGAGGAGCTATTTCGATTTACTCAACAAGAGCAATTACGACAAACTTTACCGTATTAAATTGATTTAGCCAAATAATCTTTCTATATTTCGCTCACAAATTGCCAGTCGAATCCAATTCTTTTTTCATATGTTTTTTACTAAGGAAAACGTAACATACATCGCTATAAACTTAGATTTTATGATAAATTTCCATTTGTTCTATAATGAAAAGAATAATCTTTCTTGTAACAGTAATATAGCGAATGTAACTCAAAAGGTTTGCAAACAAAAACCCAATTTGTGTGTTTAAATAGACTTCGTTTGATACAAGAAAATATAATGTAATTCAATTAAAACAACATAAAATTAAATGATACTTAATAATTAAATGATATATAAAATTAGATGATACTTGAAATATATGTTGACGTTTCTAAAGGCGTGTAGATATTTTTAGGTAGACATGGGATTTTTCTCTACCTCCCTATTTCATCGAGACCTATTTCAAGCTTTTCACAAACTTTGGTATTAGCCGTAAACTTTTTCTCGCAACTCACACGGGTGGGCTACCATTAATGGTAGACTGTTTCTTACAAACTTTTAGCAGACCAGAAGAAAAAAGTTCACTCATGTTACCACAGACTCCACATTTAAACCTTCTTTTTATATTTCCAGACGAAGTCATTCTTAAACTTGCTAAAGTGTAAGACAATAAGTATGTGTTGCAAGAAACTCATATGTTAGGGTGGGAAGGAGTTGGATTGTGTGGGAGGGAACGGTTGGAACCAATATTAGCTTACCGACGTTACGTAGGAGACGAGAAAGGAATAAGAATTAAATGTTGCTACGAAGGTAGACGGTTAGTTATAAAACAAGAAGGTACAGATGCATAAAATTTCTTTTATATTAAATAAAATATACATGTTTTAGTTCTCGTGTAATATCAAACATTTAAATTGGTCTTTTAATAAGACGTAATGACTAGTAAGATGTAACGTCGTAATTTACTACCCGTCCTTTGAATAAGTAGCATAAAAGACGACTAATGGCATGCTTTTAAACAGTGTAGTAATTAATTTAATATAAGATAATGTGTATTGAGATATTATCATACGTTATAATACCATCAACTACTTCTGTAATAAAGTATTTGCGAATAGATATTATTTATTTTCTTTATAAAAAAATCGTTCTATTTCCAAGATACAATAATAAAACTTTATCTAGAGGTCCAAATAACTCTGTGGTTTCAAACACAATTCTAATTTAATCAGGGCAAGATAATTCACAACGAAGGCCCCAATATTAATCATAATTCAGAACTGTCTAATCAAAGTTCCCGCAATCACAAATGTAAAATAATGTTGGTTTACTCACTTCTCGCAGAGAATATTAACTTACAAAGTAGATCCTTACAGTTTGCGCAACTATTTAAGATTTTCTATCCTTTTATGAGATAACATTGACTGTAGATATGTGGAGATTTTTTTAATTTTTCACTTTAAAGTACAACTTAACGCAAATTTCCTATACTGGAACAGGCAGAGTAAAACCTCTGCCTCTGTCTAAAGACAGAATACCGAGGTCTTTCCGACCCACTTTTTACCAGCACTATGCAAGCACTTTCGTCATATTTGTACAACGTAACAAGTAGTAAATATATCGCAGTCTTAGTGTCCAAGCTTACGGCTTAATATAATAACTTAGATAAATATTCATACTACAAATAATCATCCATGACAAAAACATACATTCATATTCATCACACAAATATTTGCCCTGTCGGGGATTTGAACCATAACCCATAGCTTCGAAGGCTTCAATACCAACTCGGTCGGTAGAATCGGGTCTTCACGTCGTCGTCAAAGTAAAAAGCTTTTTGACATACTCTAAACCATTATTTTAATATCTTCACGCAATTCCCAATTCAGGGGTAGACAGAGGTCTAGTCTAGACATTTAAGTCCTTTCGACCCACCTTCCACCGAAGATATTTTCGAGACAACGTGACAGGTGGTGAGCCCGTCGCCCTCTTTATGTCCAAGCCAATGATATAATTTGTACATAGGTTTTTATAAAAACCCCTTGGTACGGTCCCTTGAGGATCGAACTCGGGTCTCTTGACGCGAAATTACGACCACCCAACCATTCGACTATCGTGATTTATAAATAAATATCTTCACGCAATTCCCAATACAGGGGTAGACAGAGGTCAAGTCTAGACAATTAAGTCCCTTTGACCCACCTTCCACCGAAGATATTTTCGGGACAACGTGACAGGTGGTGAGCCCGTCGCCGCCTTTATGTCCAAGCCTACGATGAAATTCGTACATAAGTTTTTGAAAAACTCATTGGTACTGCCACATGGGGATCGAACTCGGGTCTCTCGACTCGAAATTCCGACCACCCAACCACTCGGCTATCGTGACTTATATAAAAAAAATATAGTATAATGTATAAAAAACATCAGGAAAACTTGCAGCTATTTTCAGTTCAGATATCTTACCATAGGTGTTTCAGTACAGCTGACGGTAGTGCACCTCCAAACACTACAAAATAATTTACCAACGAAGTTTATAGTTGTGTTGTCACTCTGAGGACAAACCCTGAATTGGGGGAGGGGGATGTGTGGGCCTCCGGTTACCTGCACTCACCAGACGAAACGCAGAAGTTTGTTAGACTTCTACTTCACGCCGGTATTCTGTGAGGTCGTTGTACTTCCCCGGTCGAACCAGCCCATTCATGCAACAACAAAAGCTGATGCGTGGCTCTACAACTGTTAAAATTATTTTCTAACATCCCATCAACATCGCTGTTTGGCGCTATAAAGAAGAAGGGTGGTATACCTACGCAATTGACTTCTAGGCCAATGTAAATATAGGATAATAAACCTTAACAAAATAGTCTTACTTAACGGCCTGTAAAAGTCCAGTAAACTTTTACAGGCCATTATGTACATGATAAGACCATAAGTCTCTTCCGTAAGGAGGACACAATGATCACAAAACTTGACAAGTAGATTAACGACCCCAATTGCAAACATGCCCCAATTTAGACGCTAATGTCCGTTACCGATTTGTTTAAACTTTTCTAGTAATACCGCCATCTGTTGTGCACACGATTTGCAAGGTTTTTACTTAGTCACCTCTTATAATAACCGTGGGGAAAAGGTGGGATATACCACCGGTATATCATTAAGACAGTGTTAATTAAAGTAGTCAAAAAAGTGTACACAGAGTGGTAGTGGTAACGGATCAAGTGACAATCACTGAAACTAGACTTAAGATAAATTTCCAAGCAAGCATTATTTTACATCAGGAGGAGGTAAGCCCATCTACACTGACTCGGCTGCGTCGTTGATTTAGAGTATAAACTGTGTACGTATTTGAGCTACTCGAAATATTTTGCGAAATTGAAAAGAAAGGTTTTAAAGATATTTATTAATATTTTCCAAAAGTTCGTCATAAGTTCGTCTTAGTCAATTTTCTATCCATTCCAGACATCTCAGTAACATACATCACCTCTTTTTCGACCAGGCATGATCACTGTAAGCACAAATCTTCTAATTGCTTGAGATCTTTAATTCGAAGTTGTAAAGATAAAGAACCAAAAATTTTACCGGTGCTTTATCCGAAAGTCTTTCAATTTGAGTACCAAGTGTGTGTATACTTTTCCATTGTGAAATCTTACAAACAGGCAAAAATCATAAAAATTCGATGATATGAAATCACAAACCGTAGACGCTTTCTCGAATACGAGACAATCGACTTAAGTATTTTAAGGGCTCGCTGTTAACTGTTTTTAGTTTAAGAAATCAAAATATATGTATGATTCGCACATATTGATTCTTGAATTTACTTTTTAAGCCTGAATTCTATGACAACAAAAGGCTGATGTTTTTAATTAATAACTCTAATTAAAACTTGTTTTCCACGTTAATATTATACTTACTTTTAGACATTAATATCATACTCAAAAATACTTACTTGTATTTTAAAAGGTCCCACTTAACCCTATTACTTACATTTCATCCATCATGGAGCCTACTCGATTGACACGAAAGTCAACACTTAACCTCGCTGCTGAGACGCTGGTAGTACATGTAGAAAAATAAGTGGCATATTATTAACAACAAAGTGGCTAAAAATATCTGCTATATACATTTTTTTTAAACACTCAAGTATGTGACTGCAATAGCCATGGCCTGAAAATATAAAATGCCTTTCTCATTAGGTGAACATCTATCTATAAAGTCACGATAGCCGAGTGGTTGGGTGGTCGGGATTTCGGGTCGAAATACCCGAATTCGATCCCCAGGTGGCAGACCAATGGGTTTTTCAAAAACTTATGTACGAATTAAATCGTTGGCTTGGACTTAAAGACGGCGACGGGCTCACCACCTGTCACGTTGTCCCGAAAATATCTTCAATGGAAGGTGGGTCGAAGGGACTTAATTGTCTAGACTAGACCTTTGTCTACCCCTGTATTGGGAATTGCGTGAAGATCTATCAACAATTATAATAAACAGATATTGTTATATTAATAGGAATATTATACAATTTGTTTGGCATTGGCAATGTAATCAGCAATCATATGGCACAGTGTATTAAAATACTTTATATTATGAATACAGAATAAATTAACTTTTTTCATAACTACATAATTTAACGTTTATGAAGTTACATACACGAAATATTATATACATAACGGGCTGTATCTCAAGGTGTATCTTATAATATGATTTTTATGTCTTATTAAATAAGGACCCTGGCTACTTACCTCATTGGGGTATTTTGGGGCTTAAAAGATGGAAAAATGTCCTCCATGTAAAGTTTTATTTTATACCGTTTCATTTTTCCACCTTTCTTATACGGCTAATGTAGTTCATAATATGTTAAATTTTATGTCTACTGTTTTATATATGTATAAAACACCCTGACGATACGATTTGTAAATACATAAAGAAACGTATTTTTTTGATGAGTCGTATCGCAAACATAAAAGAAAATACGATGCGATAAAAGAATTGTAAAGAAAATATGTTTATTACCGCATGTAAACCTTCTATAAAAGAAGATTTATGAGCATTTTAACCCCTGCGTACTCACACGTCACACTAGATGACTCTTGTCAATCTTAAAATTGTCTGCTATACCAAATTCCTAACGCTCCCTTGCGTAACATTAGGTATTAACAGACCGGTTTAAAATCAATCAAAAGTATTTTTAGTTTAATTTTCTATCATATCATATTCGTTATTAGTTTAAAATTACTCTGGCAACTGCATTCCATGTTAAGATCATGTTTTGAATTCAAAGTCTATCTAAAATCACGTTATTCGGGTAAAAATATCGCTTGTCAACAAAGATTACCAAAAATCGATGAAAGTTCTGAATTTACGTCGAGCGAAGAAAGATCGTCGAAGAAGAAATAGTATGAAACACGATGTATTCTATTGAGCTATAGTTTGCGGAATTGAAGTAAAAGGCCACAATTGTAATCTTCCCATTTATTAAAGACTTAAAATGACGTGCAGAATTATGTCTGATACAGTTCCCCTCTTTCCAGAGTCCCCTTCTCTAATATACACTTACAATATTAAGTGAACTCTCCATAGCAAATTTAATTTTATTTATAAAGTTTTGTGAAAAAATATAAATAATAATTATACTGTAATGACAATGAAATAACAAACATGATTATCTAAAAGCAGTAACGGATTTAGAAAACAAAAGGATAGGAAACAATAATTCTAAAGCCTTAGAGAAGCAACTCCGCCATTCATTTACAAAGTAAACCCCAAGTTGAACCCTCGAAACTCATTAAAAGTAAATCCGGGTGCATTTTCTAAAGACGTTGAATTAAAGCTTCTCTTAAAGAAATTTTCTTAAAACTGCAAGCGGTAAGCGTGCCTCATTTGCCACCATTGAGGCAGTTCTTCATAGTTCAATGCGCTACCTTCCGTTCAAATAAATCCAAGGATTGAATTGTAAAGCATTGAAATAGGAATAGAACCAAAACTCTTGTTAGCTTTCAATGTAATGTTTAACGTTACCTGCAGTTTTCTTTGTATCTTATTTAGTAGTTATTTTATATTGTACTAGTTATTCCCTTGTATTTTCTAACCTTGATATTGATAGAGAACTATCAATCCAATGATGGAGCCATTACTATAAAAGAAAGAAAGAAAGATATTGTATTTGTTTTGTACTGTATAAGTGTTAAGGTACGTGAGCTAGATTCGCTTGGTGGGAATAGATTGCGCTTAAATACCTATTGTACACGTATATATTTTTAATAAAATATGATGCTTATTATGCAAACGAATTTTAATCAAAATAGCACCTATGATAAATTGAGAAGTGTAAAGCACTATCAAAATATAGCACTATCATATAACCAAATTGTTAGTGCATTTTCCTAGATAAAATGAAAAAAAATTATAAACATACAATATTAGCTTGTTTTAATTAATAAAATTTATCAATGTAGTGCTGTGAGGTATCCGCGTAAAACTTTACCATCCCCTTTTTTCCTGTGGTACGTCGACAAAGAGTAGAAATGGTTATGATTACCGACGTACGGATGGATTTTGTTTCGAAACATAAAAGACTTTTGAGTATCAAGCGAACAGGTGATGCGTAGGATCCCAGCTACTGGCGATCGACAGTCTACTTTCGAAGCAAAGCGATTTTAATAAAAAAAATTCTTACGGACACACCTCCCGTGAACTTCTCGGGCTTAACCTAATAAAAAAATGTGTTAAACGGTTGTAAATATTTCAAGATTCCAAACTTTTTCTCGTGACTGCGCGTGCGGCAAAAAATATTTCATTATTTAATAACCATTAAAGCGCCACATCGCTGTGGCAGCTCTACGGCGAGACACCGATCAATCACCAAACAGTTCGTCGTAAATGAACATGGATCGGGCCTCAGAAGAGAGCCAACTTACAATTTAACAGGCCAGTGGTTGGCAGCTTCCAGGGTGCAAGGCGTCTGGTACTGTGGCACCAACCAACCTGCCACGAGTGGTGATTATTTCAACCATTCCCTACGGTTAAGCTGTTTTTCCTGCAGTGAACTTCAACAAAGTAACTATTCATAATATCAACAACTTGTATAAACAAGTAAGTGGATTAATTTTATTTAAATAGCAACAACAAAACATTCTGACTTCTTTGTTTTACATGCTGCCAATAACAAAACGAAATTCTCTATTCAAATCACGCGCTTCATTTTAGCCGAGCTTTAGCAGACAAACAAAGATTTCAATAATTTACCGAAGTGCTGGTGCCTGCAGTAATCCACAGATAGTAATACAAGAGCGAAGGAAGTGCTAGCGAGCTGCCTGTTTATTTAATAACGTTGTACCGTTCCGATAAGAGAGACTATTGTATGAAACTAACGAAGACGTAGAAGGTTTACTAGAGCAATAATTTCATTTTAAGCTTAACGCTATCGGCTACGTGGACTTCCAATTTGATTTTCTGTTTGATGTTCTCATAATTAGGTTAATATCAACTTTTTAACAATTTGCTTTAAAAAAAGCTTCAAACCCTACATAAGGGACTTGAACCGCATACACAGCTATATTAAAATGAAATAATATGCTTTTAATGATCATTGAACCCTTTTAATACTTGTTATTAAATTAAAGAGAAAAATAAGCTTTAAAATCAATAAAATTGCCTTTTAATACTTTTTGTTTAATGTATCGCGATAAATGAGTTTGATGATGATAATATATTAATGGATCTTCAATTTTAGGACTCATTTGATGACAATCGTGAAAAAGTGGCGCATACACCGGGTACGCGTTCGTTTTTCTATCTAGAAAACCATATGTCTAGAATATCACTTTTCTACATTGCCTCTGTTCTGTGTGTTTATGATGCCTTAGTTGTTTCTGATTTCATAACATAAGTACTTAGGGATCACTGCATTTTATGTGATGTTGTCGCTATCCATCTATTTCTTTACATAAGTATTTATTATATAATGTGATGAAAATTAAGCAATAAACTCAAAGAGTCAACTCTAAATGTAATAAAGTCTTCGTTGTCACCCCAATTCTCCAAATGCGAACTGCTTGGCAAACACAGATATTAGTTTTCTGCAAAAGTACTCTTGTTGAGTGTTTTCGGCTATATTTCATTTGGGTAAATACAAAATTCCATAAACTTAATTTCCTTGAAGCCAGCTTAATCAAACTTTATATATTAGAGGCCGTCTTCAAAGCAAGCAGACTTTGTGAAGTAAAAATGAACATTTATGAGAAGAAATACTTTCCTAAAAATCTAAACTTCTTGGTGCTCAGCCTGCTGGAAAATGGCCATCTTCAAAATTAATGGATATTTCATTGCGCAACAAGTTAAATTGTGCGTGAACTTGATCGAAAATACTTTTATCCCAAAATCAATCTCGCACATTTCGTAGTCCGTACGTCTATCTACCTTGAATATTCTTTACAGGCGCATATTTCCGAAATAACCTATGATGTGATTGGTAATGTTGCAAGTATCTATGCAATATACATGATTAAAAAACAGTATTTTATTACATATAAGTATAAATTAATATAGTAAATACAGTACAAGTGAGCAACAATAAATTTTAATAACATGAAATTTCACATGAGACAACAATCGCAAGTTTAAATAACAATTTTTATGTTTCATTTGACGATAATTCTACCTTATATGAAACTACCTACCTATCTTATAAGAAATGAAACTGCAAATTACCGGAACCTAAAATTGCCTCATCTCGCGCCCGATCAAAGACTATAATGAAAAGAAAAATTCGCTTTTCAATAGATAGATTTTTCTTAATGCATTCTTTTGTTCAAGCCATATGGAAGTTGCTTTTTTGATATTGAAAAAAAAAACATTTTAAATACTTTTGGAATATTTTTCTATAAAAATTTGTTTGTAACTATATTGTGCCGTTAGCTTGTACACTAAAACATTGATAGGCTCACCACCCAAGACATAGTCCCACACAAAACAGGGTAGACAGAAACCTACCTGTTTTGCCTAGCCTAATACTGGGGAGTATTGGGAAAAATGGGTGAAGATAAAAATAATAAAATTAATAATAATAATTTTATTTATTACGTTGTTTCTTATTACACAAATTAATTAATTTGCATAATGAGTTAAATTAATAATGAATTAACGTTCTGTGACATCTACGTCACATCCTACGACTACCTATTTTTTCTATTCTAAACCATACCTATGGTGTAAATTCCGTCGTGTCGTGGTAGTCTCTAATATAACTGTATTCGGAACTGAGCACGACGGCAACTTTCCAATATCCATATCAATAAGAAAATTAACGGGGTCTAACCGACAACCAGGTCTTAGTCGAGTTTTAGTGATCAAGGTTGTAATTAAGTTCTGTATATATAGAAATAATATAAATATTCTTAAACTTTTTACAGACAATAAATTACCAGGTTTTTAGAATTCTTAACCGTGCCCATGTTTATACGTTATTGCCACCGCGTTGCTGCTAAAAACTTGAAAGGAATCAATTATCCTTAAATGTATTCACCATTTACCTCGTCCGTTTAGTAAACTAGATTTTTAGTAAACTAGATCCGTTTAGAAACTAGGGTGAATTAGTGTATCTTTTAATGTAGTAGGGTAATTATTAAAAGCGAATTATTTCTAAAAATATACGTTAAAAGCATTAACATGTAAGCAGTCACGACGAGAAAACAATTTCACAGTTTTCCATTCGGCACAATTGAACAAAATAAAAGCGGGATGACCTCTGTACGGGACTAATTTTTTATAGAAGGTTAAAAACGAGTTAACATCCCGCCTGATAGAATAAAGCTACTCCGTCCTGTAGTTCTGTGTATAAATCACTTAAAGTTAAGAAAACATAGGACACCCTTGAAAGTAGAACGTTTCACAAAACTACATATAGTTAGAATTATTTTAATTCCCTCTTTTTAAGCAAATTATGCAAAATCTAGTTTACTAAACGGACGAAGTAAATGTTGAATACATTTAAGGATAATTGATTCCTTTCAAGTTTTTAGCAGCAACGCGGTGGCAATAACGTATAAACATGGGCACGGTTAAGAATTCTTAAAACCTGGTAATTTATTGTCTGTAAAAGTCACGATAGCCAAGTGGTTGGGTGGTCGAAATTTCGAGTCAATAGACCCGAGTTCGATCCCCAGTTGGTAGGCTCGTACCAATGGGTTTTTCCAAAACTTATGTACGAATATCGTCAGCTTGGACATAAAGACGGCGACGGGCTCACCACCTGTCACGTTGTCCCGAAAATATCTTCGGTGGAAGGTGGGTCGAAGGGACTTAATTGTCTAGACTCGAACTCTGTCTAACCCTGTATTGGGAATTGCGTGAAGATAAAAATAATAAAATTAATAATAATAATTTTATTTATTACGTTGTTTCTTATTACACAAATTAATTAATTTGCATAATGAGTTAAATTAATAATGAATTAACGTTCTGTGACATCTACGTCACATCCTACGACTACCTATTTTTTCTATTCTAAACCATACCTATGGTGTAAATTCCGTCGTGTCGTGGTAGTCTCTAATATAACTGTATTCGGAACTGAGCACGACGGCAACTTTCCAATATCCATATCAATAAGAAAATTAACGGGGTCTAACCGACAACCAGGTCTTAGTCGAGTTTTAGTGATCAAGGTTGTAATTAAGTTCTGTATATATAGAAATAATATAAATATTCTTAAACTTTTTACAGACAATAAATTACCAGGTTTTTAGAATTCTTAACCGTGCCCATGTTTATACGTTATTGCCACCGCGTTGCTGCTAAAAACTTGAAAGGAATCAATTATCCTTAAATGTATTCACCATTTACCTCGTCCGTTTAGTAAACTAGATTTTTAGTAAACTAGATCCGTTTAGAAACTAGGGTGAATTAGTGTATCTTTTAATGTAGTAGGGTAATTATTAAAAGCGAATTATTTCTAAAAATATACGTTAAAAGCATTAACATGTAAGCAGTCACGACGAGAAAACAATTTCACAGTTTTCCATTCGGCACAATTGAACAAAATAAAAGCGGGATGACCTCTGTACGGGACTAATTTTTTATAGAAGGTTAAAAACGAGTTAACATCCCGCCTGATAGAATAAAGCTACTCCGTCCTGTAGTTCTGTGTATAAATCACTTAAAGTTAAGAAAACATAGGACACCCTTGAAAGTAGAACGTTTCACAAAACTACATATAGTTAGAATTATTTTAATTCCCTCTTTTTAAGCAAATTATGCAAAATCTAGTTTACTAAACGGACGAAGTAAATGTTGAATACATTTAAGGATAATTGATTCCTTTCAAGTTTTTAGCAGCAACGCGGTGGCAATAACGTATAAACATGGGCACGGTTAAGAATTCTTAAAACCTGGTAATTTATTGTCTGTAAAAGTCACGATAGCCAAGTGGTTGGGTGGTCGAAATTTCGAGTCAATAGACCCGAGTTCGATCCCCAGTTGGTAGGCTCGTACCAATGGGTTTTTCCAAAACTTATGTACGAATATCGTCAGCTTGGACATAAAGACGGCGACGGGCTCACCACCTGTCACGTTGTCCCGAAAATATCTTCGGTGGAAGGTGGGTCGAAGGGACTTAATTGTCTAGACTCGAACTCTGTCTAACCCTGTATTGGGAATTGCGTGAAGATAAAAAATGCATATTCTTTTTAATTTAGTTAGATTTCTGATTCAGGGAGTTTAGTTTTTTCTATTTTTAATTTATATTTTGCTATTAAATATTACTACTCATTAAAAAAAATTCATGTACCAATACTATCTTCACTCCTGTAACCGTTACATATTTTATCTTATAAAATTTCAGGAAATTTAATAAAACTTACAGTTTACTTATTCCGTTTCTGTTCTGTATTAGAAACATAAAAAGTAAAGTTAAATATTTTGTAGGAATATTTTCATCAATAATTTTTATTATTGTTATTGTTATTTAACATCTAGCTAATAATTCTCTGTGGGCTTAATATCGCATTTTTGATATTGAATTCCGACATCTCTTTCATTAATTCTCAATTTTCTTCATTTCTGTTGCTTTATCAATTTCAGTTACATTTATTAAAAGTAACCGTGTTGATAAATTGTTCTTAACTATGAGAGCCCACTTGAGCACGTTCTTAATATGTTCTGTCCTGTTATTTATTCCTCGAGTTTCTTCAGCTTATTATTAATTAATTTTTTAAAGTAAATACAATCCATAGTTAATAAATCTATCCATTTTTATTTTAACAACTGTTGTATCGATTGTAATATTATTACTTTTAAAAATCTATGCAATAGTATTGCCACAGCAA
Organism: Sericinus montela; assembly: GCA_029286605.1. Classification (NCBI taxonomy): domain Eukaryota; kingdom Metazoa; phylum Arthropoda; class Insecta; order Lepidoptera; family Papilionidae; genus Sericinus; species Sericinus montela. The sequence continues at coordinate 4,162,261 of JAGSMR010000040.1, forward strand.
CGTAAACTCATCGAATAGTCGATTTAATCTAGCCCTGAATTTGAGATCTTGAAATCAAGATTGATCTCAACGTAAACAAAAACGATCTTCTTTTATCATAACGTCACTATAGCCGAGTGAAAAGTTTTGTACGATTTATATCGTTGACTTGTACATAGCGACGGCGACAGGCTAAGTCAGAAAAAGACTTTGATGAAAGGTGGGTCGAAAGGACTTAATTGTGTAGACCTCTGTCTGCCCCAGTATTGGTAATAGCGTGAAGATCGGCATTGACATCGGTATTGAGAGTGTATTATTAATACGTCACGTAAAAAGTCACGATAGCCGAGTTGTTGGGTGGTCGGAATTTCGAGTCGAGAGACCTGAGTTCGATCCCCAGGTGGCAGTACCAATGAGTTTTTCAAAAAACTTATGTACGAATTTCATCGTTGGCTTGGACATAAAGACGAAGACAGGCTCACCACCTGTCACCCGAAAATATCATCGGCGGAAGGTCCAGACAATTAAGTCCCTATGACCCATAGGGACTTAATTGTCTGGACCTGACCTCTGTCTACCCCTGTATTGGGAATTGCGTGAAGATATATTTTTTTATTTTTTATTACTAATACGGACCTTAATCTCTTATACCTCAACCTTTATATTTTCTCAACATTTTTTGTACAATTTGTTTTGTGATTTTTGTAGTAATTTCTTAGTAATATATTTGCAGTGCATTGAGTGTTTGCCCATCGCGAAAATTCATTGTATTATTTAGTGTTTGTATTTAAATTAAAAAGAGGTACCATGCTATCCTGCACCTTTGAAAGTTTTTCCTTCCAACTCTATCCATTGCTATGGACAAATAAAAGAGCTTTTTCCGACGATATTTTCAAATCGCGTTTGAGTATAACCTGAGAAGAATGAAAGGTAGGCGATTTTCAATGCCTTATGGAAAATCTATGCAATTAAAATCAAACAAATCGCTTGGATAAAACGGCTGGATGTACTCATAATAGGTATACAATATTATCTACATAATATTAGATAATATTGTATACCTTTTGTTTCCACCAGCTTAAAATAAAAAAATAATCACTAACTGCGCTTTGATCATGTTATATATAAACCTTGTACCGTTTAGACTACAGTTTTGTGTTATTTTTATATTTGTGTTTTAGTATTTAGTAATTATTTTAATTATTATTATTATAGAGTTTAAGAGTTTTGCCTAAAAATTTGCTTCAAAAGGACTTAATTCTAAGGAAAAGGAAATTTAAAACAATGTTTCTAAATTTGTAAAAGGTGATCGTAATAAATAATTGCCGAGTACAAAACTTATCGATTTACAAACGACTATCATTTTGCAATAACACACAAAATATTTAAAGAATGGATGCATGATCATCAATGCCATTTGCAATTTATTCTTTAGTAATTTGATTTGTCTGAAATCATTAAAACATCGGTCCTTTTTGGGACAATCGTAAAAAACCTGCTTTTGTTTAATTTTCAGCCAACTGCTTAAATTTAAATTATTCCTCTTTATCTAAGTCTTAATAGAAGCATGAGTTACTTACATGTATTATAATTGAGCAAATCGCATATGTGAAATTTCAACTCCGTAGGATTATTATCCTACGGTAGTTCCTATCGGAGAGATATTTTGAGATGCAGCAAGACTTGATAAATATTACATAATAAGCTCATAACAAGAATGAATTTAGTACACCAGTAAACAATCATATTAATATAGTCTCTAATAATATACTCTTTCTTGAACAAATAATTTTAGAAAAGTTTGACCACTAGCAGAACCCACTTATTCTAAGGGTTCACACCTCATTTATCTTCTTCTCGGATAGAGTGCCCATATTCTCCTCACCCCTTACTAGTTAATAACGAAGCTCATTTTGTTTTATTTATCCACTTCAGCCAAGTCCTTAAACCCTTTTAAGTACGTTGTGTTTACGTACAGTATATTAAAGATCTTTAGAGACATGATGTTATTGCAAGCATTTAAATACTTAGAGCATATTCTGTTCTATATTTTCTCTACGTGAACTTACCTACATCCTACTTGCATTAACATTAGTTATTCCTTTCTATCAGGTTAGCCGAATGCTCGTTTGCCTCTATTTTCCATAAAAAATAATAAATAAACGGTTAAAAAAACTTTACTCGTAGTGTATTGTATTGCCTACTTACTTTTAGACCTTTTGTCAATCGTCCTACCTGTACCTGCCTTTTGTAGCGCTCCTTGGGTTGGGTCACAAAAGGTCATTTAAAATTTCTGAGAAACGTAAAATACGCTAGAGTAAGGAAAGTGCTCTCGAGACTTTACCTTGTTAAAATTATAGTGCAAAAGAACTTATTATTAAGAGAATTTTTATTTTGTTTTGTGACCTTCGTAAGAGGAGTCAGCACAAGTATTTTATGTAAAAATATTTATTTTCTTCAGATATGGAATTTTTTATTGAACTTTCGTCCATGACGAAGAGATTAAAACTAAGTTTGATGAAAGTCCTACTTATGGATTCAAGAAAGCTACGAAAGTACGATTGTGACATTCTAAACGAAGTATTAGAACCGTGTATACATCGTACTGTCCACAATGCTACAAATTATTGGTCAAATGTTATTGTTATACACGATCCAAATAAATTTAAGAATAGATAAGTCAATGGCCCTCAATTTGCTATTTCCAATGAAAATTATTATACAAATGTATGTTAAATTTCTATTTGGTACATTTGGGCTAAGTGAAAATGTTTATGTATTGCAAAAGCTTTTAAACCTTTACAAAATATAACAAGTATCTTAATATCATTAAACTAACTACTTCATAATGAAGGACATTATTGAAGATAATTATTGATAATGACATTAATTTATACTTTAGCAACACGCGGTGGTTGTGTGCTGTGTGATTGGTAATTCAATTTATTTCTGAGTTGGACTGAACCAACCTGACAACTTTTCGGATAAGTAATCAATCTGAGGCGGTTCACCATTTTTATTCCTTGTGAGTATCCGTCGACATTATTACACTTAGATTTAGTGGTGGTAACATACTAACGAACCGAATATAAACGGACGGACGGACAGGAAAAATTTTATCACTAAAATGGATAAGAGCGTACTTCGATGGTTTGCGTACGTTGGCGAATGAAAGAAAAATCGTATGTCGAAGAAATACAGCGCGAAAGTTAACAATACAAACAGGATCGAGGTAGGCCGAAAGTAACTTTCCAAGACCGTTTGATTAAATTGCACGAAGAGGGAAGGTTCTTTAGTACTCGGATACCTAGACGTACGTAGTTAGTTCATTAACACTTCGTTAAAATATACCTACATATATGTGTTTGGTAACTTGTTGCAATTTTGTGTATGCACCATAATCCCATTGCTGTAGAAAATGTTTGAACTTGTAGTTTTAAGTCCTTTATTGATGTAATCTAACCTATCTAAATAATTATGTAAGGGTCGAAAAAGGTGTATCTGTAGGATTAATAATAATGCATTAATGCATTAACATTTCCTAATGACAACCTCTCAAATTTAACTGAATGTCGTTTTTTCCCTTTTTTGCTTCAAAATTTTTCAAACTCATAAAGACAATTGAAAAAAATGGCCTCGTTTATCCTGGACTAATAAATACCGTGTCTTATGCATCTATGTTAATTAATAGCTATGTGGTAACCGTGTAACAACATTGCCACTCCCTTTCTTACCATGGGTGTCGTAAGAGGCGACTAAGGGAAACAACCTTGGACATCCCTAAAAATATCAGACCAAAATAATCAAACCGAAGATGGGCAGCAGCGTCTAAGGCGCGAAGTGTCTGATACTGCGATCGCCAATCCGCATGCCAAGCGTGGCGATTGTGGCAAATCCTTCCTATGGGAGAGGCCTTTATCCTGCAGTGGACTTAATAGGCCGTTATGTATGTATGTATGCATCTACGACTTTCAACATGAGACTCTTGATTCAAATTCATATCACCTATCTGCTTTTGGGCTCGATATTGCCTTTTTACTACATAATAATATTTTTTACACAAATATTAATTTCGTATGCCTTTTTTCATTATTTATCTTTTATAATTTCAGTACGCAGTCAAACAAAAAAAGAGTCGCGTTAATTAGGATGTCAGCTACGCAAATAATAATCCCAGTGAGGCTCATTACGTATGCGGGCTCCCGCCTGCGACCAAATTTAAAAATTTATCTTCGCATTTTTAGGCAACGCAATTACAGGAATATTTACTTAATGGCACACCGGTGTCCAACAGTAAAACGTGCTCAATATACTTTTCTGTAAATGAAAATGGCTATATATCATATTAAACTATTGTAAGTAAATATTTTTAGGAACTTTCTGGTACATTCATTTCACATTATCATGGATAGAATATTCATCGTTTACTTCGAGTTTAAAAGAATAACATTTAGGGCAATTCTGTTGTGTTAACTAGCTGCTGCAGATCGAATGAAGCTCATAGGGCAATAGAAAAGACAGCAACAGAACTAAAGTAACCGACGGCTAGTAAAGATCAGAACGCAGAAGTAGCAATGGTCCGCCCACATGGCTCGAAGAACTGAATACCCCTGGAGAAGAATAGTTCTAGAGAGGCAGCCGTGCAAACAATCTTTATTTAGGACGAACCTCAAAACACAGAGTTACGGTTTGCAGAGTTACGGCTTGCGGACAATCGATGGATTCAGATAACAGATGGAATTAAAACAAATGTCTTTCTCATTTTATTCTCATTATCATCAATAATGTCCTTCATTGTCAAGTGGATAGTTTAATTATATAAAGACACTTGTTATATTTTGTAAAGGTTTAAAACATTTTGCAATGCTTAAGCTTTTTCACATAGCCCTTGGAGAAGAATGGTTCTAAAAAGGAAAGAGAAACTAAAAACCGTGGGGAGAATATTATAAATGTAATAAAAGTGAAAGCGGGGTGTTACGTTTATGACAATTTGCAATCTTTTTGCTCCGTGAGTCCGGGACTATGCATAAAGATACATAAAATTATTACCTTTTCTTGTATTTTATAGATTATCCTACAAATTTCATTTAAACCTAATAATTTGTTTCTCAAATGTTCTTTCTCTGATGTGGCTCGTTACTTTAACTTTTATTTATTTATTTATTTATTTTACTATTCATGTACATACACAATATAATAAACAGAAAAACAACAAAAAAAAAACAAATATGAGTACAAATGCATAGCTTATTCAATACTATTGTGTTAACAAATAATGCTATTTAACCAGGTTCTTAAACGAAGACACCGAATTAGCCTCACGGATTACCGAAGGTAGTGAGTTCCACAATCGAACCGCATGAACCGCATGAACGGGAATATAGTTCTGTTCTGTGGGACGGAAATTTTAATAGAGTTTTAGTATGGGATCTACTATTTGTTTATCTAATCATGTATGCGTGCGGTCTCATATCATTGGTATCTCAGACATCAAATTAATGATTTTGACTACTTTTTTTTACATATTAGTGTTTTTATGTTCCAAGTTTTAACATTAGTTACCTTATTTCAAAATATTATAATTTACTAAAAAAATATTAAAACGCTATCTGTAGAAGTGAAGAGAATCTGGCTCAAAAAAGTATAGAACGATATTAAAGTATATAAAATAGTTAAACTTTGACGGGGTAAGCTTGCCATTTTTCAGAAACGAATTTCTGTGGTGGCACGGCGAGGGACCGCTGTATGCATTTCGCGATAATAAAGTTTTCGAAGGTTTTCTCGACATTATGGCGAGGGTGGCAAAACGAGTAAACAATACCATGATTAATCCTTTTTACATCTTAATATGCTCGAAATATTTTTTTAAATTTTTATTATTATTCCTTTTACCTTAGTCAGATGTATAGACAATTTCATATACAAATAGTACTCCGGTAAAGTCAGAAAAGGCAATTTTTTAGCTTTTTATTAATCATGTTAATATGTAGTGTATAAATGTTGGTGATGAAAATTACTTTGAGTAAACATTTTATAAAGACTTGTAGTGAAAAACGCATCATATATACCATTGTTTCAAATAAGCTGAGGTGTCTCTCGATCGATCTCTGTCTATAGCTCTGACAACTCTAGTATTGGGAAATGTGTGAAGATACACAAAATGTTATGTCTGCAATAGTTTTTTTATTATGGTTTTTTACATTAAACTTCTTTTTAGCGACACTGTAATTTCTGAGTTTTTGAACGAGGGTTATTCTGTTATTCAACAAAGAAAAAAGTCGCGTTAATTAGGATGTCTGCTAGGCAAATAATAATCCCTCAAAGCTCATTTCGTATGCGCCTATGCGAGTTTCAGTGTATGAAAATTTGTGGTCTCATTTTTAAAAAAAGTAATCACTAAAAAATTATTATATTTGTATCGAGCCCTGAATCTCTGATATATCAACCATTTTTAATACTATATTTACAGAAACAATATTATAGTATAAAAATACTGAAGAAACTAAAGTTACATGAAGAAACTAAACGTGGATTCAATTATATTTATAATATCAAATCATGGGTTGCACGTATTATAGGTAAATCAGATTTACACTCAAGTCAGCGATGATTTTTACAGTAAATATCGAGGTTCGCTTTAGGAGGCTGTGAATAGTTTTAATAAACAATATTTTTTAAGTTTACACAAATTTTACATAATATCTATTACAGTATACACAGATTCAACCAAACAAAACCAACAAAGATCAGTACACCTCGTACGATATTACACCTACCGAGAATGACATGAATGTATAATATGAATACAAAACAATTTTCGAAAATGCGTTTTGTTAGGTGGTGCAACTATAAAGAGCACGAGTGGTCTTGATAAAAGCCGAATTGTTCGTCTGGAAGGATATTATTGTCAGGTATCTGGTAAGGAACAGCTGGAGAGTAGCGCATTGAAGATACTCACTAAGAGGCATAGTAGAGGTGCTGGTAGTATTTTGAGAATTTTATTGTTAATACCATCGAGCCCTGGTGCCGATGGTGGTTTGAGGATTCTGATGATATCTATGATTTCGGAGGTTGTAATTGTTTCTAGGGGATCGTCCGCTAATGGTAACTATGATGTCCGAGTTTCATCCGAGTCTACCAGATTTAGGTCATCGGAGTCTGCCAGTTCTGTTGACGGTGTGCATTGACTGTCCGCGAGGCATTTGGCCTTTTCGCTGTCTTGGAAGGCTAGCGTATTATCAGATCGCGTTAGTAGGGGCATAGAGGACGCCGTTTTCGTCATTTTGAGACATCGGGCCATCTTCCAGTAAGTAGATTTTGATGGCTCGATGTCCCCTAATAGCGAGTCTTTTGGTTACGATAGTCGGTTATGCGCTCTTTGACTTGCCTTTGAAGGTGGCGCATTTTTTGGCTATTTGCTTCCGTACGGTAGCGGTCGTGTACTCTAATTGCGGCGTTTTTGTCTCTTGTCGGGCGTCGAATGGATCCTGGAAGTTCCATAAGCCGATTGCCCGGTTCTGGAGCTGTCCAGGATGATCCTTCGACGGTTATTTATATAAAAATAAATAAATATCTTCACGCAATACCCAATACAGGGGTATACAGAGGTCTAGTCTAGACAATTAAGTCCCTTTGACCCACCTTCCACCGAAGATATTTTCGGGACAACGTGACAGGTGGTGAGCCCGTCGCCGTCTTTATGTCCAAACCAACGAGTTGAATCGTACATAGGTTTTGAAAAAAAACCATTGGTACGAGCCTGCCACTTGGGGATCGAACTAGGATCTCTCGACTCGAAATTCCGACATCCTATCCACTCGGCTATCGTAATTATTTTATCGTATTTATTTATATTATATTATAAAATATTGCCCAAATCGCGACGTTATTTTACACACCAAAACATAAAGTTATAATGGTTAACTATCGTTTGGCAAACTAACTAACCAATAAGTTACTAACTAATTAAGCTTCGGAACTAAAGTTTGCAATTTTTTTTAGTTTTATTCCACAAGCAATTTATATTTGCAGAACAGCTATGTTGGTGGTATAACAAATATATAGAAAATGCTATATTGCCATCGGCATTTGTTATAGAACGAATAAAGGAGATTTTTATATTTGTGGCATCAAAATGAAACTTTTTAACGAACAGAGTATAAACTTAGTTAAAACATACTGAAACAAAACATCCAATTACGTTGGAAATAATGTTAATGTCAAAGAAAATATTTTCACCTTTTTCAGAATGAACCGCATTTCTAAAGAATTTGACTAGGCATTTTGCTGCAGAGTGACGAGCAAATTTCGAGTGTCGTGTGGATTTCGCGATAATAAAGTTCTCTCAGTTTTTCGGCATTATAGCGCGGGTTGCGAAAATGTGTAAACACGGCCGTAAATTCTTTTGACATGGTAATCTGGTACTTGCTCCTTGAAACGTACCCGCAGTGTTTTCTATTATGTAGGTATAGGTATACTTCTACCTGCAAACTTTTCACAAGTTAGCTACCAGCTAGCTAAATAGAGTTACTAGCTAAATAAAATTATATTCATGCATTGACATAATAATGTCAATGCATGAATATAATTTTAGAATGCTGTGTGGTATCGTAGAATATATTACCGTCTTCTTCCCGTCGGTAAAGTAAGTGATGATTGAGGGAAATTCTCAGACAGCGGAAAATTTAGTTGACCGGTGACGGGCAGCAACTTTTCGCATGCAAGATTAAAGTGTTTGGTATTAAGATACGCTAATGCTTTTGCCAAGTGTGGCGATTTTGGCAAACCCTTACGGGAGAGGCCAATTCCCAACTGTGAACTTTCACATGCTGTCATGTACGTAATAAAATGTACAGTTAAAATGTCCAAGGAAAAATGTTACAAAATGGCACAACTGTTTCCACAATACAAAAACAAAACACATGATATCTGGTACTATCTACCGGATGAGATTGGTGATTATAGCAAATCCTCCAAATATGAGAGGACTGCACGTGACAGTGGCCGTTTTAAACTACTTCATGTAAAAGGAAAGTTAAATGTGGGGAAATATATATATTCGTGTAAGACATGCAAATAACAAGCAACCAGTACCAATTGCAGCTACCAAGACGAAGATGAAGTGAATTGGCGCGTTCTTGTAAATAATAAAATTAAAAATAACGTCAAAATTTTGTGTCAGTAATGGTTCAAAATACGGACTGCGTGAGACACGGATACGATGTCACAAGTTCAAGCCCACCATTCACCTTTGTCGTGAACCTCTCAAACACAAGCATTGCATCTTAGTTATATATGTATTCCATTTGTGTGTAACTCTCTCCATTTCCTAAAATATGATATATATGGCTATAAAATTCAAAAACATTTTTCCTCGGTCAAGCTGAGTAAATATTTTTTTTACTTTTTTATTCATACATATCGATATCTGAAGTAGCGATATTTATACCGCCTATCGCTTATTGGAAAAAGCACTTTCGTACCATACGACGCAAAAACGGCATTCGTATTCAAGTCAACATTGCCTCTCGTAGAAAAATCTCGATTCCACGAAAATAAAATTGTTAGTCCATGAAAGTAATTCTGTTCTAGCGTAAAAATTTCTTAAAGAGCCGAATAATTTGGGGTTCAGATTTTTTTAATTCTCAATTTAATAAATATACTGAATGTGGAATTTTCGGCAAATTGCTCTAAGGGTCAAGAGTACTCGGATACCTAGACGAGCAAGTACGAAGAATGGATGTGTTAATATGTGCGTGTATTTATACATATGTGTGTACATATGTGTATACATATGAGGGTGTATGAGGAATGACGAATTGTAAAGAAGGGAAAGATTGAGTGATACTTGGTGAACTGTTCTCTCTGGCTACCCCAACATTTCGATACAAGTAATTATAATTAAATAAAAAATTATGTAAAAAATAATGAAAATTATCTATTCAGTAATGATTACTAGTCAAAACTAATAGTTAATTTACAACTTATGCAAATTTTATTTATCAAAACTATATTAAGTAGCAAAATACTAATAATATATCCATTTTAAACAGCAAAAATATTACGAACTTTTTTTTATTATTGGTGTTATTATTTGGCACTTATTTGTTACTAGCAACAATTTTTAGTTAATTTTAAATTTGAATTCTTTATGTGGTTTTTTTATGGATTTTTATTTTAGCTCGAGATTAATTGGGATCATTTGGGGTTTTCCTGCAATGATTCGTATTTTTTGGTTCAATTGTCATTTTAAGTAAACAATGCTAAGATTACGAATTTGGCATTTTGACACGATTACTGCAACCGGAGCCGTTACATTGATTCAAGAAACACATTCGCAGCGTTCTAATGGTTTGCAGATGGTGCTTCTCGAAGTGCTATCTAAATACTTTCAATCGTTTCCAAGAGACGAGCACTGTTGCCAGAAGACCTGGTTCATGTAGACTACAACTGCTTCCGATACATGACACGATGCGATGTACGACAGCTCCAAAATTATAAGCTCGTTTTCGGCTAATAACGAGAACCCCTGTCATTGAAAAACGATTCGAAATCGATAGCAGAAAATTTAGCAAAGATTAAGACGACGAATAGTTAGAATCTCTTTAACCAGAACTCAACTTCTACTAATTATAAACTTAAATAATAATAATCTTTATTTGTCTTTCTCCCAATACTAACATGGTACAAAAAGTATAGATATTATGTACAGTATAGACTTTCATTGCGTAGTGGGAACAGAGGAATCCAAACTAGGAGAAGCCCCATGCTATGGATGACGTGGTCTTTACCTCTCGAATTGTTAGCAAATTTAGGAGATAGATTATACAAATCATACTATAGACATTCTAAGCATCCAGAAATACATACATGCATACATATATTTTGAAAGCAAATAAGCCTAAATTCTTACATTGCTTAAATATTAGTTTTTAATTTTTAATGATTATATAGGCGACTACTAAGAAAGTATGAGTATTTACGAGCAAATGAGGTTCTTGTGCTATAAGTAGGACACATACCACTAAAACGACTATTTGATTCTCACATATGTTCTGCCTCAAACTTGATGAGAGAGTGTTGCTGCAATAAGATACGTAAGAAGAATAATTGTCTAACTGTAAGCACTTGTAACTCTTTGTACAATGACTCTGTGGGATATAGTAGCGGTTTTTCGAAACTGATCCCCATGATGTACCACAGTAAGTTAGAATAGATTGATAGAGAGCAAAATACACATATTTAATAACTTTTTATCAGCCACGTGTCGTAATTATTAAAAAACATACGTAAGTTTTTTTAATATTTGTGTTACGTTATTGTCGTGATCCCTAAAGTTAAAATTATTGTCGATAATAACGCCTAAATATTTTAAGTTATGGGTTTGACTTATCATCGGACACGAGCAATTAGTACCATTGCAAGTATGGCATGTGATTTTACAGTTTTCAGAGAAATTAACACCTGCATTTTTTATCGATGATAGAATATATTTGGTCTTAGTAAGGTTGAGTATCAACTTACAAACCGGTTAAGGTTGTCTCATCAATATTTGTACAGGAGATAATCCAATGGGATATGGTGCTCTTTACGAACGAGTGCAAATTGAAACTTCTTAGTGACGATCGGCATATTAGGGCGTGGAGACGACACTGGCAAGCGATTTACTGATGACTGACTTACCGAAGTTTACTGTTTCGGTGGTCCCTACTCAATGATTTGGGGGCGGAATAAGCTTACACGGCAAAACCGAGCTCGCCATTTTGAATTAAGGTAGCATAACTTTATAGAATTACATCAGGATTGTCATCAGACCTCATGTGTTCACATTTTCGTAGCGAGTGTGTCTTGGGTTCATCCTGCTACAAGACAATGGCCGTACACACACAGCTCAAGCTATCCAGTCTGGACTGAAAGACAAAAAATATTCAAGAGTTACCATGGAGTGCGAACAGTCCGGACCCAAATCCGATAGAGCATATCAGAGATCAAATTAAAAAGGTTAGACATAGTAAGCACAGTTATAAACAGCCTGCGGTAGAGATTCCAACAAAAAAACGCGAGGCATTTAATCGAGAGCATATAATCTATGCTTCGGGATTACAAGCTAAAAGAAAATACCCATTACTAAAAGCCACGAGAAGTACTGATTTTATAAATTAGTTAATATCCATTGTTTGATTTTCATAAAAAAAATACATTTGTACAGTTTCATATTTTCTAAAGTGACAATTATTTTAGACAGTCATTAGTCTTAATGTGAGCAAGAAGATTCTTTTACTGTTACCAGAATAAAAAAAATATTATTTATTTTGTTTTCATGCTACATCAAAAATACTTAGTAGTTTCTATTTTATTTTTACTAGCATAATATAATGAACAACTAATATTCTTATCAAGGTATCTATAATCATGGTTTAGAGTTGCTTCCACATAGAGCCACGGACCAATGGAGACCGTGCGTAAACTACAGACTGCAGTACAAGTATCACAAGCGGCAATCCCATGAGGAAGAATTGTGAACTAGGTGGTAAATGAAGAGTCCAAAGAGACGATTAATACCAATATCCGAAGAAGAAAAGGGGAGAACGAAGTTACTTCACACAAAGTATAGATAAAATTGTTTACAGCTCCACAATTAAGAGTTGAACAACAGTTAACAGTTAATTTTGACATACATCTTTACAAAATACAACTTTATAATACTATCATATTACTTGAATTACACCTATTTATAGGGCAATTTTACTATATTATATTAAAATATTTTAGTGGAGATTTATCGTATGGCATACTGATAGTCTTTGCATGGGCAATCGTCAAAACATTGTGTTTAGAAAAAGTCTTCTGTAAAGGCGGGATTACTATTTAATTTACAGAACAGTTATTTTCAGAAATTGTACACTAGATGGCGGTGATATCGGTCACTGTTATTAGTTATCTATGATGTTAAATAATCTGTTGATGACAAGCAACTCTTTGACATGCAAAGCAACTACTAATTTTCAAGCATTTTTTCTGTCATTATTAGTAATTTGTGCGACCGGGAAGTGTATTAGGTTTTTAATGAAAAACTTACCCTGAAAACTAAAGCAAATACACTGTCTAATATTTAGACAATAGATAAATAATTAAACTAAGTTATCACAATTACGATGAGTTCTATCGGGACTGGGGTAAGATAAATCAAAAGCTTTGTTTTCAACTAACTAGTTTCTATATTTCAACCATCGAAAACATTGCGGATGTTTTTCTATTTTGTAAATTATTGCAATTGTGAGCTATTATTAGAAGATTTAGAAAAAATGTTAAGTTAGAGGTTATAAATTTTACGAATTTTGCTTAATCACTTTCATTAACATTTTCAGTACGATCTCTCTGCTTCCCAATTCTCGCCAGATGGTCGAGTATTTCAAGTAGAATATGCTGCTAAAGCTGTTGAAAACTCTGGAACAGTTATTGGGCTTAGAGGTAAAGATGGGGTTGTATTTGCAGTCGAGAAGTTAGTCACTTCAAAGTTGTATGAACCAGGTGCAAACAAAAGAATATTTCATGTAGATGAGCATGTAGGAATGGTAAGTAATTGTAAGTTTAAATGTACTTCAATGTTGATGGTTGAGTCACAATAGTTCATGGTTGGGTGATCGGATTTCTATTCAAGAGACCCAAGTTTGATCCCCAGCTGGTAGGCCCTTACCAATGAGTTTTTCGAAACTTGTATGTGATTTATATTGTTGCCTTGGACATAAAGACAGTGACTGGCTCACCACCTGTTTGTCCCAAAAAATTTTATCAGTGAAAGGTGGGTTGAGAGGACTTGATTATCTAGACCTCTATCTACCCAGTACTCCAGTGGGTATGGTGTTTACTTTGCTATATAAGGGTTTTTTGTTGTATATAATATGGAGGAGCAAACGAAAATATATGTTATTATATATATATATATATAGATATATATATATATATATATATATATATATATATATATAGATATATATATATATATATATATATATATATATATATATATATATATATATATAGATATATATATATATATATATATATATATATATATTTAAATTATAAAAGTAATAATATTGTATAACAATCATTAAAATCATTGCGAGACTTTTAAGGGTTATGTTAGAAACTATTCAAAAATTTTTAAAAAAGTCTGTTTTGCAGCCCAGTCATTACACTTAAGCAATAAAATTAAAAATGCTTCTAATAAAGTAAAAATGACTTGGAATATTATTAATAGTGAAACAGGGAAGAATATGTCACAAAGTTCTGACTACCAACTTAATATTGACAATAAAGTTATAAATACTAATCATGAGGTAGCTAAAGTTTTCGAGACTTTTTTTAGTGAAATTCCAATTTTGACTACACAGTCGTTGAATTCTTCTTCTGTTGTTGCCGAGACGTTACTGAAGGAAAATGTAAGAGCTTGTACCACAACCTTTGAGTTTGAGGCTGTTAGTTCTAAAGATATTGTGAGAATGTTTAACACTATTGAATGTAGTAGTGTGGTGTAGTAACTTTTAGCAAGACATCTGATGTACATAATGTAAATACTAGGAACAAACACAAGCTTGTAACACCGGTTACTAGACTCCATAGAGTAAATAACTCGTTCATAGGGTGGTGTATACGCTTCTACAACAAAGTCCCGATAAATATGCAAAGCCTGTCTATTAAGAGGTTTAAGAAATTTATTAAAGAAAAGTTTTATAGGAAGGGTTATAATAATATAAATGAATATATTAATGACACTAACCACTGGGAATGAGGTTATCGCTCCCAAGCTATTTCTAGAAAATATCACATTATATTTGTATAATGCATTATATTGTTAAAAATATTGACCAAAAAAGAGGATACCTACGGAGTTTCTTTCGCCTGTTTCTTCTCCGTTAGAGGAACCTCATTACGACACGGTGGTAGATTAAAAATGACGATTGATAAACGAATGTATGTTCTTATGTCAATGAATAAATGATTTGATTTGATTGAAGTCACGATAGCCAAGTGGTTGGGTGGTCGGAATTATGAGACTAGAGACCCATGTTTGATCCCCAGGTGGCAGGCTCAAACCAATGAGTTTTTTAAAAACTTATATACGAATCATATAGTTGGCTTGGACATAAAGACGGCAATGGGCTCCACCACCTGTCACGTTGTCCCGAAAATATCTTCGGTGGAAGGTGGGTCGAAGGGACTTAATTGTCTAGACTAGACCTGTCTATCCCTGTATTGGAAATTGCGTGAAGATATTTATTTATTTATTGTATAATACAAACAGTTTATTTCTTAGAATAGTAATTTTACTTTAAAAAGAAAATTCACACAAAGTAACTTTTTCTAGTTGAGTTTGAGGTTATTTCTAGAACTCTGGATTATGATTTTTTTCAAGTATTAAAAATATTTTATTTTAATTACAGGCTGTTGCTGGATTAATATCGGATGCAAGACAAATTGTTGAAACAGCCCGAACAGAAGCATCAAATTACAGGTCTCAATATGGAATTCCTGTCCCACTCAAGTATTTAAATGAGCGAGTCTCTATGTATATGCATGCTTATACATTGTACAGTGCTGTCCGTCCTTATGGATGCTCTGTGGTCATGGGTTCTTGGTCAGAATATGAGGGGCCTCAAATGTACATGCTAGATCCTAGTGGTGTTTCATTTGTAAGTAAAAATGAACCTTCCATTTAAAATTTTAATTTTTTTCTTTAAATATTGCCATACATTTCTTTACATGAAATATGATGTAAACTGGAAATATATAAACAAAATATGATGAGAGAGTAAAAGGTAAATATCCGCTAGTAATAAATAAGTGTTCAACAATACTGACTTCACCAAGACACAAAGTTGTATTCCAATTCTTTATAATTGGGTGGTGATATGCCTGCAAATAGTGATTTATCAATATGAATATCAATAACATGAGGAATAACATTCAGTTTCATCATATGTGCGGGGTAGGCAGTGTACTATTTATTATTATGACTGTCATCCCATAAATCACTGTTGTTCAATTAACAATGTTACAATGTTTTGTAGAACTGAGAATGTGCTTCAATGGGATTTAGCAGACTACATAATTTGAAGGTGGTAAATCAAACAACTTGACTTTATTTGTGGGTTTTACACATAGGTGCTACATCTAACATTGTCATGCACTAAATTACGGACCATAGACAATTTATTTATATATAACTGATACATGTAATGGAATATAAATAAGGCCCGCATATACAATGTGTTATACATCTTTAAATTTGTTTATTATAGTCTTACTTCGGATGTGCAGTGGGAAAAGCAAAACAAGCTGCTAAGACTGAAATTGAAAAACTAAAGCTTGCCGACATGACTGTAAAGGATTTAGTCAAAGAAGCAGCTAGAATGTGAGTAATTTAGTAGGGCATTTCTATTTTCATAAAAAGCATCATAAACATTTACAATTAGTCATGATTATGACTTATAACTCTAGACTCAAAGTTGCAGAGTCATACATGGAATTTTGCCTACCAGTGATCAACAAATTTTGTTGAGAAATCTCAAAGTCAAGGGATAGGCTTAACCCCACTTTACAGGGATAATCTTAATACATTGGATTGGACTATGAAATTGTAAAAACTGCACAGAATTAAAACTATTCTATTGCTTCCAAAATATGTATAGCATTTACATGCATTACATACACTGTATTTATAGTAATTTTCCTTAATTTAAAGTGTCCCTAATTCAAACTGTTTATGTAAATTAAATGAAATAAATATCTTCATATATATTCCCAATACCAAGGAGACAGAGGTCTAGGCAATGAAATCCTTTCAATCCACAGTTCACTTAAGACTATTTAGGACAATGTGATAGGTGGTGAACCTAAAGCCATCTTAGTGTTGAAGCCTACGGGACAATATATAGAAATATATTTTTACCAATTTTAATAATTATATCACCTATGGAAAGCTACAGTTAGTAGCCAATAAAAAATTAGAAATGGCAGCTAGAGATATCACACAAACCTTCTAAAATTTTTATTGAAATATTTGCCAATGATGCAAAAACTAGGTAAAGTATAATATAATGTTTGACATCCAATACGGCAATCACCATTGGAAATAGGCTGTAAGGGTTTGCCATAAAAAGTTGTTTATGGCAAACCCTTACAGCCTATTTCCAATGGTGGATATTTATAGGCAATTATGTATGTAAAGTAATACTAATAATAATGCTCTTCTGCACCTTAATTCTAGTCACACTGAATATAACACTGTCGACTTTGATTTTCACACCATCTAATTTTTTTTTTAATTCACAATAGTCTAGTGGTTGGGTGACCCGAATTTGAGTAAAGAGACGCGAATTCGATCTCCAAGGCGTGTACCTATGGGTTTTTTTTTTCAAAAACTTATGTACAAATTATAATGTCAGCTTGGACATCAAGACAGCGAAGGGATAAACACCTGTTACATTGTCCCAAAAATGGCTTCGGTGGAAGGAGGGTCAAAAGGACTTCATATTCTAGACCTCTGTCTACTTTTGGGAATGGCGTTATTATTTTTTTTTAATTTTTTTCATAAACCCCTACCACCAATTACAATGTTATTTTGGTCTGTTGTTTCAGCGTTTACCTAGTGCATGATGAATTAAAAGACAAGCAATTTGAATTGGAGCTGTCGTGGGTGTCCAAGGATACAAAAGGACGTCACCAACTAGTGCCTCGTGAAGTAGCCTCGGAAGCAGAGAATCAAGCTAAACAAGCTCTGGCGGATATCGAAGATTCAGACGAAGGAGATATGTGAAATAATATTTTTTCTTAGAAAATAAATTTTTATTATAATTCTTTTTATTTTATCCTTAAATATTTTGAGACAGATTTAATAATTCCTAAGATGAGTAAACCACGTATTTAGCTCCAGTCTTTGTTCGAATATAGTTCCATTAGCTTGGACACTAAAAAGGCGATAAATTCCACCTATCACATCCAAAATAGGCTTTGGTAAAAGGTAGGTCAATAGGACTTAATTTAAGAGACCTGCGCGACTTGATAAAATGCGCATCTATACATTGAAGATATTTCAGATAAATTACTAGAATGACTCAGACACAACAATTTTTAGAATTCCTGTCTGTTTGATCGACCTTCACACTAAAACCACTGAGCAGATTTGAATTTGATTCGGTTTTCACATTGAAAATTATTTAAATCGGCTTAGTAATATAAAATAGCTGACACAATACAGCTTGAGCTCCCTTTAGTTCGAGTTATCATGCAGTAGAAAGTTCAAATAGAGATAGATAATTTATTAGGGTGTAAAGTATGCTGAATCAAAGGAAAAATCATACAATTTAAAAACTGCAGCATATGTTATCCCCAAAAGAGGATAGGTTCTTGAGGGACACATACATTGTACTTTAGATGTGTTTTGGACTATTGCAAACCAATTACATATTTGGGTGGATATTAATGTAATAAATATTCTACTGAAATCCTGTTAATGTTTGTACATGGGAGAGTAGCGACCCGCCCCAGCATTGCATAACTACTGGAACATATAAACTAGTTATTTTCTATTTTAGTGTCAGCAGATGTGTTAGAAATTTTAATATTGTACATTATGCTTCTTTTTCTTACATTAATATCATGAAATGTTTACATATATTAGCTATTATATTTGATATAATAGCATATAAACCTCTTTGGTTCTGTGTGGTAACAGCGTGAAGAATATTGCCACTCCCATTCTTCCAGAGGATGTTGTAAGAGGCGACTAAGGAGTCGCCTCTTACGACCTTTTTCAATCTTCGGTTTCCCTTGAAACAGCCTTGAATATCGTTACGGCAACCGATAGATGGCGGGATAACCATCTCTAAAAATATCAGACCAAAATTATCACACCGAAGATAGGCAGCAGCGTCTGAGGTGCGAGTGGTCTGATACTGCGATCGTCAATCTGCTTGTCAAGCGTAGCGATTATGGCAAATCTCTCCCTATGGGAGAGGCCTAAGTCCTGTGGTGGACTTTAACAGGTTGATATGTATGTATGTAAACCTCTCTAAGGGTTTTTGAAAACCTGGGCTGTGGAGAGCAAGTAGAGCTCATTCTACTTGAATTGTGATTATGAACGTAGTTCTGAGTAGGCTCACCAAGTATTCTTACAGCGTTAGAACCTATGGCCGGTTATATCCTGAAAGTGAGAAAGGTCATCCTACAGTTCTAAATACCAAAACATATTTTCTGGTATCGCAAAAGAGATAATATGGCTTTTCTTTTGATGGAAGTCATAATAAGTGACAGGAAAAACCCTCTGGAAAAATCTCACTGCCATCTAAATACACTACAATCTCTAACCAAATACACATAAACATAACAAAATAGACAACAACTGACATCTAGAATTAAGCAAACGGCTGACAGTAGGAACATCTAAGCTGAAAGGTCTCCGCAATGTTCGTCTTCGGTACTCCATAAGTATTCGGTAAATAAGAACATGTGATCAAAGATAAGTAAAGATAGGTGTACGTACAAAGCCGCAGGCAATAGCCGTCAAAATTGTTGGATTGCATTATAAAAAATATAGATAAGTTAGATTTAAAGTATATTGACAAAAATTGATAATGATTTTAATGAGATCTTTGACAGAAATTTAAGCAAAGGGAAAGTATTCAATAAAATTATACTTGTTTTTGTAATGCGAATACTTTATTTAAATAGACTTTTTTTTATTTAAAAGCAGTTATTTTTCTAGGTTGAAATATCTGCAAAAGTATATTTAAAAATTTAATGCATTTATAACTAGGTGACATCTGTCGTAAAATATGAGAACTAGGTGTAATGACAGATCTCTTGAAGTTTTACTAAATATAAAGTTTGTGCGTAGATGTCGCTAATAAACATTGAGGTTATATAAAAATATGGGTGCCTAGCCCAGCTAATTTACTGTGCTGAAATCTATGATAGAATTTGCAGAAGCATTGAACAGCTCTACTTGTCTAGTAGATCTGTTCAATGCATATATTAGTTGTTAAGCTCGTATTAAAATAAAAGCCATTTCATTCCGTCCGAGTCGTTCCTGGCTGGTTAATCGTCATAGTTAACCAATGGTATGGCATAAAATGGCCACTCAAATACTGTTGCTCGTCATTAGTCTGCTTAATTTTGTCCACGGTATTTTAAGGTTTAAGGATTTAGTCTCTGACCACAGTTCCGGGTATCGGCACACAATAGTCAACTAACAATTACTAGTAGCAGTTAAAGTATTGGCTCTGCAATCACTAAACCACCCAAATGCTTATATCATAATTTCGACATTTGTAATACAAATTTTAGGTAATGAGTTTTTTCTGTTGAAGAAAAAAGTGAATTGAACCGTATCGTATCCCACTAAGACCTTAAATACCTCTGCAATTTGAATACCTAATCTTATTTATTCATTAGGTTTGGGAGTCTTAGGTACCTATTAAGAAATAAAAAGACATTTATCAGGTATTATTTTGTATTGTCAATTTATATGTAATAATTCACAATATTTGCAGACATCCTAATAATATACAAACTGTATTACCAATTAAACTGTTGACTCAATATTTATAAAATGTACAATATAATCTCATTCGTTTGAACTAATTTAAATATATACAAAATATTAACTTTGATAAAAGTGTATACAATATCTATATTATTAGATTACAGTGATATAAATACATAAAAAATAATAAGAACTACGATATTTACAACTAAATAACTTATTATTAATTAGGCCTTATGTGTAGGTTTCCATCCTTAATCCTGCTGCGGGGTTACCCTTGGATATAACTGCAACAAAATATAAACATATTTATGAACACATATTATGTCAAAAATGTTTTAAACTTAATATTAACGTATAGTAATAGTAAAATTATTTTATCTTCACCCATTCTTAATACTGGGGTAGTTTGATGTGGAGACAATTTGGTCCTTTCGACCGACATATCACCGAAGCTATTTTAGGAAAACGTGACAGGTGGTGAATATGCAATTTTTTTTGTGTCCAAGACAATGATACATACCGTAACTAAGTTTCGAAAGAACTTTTGGAAAGAGCTATCTTTATGGGGATTGAATTTGAGTCCTCTGTTTCGAATTCCGATGAATTAAAAGGGAAATAACATCTACAACAAAATACCTACCTGAATTGGAATCAAAGATATAGAGAAATAAAACTATGTAAACATAATAAACGTATGTGGGAAAAATCGCATTTGAACATAACTTGATTGAAAGCTAGGTGATTTTTAATGATGACATCAAATATTATTATTTAACAAAAATATTTTCACTGCATTCCCAATACTGGGGTAGACAGTGGTCTAGACAATTAAGTCCTCGCGACCCACCTTCCACCGGAGACATTTTTGAGACAACGTGACCGGTGAGGAGGCTGTCGCCCTGTTTTATATCCAAGCAACGACATAAATCGTACATAAGCTAGCACCACCTCTACCTTTTGTCCGTGTCACATCTCTTTACGCCTTTGGTTGCCTGGAAGAGATCGCTATGTAGCGATAAGGCCGCCAAATCGTACAGTCGACTTACTTAAATGTTTATTTGTTTTTCTGTTTTTTTTTTTTTTTTTTTATAGAAAAGGCCGGCAAACGAGCAGGTGGCTCACGTGATGGTAAGTGATTACCGTCGCCCATGAACGCCCGCAATACCAGAGGCAAAGCAGATGCTTTGCCGGCCTTTGAGTGCTCCCTCCCCCAAACGCAAACGTTAGTTAAACTTCTGCGCCGGTATTCTGTGAGGTAGTGATACTTCCCCGGTCGAGCCGGCCCATGCATGCAACAACAAATGCTGATGCGTGGCTCTGCTACTGTTAAATTTTGTGGTGTACAATAAAAGTCGAACGACAGCTCAGATATATATATATATATATATATATATATATATATATATATATATATATATATATATATATATATATATATATATATATATATATATATATATATATATATATATATATATATATATATATATATATATATATATATATATATATATATATATATATATATATATATATATATATATATATATATATATATATATATATATATATATATATATATATATATATATAATGTATGTATGTATGGAGGTATGTATGTGTGTCTGTATGTATGTGTGTATGTGTGTGCATAGCGACGCGCACGTACCCCCAGCAGGTTGCGCGGCACGTAGCCCTCGCGCGCGCCGGCGCGGCACCACCACCACTCGCGCTCGCTGTCGTCGCCCTTGCGCAGCACGCGCAGCCGCGCGCCCGTCTCGAACGACAGCTCGTCGCCGCGCGCCGCCGCGTACGAGAACACCGCGTACACCAGACCGCCGTTCATTATGCCCAGCTTCTCTTGGACGCCTGCGCGCGAAAACAATTCAAAATCTTATCGAACCTCGCCTAACAATTTTTTTTGTATATAGAAAAGGGATGTAACCGAGCAGGCGGCTTACGTGATGGCAAGTGATTACCGCATAGCAGATGCGTTGCCGGCCTTAGAGTGCCTCCCCCCCTCCCCCCCCTTAGAATTGGGTATCGGCAACGCATATAAAATTCACTTTTCAAAAAAAAAAAAATATTACTTATACTATAAACTTTTCAGGCATTATTTTTTTAATCTACCTTCGTTCCGTAATGAAGTTCTTCTGACGGAAAGGAAATTGTTGATAGAAACTCCGGAATACAAAATATGACAATTTTTTATACAATATTTGTGTACAATGAACTTTCTACAAAATATCTGTGTAGAAAGTTCATTGCACGGTAGGTTCACACACACTTTTCAACTCGGTTTAAAGATCCTAAAGATTATACCGCGTTGGACAGTTTTATTATTATACTTAATGAGTAAGTTTTATTAATCAATGGCACACTTTTTGCTGTTTTACTTAATTTGTCGACTAATTAATTGTAGACTAGATAATTGTACCTCTATAATACACTTTGAACGAAACCGGGCGGTACCTTTAAGACACCTTGCATAGGTTATAACTGGCAAAAATAGGGTCCAGTCATAATTTTAAGCTTCAGTATTTTTTGTAAAATAAGGGAGTATATTTCATATGAATATTTGTATTTCTTGTAACGAGCCCTTCTGATTTTAAGTCACTTACTTACCTGAAAAACGATTTTATTTGTCTGTGGTTCGTGTTTGTGTAAATAAAAAAACATTGATATAAAGTTTATCAAAAGTATACAGATATGATAAAATAATGTTTTCAGGTAAAATAAGTAATGATTTATATTATACGTTTGTGCGAAAATTCTATTTAGATACCTATTTAACTGGCAAATAGAAAGCACTGCAGGACGCAGGTTTTTTTTTCTGCTGTAATCGCTAAGCTTGATAAGCGAATTGGCGATCGCAGTACCAGGCTCCTCGTATATTAGACGCTGCTGCCCATCTCCGGACAGCTTTATTTTGTTTTACATTATTTCAGGATGAATATCCCTTCACATACAAGTAATTATTTGCTTAAAAGGATGTCCCAACATTGGATAGATTATTGTAATTAGTTTTTATGCAAATAAATTATTCTTATTCTTATATGTAGGCAGTCATTAATGTTTTAAAGTCTCTTAATCCCTTAGTTACCTCTTACTGCACGCAAGAAAAAATAGAGGTAGCTAAATCTTACGCCGTTCTCACACGACACTGTTCATTCAAGTACTTACTGTACAGATATTCCGAACATCCGTCGAACCCTTCTTCATCCTCTTCACATTTCTCAGCTGCTGTTTCGTGATCTGACAGAGTTGTTGCAAATATGCAAGCGCCTGAAATTGAGATGTATAAAGGTAATTTCTTAAAGAACTTCTAATATGATTCTTCATCTATAGTTATAGTTAGTTTTTCTACATTTTAGTTCTTTTTTATTGTTATTTTCCTGGAAATGCTGGTGACAATACCACAGAATTGTTAGTGCCAAATTTATCATTATAGAAACCTGGAGATTACAACCTCCGATATTTCGCCAATCCGAATTGTTAGGACTATGGCGAACTTTATCAACATCGAAAAACCCTCTCAAATATTCCTATTACACCTAGATCTTTATACCAAGAGCTTTATGCCATTGTATTATTAATTCGTATGAAATGAATGACGATACAGATACAATCACAACTTACCATTATCGACGAGGAAACGCACCATTGGAAGGTTATTGCATGATGCGGCACAATGTAGAGGTGTCCAACCGTCTGAGTCCTGTGCATTGACATCACAACCTAGCTCCACTAGGAATCTGTCAAAGCATAAAACAAGTTATAGTAAAATGTTTGGTAGACAAATTTGATAATTAAGTTCAAAAAACTTCTCTACGTTTGTTTTACAATTGAAAACTTTTCTCTATCACCCTATCGGAAAGTGGTCTTTGGCAACAAGTTATATCTTCACGCCATTCCACTGGGATAGAAAGAGGTACCACCAAACCATACAAACACTTTTGTTTATTTAGCATATTTCTGCTGAGATCAATGATTTTCTATGACATTACAAAACCTAATAAAGCCACTTACTTGACTATTTCGAAATGGCCCGCACAGATGGCATTGTGTAGAGCTGTGATACCTTCGTCGTTTGCAGCGCTTGCATTTTGCACCTGAAATATCGATTATTTATTTATTTGTAGTAAATAAAACACTATTCCAAAATATCTACCGATCTCACATAATAGATTATGTGCATAGATAAATATAAATCAGAACGGTAACGAGCTGCAGTGTCTAAGATTCGAGGTGTGATACTGCGTTCGCCAATTGTGGTGATTATGTTGCTTACAGGAGAAACTCATAGTTGTTAAACCTGCGGTTGATTATTACTACAGATCATTACGTTATGTTTTTGGTAATATTTATTATTTAAATATTCAATAACTTAATAAAAATATTTTTTTAATATATTTTTTATTAACATAATGAATTATGTCAAATGTATTTTTTATTATAATACCATGTAACTAATAAAAAAACTTGCCTGTGTCGCTGTTTTCTTCACTAGTTCTAATTCACCTTCTAAACTGGCATCTAATAGGAGAGCAAGAGGGTCGAAACTCACTCGCCTTGTGAGCGGAGCCTTGCCTCCTTGCTTTAGATTGCCTTTCTTTGAACGCCTCAGCACATTCTCAGTTCTCTGAGAATCCTGACCGTTCAAATCTACGGAACTTATTTGTTCTGCTATATCTGATACACCGTTATCCTTACTCTCTTCTAACTTTTCACTCGAGCTCAAAGATATGTTATTGTTTAGAGATCTATCGACTTCATCTTTGTGTTTCGTTTTGTCTTTTAGGCCATTTTGAATTTCTGAGGTGTCCAGTGTTAAGTGATCCATTTCGGGAAACAAAAATGCTGGTGGCATTTCTATACGTCGATTTATACTGACACTGATACCGTTTTTGGTGTTATTGAGGTTCCTTAATTTAGGTTGTTCGCTTAAAGGTGGTTTCCTGATCGTCAATGGACGTGCTTTGATGATCATATCGTTGCCGATGTTGCCATTGATGGTTTCTTTTTGATTGAGCTGCGGTTCACTGTCGTTCGATGATTCTTGTCCGTGTAATGCTGCCATGTTCATGGCGCTCTCTGTATTTTGATCATTGTTTGCTAATTGTCTTGGCGGAGTCTGTAAAATAAAAGAGAACTGTTATTTACTGATTTAGATTTCATTTCTTTATATTATGACATGAATAAATCTTTCAAATAATTTAATCGTCACACACTCTGTATGGTTATGAACAGTCTAATGGTCGATTTTATTATCCTGCTACCGTTTATTCAACATTAGCCTTATAGGAGTTAGATGAAATTCAATCTGCAATCGGATAGATTTTAAACAGTAATTCACGATACTAGAGAGAAGTGCTATGCAATCGCACGACACAAGTTTAGATCTCAAATACACTAAATTTGTACAATTTTAAGTGCTGAATTCACCACGAGCTTGACAGTGAAGAAAAGCATCGTCGAGAAAGCTACCCGCCTAAAAAATAATAAAAATAAATATTATTTCGAAGATGTGTGAAGTCCGACAACACGCACCGAAATAGCGTGGCGGAATACTCTTGCTCGCATCTCTCTCGAATAATTAAGAAGAGAAGTAGTTGCCCAGCAGTGGACAACTACTTTCCAACCCACCTACTAGTAATTACATGAAACTAACCTATATTTATATTAAATACACATACCTTGATGGTGGGCTTGGGAGGTAGTGCTGGTTTCGGAGATTTGTCAGTACCACTGACATCTGGCGTTGATAATGGCGTGCTAGCGCTTTGCGGTGGAGACAACAGGATGCTCTGTGATGACGCGTTCTGTCCACTGAAGTTAGAACTACCCGTGCTTGTAGATAGTCCTGACGCCGTGTTTCTAACAATCTGGGGTTGGGAATTTGTCATGTTACTAGCTACATGATTTGATGGAGTTACAGAAATAGTTTGGGTTTGAACGGTTTGTGGCTGAACAGGTTGGATCTTTGTTGAGGATGTCTGGTAAATGGGTGATGGTTTTCCGCTTGAGACCTGAACCGATGTTGGTGCAACACTCGATACGGGTTTCTGTAATGAATGAATGATGGTGATATTTCAAGATGATATGGTAATGAAAGAGAAACAAAGCATCACAAAAGCGTGAGGTCATGATGAATGATAAAAAATTGATGAAACTATCGCAGAACTTACCCCAAATCCTATAGAACTGCTGGCGGTGGTAGTGGGTATCGAACTTGGAGAGTTGCTCTTCGTCAGGTTTCCCTGTTGATTCTTGACTACGCTGTTTTTGGAGCTTTCGTTGCTATGATTATTATTCTGACTTAACCTATTTTGAGGATATGCATGGTTTTCTTTCCCTTCCTGGTTACACCTGTTAGAAGAGTCAGATTTTTGTAGTTGATATGTATGTTCCTGTTGATATGCTGTTTCAGTTTGACTTAAAGGCGTGGCCAAACTTTTGTTAACAACCGATAATGGCGTTGAATGAACCGTCATATGATTGATATTGGCTGCGTTTTGTTGATTTTTAGCATCTAATATATCAATAGTTTTACCATTAATTTCGGGTTGTTTTGTCTTAACGTTACCGCTTTGCGGAAATTTCGTGTTATATGGCAAGGTTTGATATTTTGGATCTGATTTACTGGCAGCAAACTCTGGCGGAAATTCTTGTTCATTTATTTTTTGCTCCTTCCCAGTTTGGTTACTGTTAGAACTGCTTGTACTGTTAGGACTGTATTGAGGTTGTTTCGGGTATTCAGGATACTTATTTAGGTGGTCAAATATTGTCTTTTGGTCATATGCATTAGTAATGCCTTGTTGAACGTGACTGAAATTATTCACGTCATGCTTATTTTGGAATTGACCTTGTGGCTGAAATTGATTATCCTGCCCTACAGCTACGTGAGGATAGTTTCCATTGAAAAGTGGATTAATCATTTGTTTTTGGTGTAAATAGTGGGCCTCTTGTTGTGTGAGATGACTCTGCATATTATCGCCCTGCGTTAGTTGTTTTAATGGCACATTGTTTTGTATGACGTTCTGCTTTAAAGCCTGAAAAGAAAGAAATTATTATATTTAATAAGGATAAGTAATTATGTATATATACATCTTTCATTAATGTGGTTTCGGTGTAAGAATACGCCTTCTTATGGGTGTCCTAGAAAGCGACTAAAGGTAAAATGGGGAACTCAGAACCGACAGATCGAAAATTAATAATAAATAAATAAGTAGACCGATGACGGACAAAATGAGTTTTTGTATCCTGTACTGGTTCTTGTATCGCCAAGCCGCTTGGTAAGCGGATCGTCAATGCCAAATCCCCCACTCAGGGTGGGCCTACGTTCTGAAGAGAACTTTTAAATAAATACTAACAGGATTATTTATTTAAGATCTAAAAATTGTATAAGAAATTGCTGTGCCCTATCCGGGTTCATGTTGATACTAACATGTTATTTTAAGAACATTACACAGATGAGAACGCAATAAATTAATGTGTATTGAGTATTAATAATAATGCTTATAATACAAGAAATACAAATTCAATTTCAACAATGTCATAATGTTTTGTTGTCGTTCTTGGGCAATAACAACATTTTAAGCAACAGTTAAATGCTTGAAATACGTATACGTACGCATACTAACCGATTTTATGTATTTATAGAATTAACCACCCTTCTTCCCGTGGATTCGTTAGAGGTGACAAAAGAATTTGCCTTGAAAATAAAAATTCCTACCAACTGATAGCAGAATAACCACCTCAAAAAATATCGCGTAGCAGCGATTTCGCTACGATATTTCTGGCTCTACTCTCAGTTGGTACTAATCGAGTGGTGACTGCGACAGAAGGTATTGGTTTTCCAGTTTTTTTAATATTTATATAAAAAAAAACACAAATTTGTTTTACTGTAAATCCATTTTTAATACAAATGTGTTTTTGCAATGGAGTATTTGTAATACTTATATATTTTTTATAATTACCTGCAAATTTGTATTATGACTGAGGCTCGGTGCATGCGGAACATGATTGTACGGCTCGACGGCAGCTACATTACCCCGCGCCAGTTGATTCTTTGGTTGATTGTTCATAGCATTACCCCCAGCTGGATAGTTGGGTAGTTGCTGCATTGGCGTTGGATTGTTGGTTCTGAAATAAAAATAGTTTAGTACAATTTAGTCCAGCTATATTATCTATATTCTTTCGTGTTTACCTTAAAAAATTAGAATAATTTTCTTAAAATTCGAAGTGCATTTAATATATTATTTTTTGTAATTAAGATGACACAATCTAAAATATCAATAGACATAAGCATAAACATAGTTTTATTGGCATCACAGAACTCAAACTGTATACTTATAACTGTAAACAAACGCAACAAATAAAAAACAATATAAATTAAAAATAATAGGAAGTTACAATAAACATTTATTAATACTGTGAGAGTTTTGATGCCAATCTAAAAGCCAACAGCATGAGCTTCCGTCAGCTAGCGCAAGCGCTTTTTTACATCAGTGACCAGAATAAGTTTGGCGTGCGAACACATCGGTTTCGGTTCTGTGTGTGCAAATTATTAAAATTTATTTCAAAATATACTTATTATTTGCATTATTACTTAAAATAACATTTAAAGAAGAAGAAATAATTTACTACTGCAACTTTAATGAAAAAAAACTACTAATTTAATTTATAAGCAAAATAAAAGATATTTTTTGATGTGATAGAAAATTTTCTTTTTAAAGATACTTTAAAGAGGTAAAATTGCTAAGCAATTACGAATTTGTACCGATTGTATAGAACACATCACGAACATCAACTAGGTAGTATGAAGTTGGGACTTTATTAATTTAAATTTGGTTCAGGAACGTGGCGTTGCATATGCTTAATAAACTTCAATGGCGGTTTGCCGTTCATTCATGCTCAGTGCTCTGGAGTAGTTCGGATGAAATGCGGCATCGGTGCGCGAATCTGAGAGTGCACTTGTAACAGCTTACTCCTGCCGTCGTAGTGTTGACGTTAATTTTACCTACGTAATGGATTTTCGTCGTAGCACCGAATTGTATTGAATTTCATAAACTAAATTTACTTGAGAGACGTGAATCAAAATTATAATGTAGATTCTATTCGTCTATTGAAATCACAATAATGTATTGCAGAATAGTTATTGCAGCTATAAGTTTGCATGTAAAGTTATTACCGTATAATTTATAACATTCCAAACAAAATTGAAAGGTTTGTGCCAATTTGTACTATTAGCTTACTTTATTAATTGGAGCAAAACAAACCAAAATACTCTATACCCTTCTAACGGAAAATCTGTGTTTGCAAGATTGCCAGAAAAGTATTATTGCAAACACAGGCGTTACTATCTACTCGGGCGTAGACGTTTAATACGTTCAAATAATCTTTTTCTAAAAAATTTAATAAATTTTTGGCCTTTCCTTCTGACATTCGGCCTTATAGAGTCTATAAGTACTCGGTGATGAAACTGAGTAAGTTTGTGATTAAAGTATTAGACCACGGGTTTTATACAGACCTCTGTTGCTGCTGTGGTTGCCTATGAGCGGCAGCTAGTTGCCTGTTAAGCGCCCGTTTCCTCAGAAGTCGCGCCTGCAGTTCGGAGACACGCCGGTCGATGCTACGCATCTCCTCCTGCCGGGCGCCCAGCGCCGCTCTCTGGGCTGAAAGCCTGCCGTTCTGTTGCTCGTTCAGCT